>JAGFNQ010001304.1:30719-138470 GCA_024364735.1 Boesenbergia rotunda | reverse complement strand
TTGCACTGACTCCATACAGGTAGTGTCTCCAGAGCTTCAGTGCGAAAACCACAGCTGCTAGCTCAAGGTCATGCGTAGGATAATTCTTCTCGTAGTCCTTGAGCTGTCTGGAGGCATATGCTATTACTTTACCGTCTTGCATGAGGACAGCTCCAAGGCCCATCTTGGATGCATCACTGTAGATGTCAAAGGCCTTGTCACTCTCTGGAACAGTCAGGATGGGAGCACTAGTCAATCTTTTCTTCAGTTCTAGAAACTGTGCTCGCATTTATCTGACCACCTCAAACTTCTGGTTCTTTCTGGTCAGGGCTGTGCGTGGAGAGGCTATTCTGGAAAAGTCCTCCACAAATTTTCTGTAATATCCTGCCAGGCCTAAGAAGCTTCTGATTTCACTGGCATTCTTGGGTCTACACCAGTTGCTGACTGCTTCTATCTTGGCTGGATCAACTTGAATGCCTTCTTTGGATACAATGTGACCTAGGAAGGTCACCTGATCTAGCCAAAACTCACACTTTGAGAATTTTGCATAGAGCTTCTCCTGCTGAAGGATCTGCAGCACTATCCTCAAGTGTGTTGCATGGTCCTCTGGAGTCTGTGAGTATATGAGAATATCATCAATAAATACAATGGCGAATTTATCGAGATACTCCCTGAAGATGTGGTTCATCAGCTCCATAAAGACTGCTGGAGCATTGGTTACTCCAAAAGACATTACTACAAATTCGTAGTGGCCGTATCTTGTCCTGAAGGCCATCCTGGGGATGTCACTTTCTTTAACCTTTAGCTGATAATACCCAGAACGCAGATCTATCTTCGAGAACACTGTAGCCCCCTTGAGTTGATCAAATAAATCATCTATTCTAGGAAGGGGGTACTTGTTCTTGATGGTCACCTTGTTCAGAGCTCTGTAGTCTATGCACAGACGCACAGACCCATCCTTCTTCTTGACGAAAAGTACAGGAGCTCCCCAAGGTGAATGACTAGGGCGGATGAAACCCTTGTCAAGCAGCTCTTGCAATTGTTCTTGTAATTCTTTCAGTTCTGCTGGTGCCATGCGATAAGGTGCCTTCGAAATTGGGTTGGTTCCTGGGGCCAACTCAATTTCAAACTCAATTTCCCGATTGGGAGGGAGTCCTGGTAACTCTTCAGGAAACACCTCAGGATAGTCACAGACTACCCTCACTTCTTCTCTCTTCAATCCTTCTCCTTGACTCGCATCCACTATATGAGCTAGAAACCAGAGCACCCCTTCTCTGACATTCTCTGAGCTTGTAAGGTAGGTAGGAACCTATTTATCTTTCTCCTTGGGTCTCCAATAAACTCAACCGAAGGTTCTGCTTCTGGTGTGAACTTGACTTTTTCTTGCGGCAGTCTATAGAAGCATTATACTTGCTCAAGAAGTCCATTCCTAAAATGACATCATAATCCTTCATCTCAAGGACTAACAAGTCACTGTAGAGCTCTCGGTTGGAAATCTAGATTGATACTGCCCTTAGCCTCTCAGTAGAGGCCATTACTTCCCCTGACGGTAAGGTTGTTAAGAACTTCATCGTTCAACCTTTCTGGTGGCCTTTATACTGTTTAAGTAGTGCTCAGTGATCAAAGCACTACTTATTAGTTCCTCGGAGGTTTGCAGCCTCTTAACACCGCTAGCCCCCCTTCAACGCTATCTCAGGCCTTAACATCTTGAGCATTAGCCTAACTATCTCTTTTTCTGTGCTAACTAGCTCTGGGCACAGATGAGCTAACCGCTTAAACATCTTCACTGCTTCATCCACGGATAGTTCTCCTTGTCTGAACTCCGTGAATTCATCATAATGCTTGTTGGTTACTTGCATGTGAGAGTATTCTTCGAAGAACTCAGTCTCGAAGTCGGCCCATGTCATCTGGCTGACATTTCTCTTGGCCTTGACTCTCTTCCACTATATTCTAGCATCTCTCGTAAGGCAGAAAGATGCACACTTTATCTTCTCTACCTTATGCCAGTCCAGTAGCCCTACTATTCTTTCCAACGTTTTGAACCATGCTTAAGCATCCCATGGTTTGCTTGTGCCTGGGAAGTTCCCTGGCTTCAGTTTCACCTACTGAATGAGGTACGCTTCTTGCCTTCTAGGAGCTTGCTCCTTGTTTTGGGCCTTTCTAGGACGCCCTCAAATGTATAACTTAACACTTAATGGTAATGTTCCCAAACTTGCTTTAGGATATAACAAGACCTTGGTCTTGATTCTTATCTCATTTCTTAGTCCTAGAACTCGTTCTAGGGCTTAGTAAGACCTTGGTCTTACTCAAAACTTTTATCAAGCACCATGCGTGCCATAATCCCAAAACTTACTTTTGGGCAAATCAAGTAAGTACTTAAGCATTTCTCTAATATCCATTCTAGGGATTAAACATGATTCCGTGGTACTAAGGTATTAAACATGCTTCCTTGTTCTATGCACATATGAGTAAGTACTTAAGCATTTCTCTATACTGAAGTTAAGTAAAGGAGCAATAGAAAAACTGAAACTTAAAGCTTTCTTACTTGAAGACGGCAAGGTTGATGCTGATGTGTGTGTGATGCTGGAGAATGGGAACTGCTCTGATACCACCTGTAGCGACCCGCCTTGTCTGCCTTAGACGGATCGTTACTTTTATCTACTTCTCGACTCTAATGCACGACTAAAAATGCGGAACTTTCTTTTTTTCTTTTTTTTTCTTCCTTCTCCTTTTTTTTCAAAAAAAACAAAACAACTTTCATTTTATTTGCCTTGCCAAGATTTGACCCCTAGACCTCTTAGTTGTAACACTAAAGCACTAACCAGCTGCTCTACACAACTTCTCTTTAATGGTACCAGTCGACTGCTATATAGCAGTCGACTGATACCAGGCGACTGACCTTTTGCAGTTACCTGGTGCATCGAACAGAAGCTACTGTTCGATAGGGCAGGTGACTAGTACTGTACCAGTCGACTGATACGTCTGAAAACCTGAATTTCAGATTCGAAGCTTTGTTTCAAAACTCCACCAAACATATAGTTTCACACCATACAAAGCCACACCACCATTTCTATGCTCTATACTAGTTTCCTAAACATTTTAGCCAATCAAAACAACTTCATAAACTCGAAATTAGGACTTTTACGAGATTTAGCAAGTCATGAAAATCTATTTAAACTTTTATGCTAGAGTTTGTACCAAACTTAACTTCTAACCATTTAAATTCATTCCCCAAGGTTCTATAACATCACTAAAGCATTATGAAGTATGAATGCAACTTTCCTAAGCATAATTGAGCAATAAAACTTAATTCAAAAGGGAAACTAGCACTATCTTGGCACATGCATCAATAACTCCAACAAAGTATCAATATTTCAAACTACTCACACTTCTACTCATCCAATACAATCATAAGGTTATGTATGCTAAATGAAATGACATGGAATCTTTACTTGTAATCTTAAGACATGCAAAATATCTAAAACGCAATTACTTGGATAAATTCTATATAAGATAACTTAAAATAAGACTCTATAACAAATGTATTTTGAGTCTTTTATTCATCTTGTCCCAAGGACCTCTCCAAGGTCAGCCACCACACACACTTTGCTCAGCACCGCCTCGTCGCCTTCCTTCAGAATTGCTTGCCTTTACCTTTATCTGCAGTAAGAGGAAATGCAACTAATAAGCATAAAGCTTAGTAAGTACTATCTAGCTCACAAAATCTCGAAAATGTGCAAACATGCTTTTTAAACAATGTGAAATCACATGAGATACTTTTTATGCTTGAAAGAAAACTAAACTAAACATGTATAACTCAAAACATGCATACTCAAGCATTAATAAATCTTAACTCACTTTTCTTGGCTTAACTTGAAACTTTAGCAATCTTTTAACTTAAAATCTTTCTTTAACTCTTTGAAAACTTTCTTAAACTTTAGAAAAACTTTGCTAAAGCATATACTTGAAAATAATAATCACTTGGATCCACTTAAGACGTAAGTACCATCTTATGCGCGTTCCCTAAAAGGTTGGGGTAGCGAGCCACCAATCCTAATAGAGCAGACCTTGGTCTACCAGGGCCAAGACCTTGGAATTGGACACCTGGATTTCTTTAACGACGCCCTTGGACGCCGGGTACTGGCCTTAGAAAATAAAATAGCTTTTCTTTCTTATCTTTAAATGCCTTGGCATTTTAACGAGCACCTTGTGTGCTAAAATCCCTAAGCCTTGACTTTTGGGGATTTCTTAAGGCCTTGGCCTTTCCTTTTCTTATCTTTATCTTCTTTTCTTTTCTTATAGCTTTCTTAGACCCTAAACTCATATAGGGTACTCAATTAAATATATATAAGCATATAATGAACTAAGATCACATGCAAAAATCTTAACAAGAAGGAAATATCTCTTTTAAAAACTTTTAAGGGAAATTCTTGCGGAAAAACCGCCTCTTACTGTAGGTGAGCAGTACTTACATTGGTTTCCTTGAACTTACAACCAAACTTGACGTCTAGGGCTCGGGAGAAGCTTGAAATCTCTACGAACCGTCCGCGCCCACGTGTTCTTCTCGTCGAGACGGACGAAACGCTCCGTCTCCTTGGTTCCCTCTTGGCCGGCGCCCTTTGGAAGAGGAGAGGAAGTCTCGGCTCGGTGTTGGCGTGCGCACAAGAGAGGGGAAGAGGATTCTCGTGCGTGTGTCGCGCGGCTAGGGTGAGGAAGAGAGAAAACCAAAAATCCAATTTCCTCTCTTAACTTATCTATTTATACTATCTTTATGAAAAAAACGTAACTACTCTATAAATATATTTCTCTTCAGTATTTGTTATGCTTGATACCCTAGCCCAGCCGGTCACGCGCGTGCTTGCTCTTCCGGTGGTCGCGGGTTCGAACCCCCTGCTGCCCTTTAACGTTTTTCCTTTTTTAAAAATACTAAACGGACTTGGAAAATTCCATAAAAATATTCTAAAAATTCCTAAAAATATCTAGAATATTTCTAAACCATTTTAAAATAATTCTAAGGACTTTAAGAACTAAAAATGGGAATTTTGGGGCGTTACAAAGCAATTGTTTTGGGGTTAATGGAATTTTTCCCATACCCCCATGGCCTTGAAGTTTCGGCCAAGAGGAGGATTAGGGCTAAAGGATTAGGGTTGGCCTTAAGTATGGGATCAAAGGGTCCTTAAGTAAAATGGAAGAGTTTCATGTTAACCAATCCATTAGTTATATGTCAAGATTTATATGATTAGGTCATGAATGTTTAAGACATGTGCCATGATTTATGAATGATATGTACGAATGCCATGATTTATGAATGATATGTATGAATGCCATGTCTTATGAATGATAGGCATGAATGCCATGTCTTATGAATGATATGTATGTATGCCATGCTTATGAATAATGTGTACCTATGCCATGTTATGAATGAAAGATGATGCTTATGTCTTTAAGGCATAAATATGCTAAACGGCACGGTCGATGGTTGACGGTACGACGGTCGTGAGGACCGGTAAATGGGCCGGTAGACGGGCCGAGCCGTAACAAGTTATGTTATGTTAAAGATGCCATGAATGTCTTATGAATGATGAAGCATGTAAAGTATTTTACTTGATGGATGGGCTTGTACCGGACCAAAGTATGGGTCCAAGGGATGGGCACCTTAAGAACGTCCCGGTTCTGGACTACCGACTATGCTGTCCACGGTTCTGGCACTACCGTAGCTGTGCAACAGGGATGGGCACCTTAAGAACGCCTCGGTTCGGGGACTACCGACTATGCTATCCTTACCCTAGTAGGTCGAGGCTAGCTACCTCGTATTTACTTAGGGATGCGCGCTTATGATGTATGTATGTGGTACAAGCCAGGGCCCAATGATATGATGAATATGTTTAAGCATTAAAAGTATGTTTTAAAAGGTTAAGCATCCTTATATATATATATGCAATTGTCTCATGCATCCATCCATGTTATGCATTATAATTATAATAAGAATATTATGCAAAGTAAGTTTATGCAAAGTAAGTTTATGCAAGATATGTTTATGCAAATGATTTTGTTTATGCTCATGTTACTATATGATGCCATGATTTGATTGTGTTTATGCTAATTTAGAATGCCATGATTTATCTATGTTCATGTTAGTTTAGGATGCCATGATTTATTTATGTTCATGCTAGTTTAAAATGCCATGATTTTATTTATGTTTATGTTAGTTTAGGATGCCATGATTTAATTATGTTTATGCTAAGTTAGAATGCCATGATTTGATTTATATTCATGCTAGATTAGGATGCCATGATTTAATTATGTTTATGCTAAGATAGAATGCCATGATTGGATTTATCTTCATGCTAGTTTAGAATGCCATGATTTAATTATATTTATTCTAAGTTAGAATGCCATGGTTTTAATGATGTCCATACCAATTTATGATGCCATGTTTTAAATACTAAGATAGGACGCCATGATTTTATTTAGGTTCGTGCTAAGAATGTTTATGAAGTTATGTTTGTTATGTCTATGTCTATGCCAAGCACTATGCCATGCTATGAATGTTACGATGTTTATGTCTACGCCAAGTATTGTGCCATGCCATGAAGGTTTATGGTTATGTTTATGCTATGCTATGAAGATGATTATGTTATGTTTATGCCATGACGAATATATGCTAAGTGATGAAAGGGCTTATGTCCTAAGTAAAGCACTAAGTATGTAAAGCACTAAGTATGTAATGGCTTATGTGCTCATGAATGAATGATGAATGGTTTTAGTGAGTAGGAAAGAGTCTTACTAAGCCTGTGTGCTTATAGTCTTATTTCCTTATACCGCAGATCACGCAAGGGGACAGTAAGGAAGCAGCAGGAGGGCATCAAAGAATGTGTGTGATAGTGACTTGGCCAAGGAGCAATATGGTTGCTCGTCTCATGATAGAACTTTATCTTTACTGTTATGTGTTTGAGTATGACTCTATGACATGATACTAAGTATGACATGATGCTACAAATGACATGATGCTAAGTATGATATGATGCTAAGTATAAAGTTACTATGCTAAGTTCCCATGTTATGGTGCTAGAAATGGTAGTAAGTGCATATAGGAGTAAGTTAAAGGTTTCCGCTGCATTATGATGTCTACATGCCCTAAGTATGTTAACGTAACGCCGCTTTAGGAAAAAAAAAGCGGGTGTTACAGCTTCTTTCCTGCACACTTAGTCAACGTATTAGATACAAATAACATCTTAACTTCTGAACCCTTTGCCATTTATCAAAACCCAGGTTCGACTTAGTTGTTGTCTGCACCAACAATCTCCCCCTTTTTGTTTATGACAACCCGGTTCAAAAGGTTAAGTTAATCATATAGATAAGTACGTATCAAAGTTAATTTCCTCCCCTTGGAAGAAATCTTCCCCTGAGTTTTTCAAAAGTTCGTGGGGCTAAAAAAAATTTCTAATTCCAAAATTTTTTTTCAGTTTTGTAAATACTTAGAAAAATTTTAAGAAAATGTTTTAAGTTAGAAACCACTTTTCAAAATATTTTGAGTTGGATAATTTTCAGGAGAATTTGAATTTTATACTTAGAGAATTTTCAACCAACCAACGGATTTAGAATAAGTACTTGGAATAGTTTTTTGAAACCAAGAAATTTTGAAAGTCTAAGTACTTAGAGATGTTTTCTAGCAGTTTAAGTACTTAAATACTTAGAGAGCATTTTTCAGAAATATTTTTCAAACACATTTTTTTTGAATTTATTGATTTAGAAAAATTTCCGAAAATTTTCCCAGAATAATTGCTTAGAGAAATTTTTGAAACCAAGAAAAGTTAATTTTCAAAAATGAACTTAAGTATTTAAAGAACCAAAGTTAATTTTTTGAAAAACAGGAGATATATGAATTTACTTTTTGAAAAAGGAGATAAATATTTTGAAAAAATTTCAACTCTTCTTTTCTCTCCTTTCCAACCTCTCCCCCTTTGCCATATATAAAAAAAATATAACAAAAAACATGCTGAGTAATAGAAGTAAGGTCTTGTACTGAACCAATTCAAAGTATAACTAGACTAGATCAATTTGAATTTTCTCTTTTGGGTCTTGTCTAACCCAATTAGCTATTTACTGACTGTTATAAATAGTAGCTTTCGCTAGGGTTAGTCAAGTTAAGTGATCTGTTCAAGTTAGATTTTCTAAGCTTGACACTTAACCTGATTACTGTTTATTTAGTTTTTAGTGCCCCAATTACTGCAGATGCACTGACTTAAAGCATCTTGAATTAAGGCAAAGACCTAAGCATCTCAACCCATTCTAGGTTATCAATCAAAAGTATCCTAAGGTGCTTGTGAGATGCTGGATTCTAGATCTATAGGTGCATGCAGTTCTAGGGTTAAGGCCTAAGCTAAGTCCATTTGCGAGAAAACCCTAGTTTTGAAGGGGTAATTTTTCATAAGAAAAACTAAGTCGAAAAATCATTTTAAAAATGCATAAAGAAAATGATTTTTCAAAATTAAATATGAACTGATTTTAAAATCAAGTAATAAAGCAGTTTTTTAAAAAAATAGAAGTAGAGCAAACCTATTCTACCAAGCATAACCCTAAGTTAATAGCCGATAAAGACAGATAATCAAGTGAATAACTAGCAACTTGATAAAAGTCAACTGGTCAAAGTGATGACCAGATACCATAGTCAAATGCATGTCGACCCTACTGAGTAGAGGTAGTCAACTAGTCAAAAGTACAACAGAAAACATCAATCTGAACTAAGAGGAAGGGCCAGGATGGTCAAATGGGCCAGGCTACCATGATCGAAATAGAGACATCATTTCATTATATCGTGCGTCGTTAGTCTCTTGATTGGCTCTTAGGGCATTCATATACTGAGTGTAGTGGGCCTCATTTGCCTAAATTTCCTCCGTATGATTTGCCTCCACTTCCTCCCGAAGGTTATGGATCTCTGTCTCAAGTCGTGTCACTCTCTCGTAGAGTGTCGGCGGTGGGGGCTCGTCTATCTGCTCTCGGATCTCAGCAGCGAGATCTGCAACGTCGACCTCTACGTCCTCGTCAGAATCGACCTGGGGTTCGGCTCGCTAACGTCTCCATGATAAAACCTCGGTACCCGAGACCTCTATGCCTGCTAGGGAAAAGTTTCTAAAACCTATTTCATTAAATTCGGTCATTATGGCCATTTCTCCATCGGTGATGTCGCGGCCGTGATGATGAAGAAGAGAGGTAATGATGTGACAATAAGGGGTGCGTACCCGACCCTGAGTGGTAATACTGGATGCATGTAGAATGGTGTGAAACATATGAAGTCTGTTGGACCTTGGATGGCTAGAGATGGGGGGGGGGGGTGAATGTAGCCAGACACTTAAAGTTTACCACTTATCGATTTTCTGCACCTCAAGTGTTAGTAGCACAGCGGAAGCTAAAGAAAACAGAGTATGCAGAAATAAAACCTAGCTAAGCACAAATGCAAAAACGCTAACAAGAGGATTTACAAGGTTCGGGGATAACTTGCCCCTACTCCTTGGCGTGCCCTTAAGGTGGGCGATCCCTTGATCGTCAGCAGATCAAGCCCCGGTGAACATCGGATAAAATGCAACCTCCTTCTCGGTGGTGTAACCTCTCCACAGCGTTTCAAGATGATCAAGTATAAAGTACAGGAAACACAAGAAGGATCTTACTCGGCACTTAAAACCACAAGAACACAAGCAAACTTCTCCGAGCTCCACCCAGCGCAGATCTCACACAAGACTCTCCTCTTCGTGTCTTCTCGCTGATAGACTCAAGCTTCTTGTTTCTCTTCTCCCAAGTGCCCAAGTAATAGAAGGTTGCTTCAAAGATCACAGTTGCTTGCTCAAGATGATGGAACAGCAGATAGCACAAGCACACAGCAAAAAGTGTTCGCAGCAAGCTCTAGCGAGAAGTCTCTACAGCCCTTCTCCGCTACGCAGCTTAAGTCATCTCCACTATCGCCAGGTCACCACCTCACTGTAGCCTCCAGCTGCTCACCTGCCAACGCCAGCTACCACTGAGCTCTCCCTGGACTCCCTGAGCTTCCCTCAGCCAAGCTCCAGTCAGCAGCTCCAGCCGTTGCAACCTGAGATGGCAAATGGACAAACCTGCTCCAAGGAAAGGCTTCCATTGACTCTCCTTGAGTGTTTGAATCCATCCCTGTCACCTGCACACTCAATCAGAGGTTTAGCAAATGAAATCAAACATATATCAGTAATAGCAGAGAAGATCAAAGTGACATCCGTAGCGTATCAGTGAAAGCAGGCGCGATCAGAGCGTCTGACAGCGCATTTGAATTAAAGTGATCGGTCACCGGACCGATCAGGACTATCCCAGACCGATCAGGCTCCAACCTGATCGGTCCCCAGTGAGAAACTTGGGATCGCAAGCTCGTATGATCGGTCACCCTGACCGGTCACTAAATCGGTCACCAAACAGATCCGGAAATCAGCTTGCCACAATCCCGCCCGGAATCCACTGGCTGATCGGTCACCAGACCGATCAGGCTGATCCCAGACCGATCAGGCTCCAGCCTGATTGGTCAGGGTGAGAAACCTCGCGACAGTTGATCGTTTAGTTTGATCGGTCACAGTTTCTCCCTGATCGGTCACCAGACCGATCAGGAGTCGATCAGTAGGTTTGCCAAAGTTACTGGAAGCTCCCTAATCGGTCACCAGACCGATCAGACATCACTGGATCAGTCACCAGACCGATCCAAGAGGGAACTTCGTGCCAACTTCCCTGATCGGTCACCAGACTGATCCGGGCAAGGCCAAACCCACTCTAAGTCAAGAGAACCAGCCTCCGGCCCATCTCCGACTCGTGCTTGATCCCTCGGACCAAGACTCCATGCCCAGCTTCACTCACTGGGACTTCAACCTAGCCCTCCAAGCTAGGACCTGGCCCTCCAAGCCGGGATTTCATCAACCTAGCCCTCCAGGTTAGGACCTGACCCTCCAAACCAGGTCTTTTTCACACCTAACCTTCCAGGTTAGGACTTTTCACACCTAGCCCTCTAAGCTAGGATTTTCCACACCTAACCCTCCAGGTTAGAACTTTTCACACCAAGCCCTCCAAGCTAGGATTTTCCACACCTAACCCTCCAGGTTAGGACTTTTCCACACCTAGCCCTCCAGGTTAGGATTTTCCAACACCTAGCCCTCCAAGCTAGGATTTTTCCCACACCTAACCCTCCAGGTTAAGACTTTTCAACATCATGCCTAATACCCGATCAGGACTTAATCATAATCATAATCAACCTAAACTAAAATCGGTGTCAACAACAATCAGGTCAGACTGCATCAACAATCTCCCCCTTTTTGTTGTTTGACAACCCGATTTTAAGTTTAGGGATTTGAAACTATTGGTGCAGACAGCACCCAAGTCGAACCTGTGTTTTGATAATGGCAAAGGGTTCAAAAGTTAAGATGTTATGTTTATCTAACATGCTACTTGAGTGTGTAGATTGAAGTCCTAGCAAAGGACTGTTAGGCACCTAGCGAAGGACTGCTAGGCATCTGAACCCTAAGACCTAGCGAAGGGCCGCTGGGCACCTAGTGAAGGGCTGCTAGGAGTCAAAGACCTAGCGAAGGACTGCTAGGCACCAGGCGAAGGACTGCTTGGAACCGAAGACCTGGAGAAGGACTGCTGGGCACCAGGCGAAGGATTGCTTGGTACTAAAGACCTGGCGAAGGACAGCTAGGCACCTGGCGAAGGACTGCTGGGCAAAAGTCCAACCGGAGGAGCCGGTTGGCAACAGGTAAATTCTCCTGAGAGGAGTAGGTGAGGACGCGTTCCCCGTCGAGGGAATAGTAGGCGTCGGTTCGACCTAGGGTTCCATTTTGGAGACCCAAAGTCAGAACCAAGACAGCTACGGCTATAAGACTCACTAACATACTTGCTTTATCATGTTTGGTACTAACCCTGGATGCAGGACCGAAGGAACGAGTGTCTGCAGCTCAGAACGCCTCAAAGGAGAGAGGCAGCAGTTGGGTTGGGCGTCCGGGAGGTCTCGGGCGCCCTAGGTAAAAGCCAAACAAGAGTTGAGCAAGAAAACGCTTCGGAAGCTCACTGGGCGGGGCCCCCCCATGCTCCCGGGTGCCCCCGTTCTCCCGGGCGCCCCGGATGCCAAGCCAACGAAGCAGATAGAGTTTAACTCAGTGAGAAGCTAGCGGACCGAGTCAACCCGGGCGCCCCCTGCGTCCCGGGCGCCCCGATCAAACCTTAGCCCGATCCTGGAGGGATAATGGCTGACCGAGAGTTTGCCAGATCAAGTGACACATGGAGGGCGCCCCCGACATCCAGGGCGCCCCCAGACTCACTATATAAGGGGCTCGACCCCCAAGGCTTCTCAACACAACTTTCCATCGCCAATACGCTCTTCTACTCAAGCGCTTTGCTCCAGAAACCTCTCATCTCGAGATTCCAGCGCTTACGACGACTCTCTACTCAGAAGTACAATCCACACCGGGAGTCGATAACAAAAGAGCGTAATTTTTAATTCCCAGTTTACAACTGCAATATCTCTCTGTAAACTTTTACGCACATATAGAATTCCCCGCAGTAAACGGTCAACGACCGTGGGCCTTGGAGTAGGAGCCGACCGCGACTCCGAACCAAGTAAAATCGCCTGTGTTTGGTTTGTGTGTTTCTCTATTTTCCGCTGCTTATTTTCTTTACAAATCCGAAAACGTTTTACGATATTCACCCCCCCCCCCCTCTATCATTCTTCTCGATCCAACAAGTGGTATCAGAGCGGGGAAGCTCAAATTTGGTGCAACCACCAATTTGAGAATTTTTCAAATTTTCTTCGAAATTGTTTTTATTTGCTTTTCAAATTTTTATCGTCAATCGAGATCGGTGCAACACCACTCGATAAGTGTTTTCTTTTTTCTCCCGCACTACTAATCCAAGAACAAGTCTTGGGATATTTCTTTCCTTTTACTCTTATTTTCAGATAAATGGCCATGCAAGAAGGATTCAGCACAGCCAGACCACCGCTTTTCAGTGGGGAAGACTTCTCCTACTGGAAAAGTTGAATGGAGGTCCACTTGAAAACTCAGGTGGACATGTGGATAATCATCCAGTCTGGACTGGAGATTCCAAAGAATGCTGAAGGAGTGCCACAGTCTTACGCTGAGTGGGATACCGCTCTGAAAAGAAAAATTGAAGTTGATGCCAAAGCAACCCAGACACTTCAATGTGGCCTGACCAAGGAAGAGTTGAATCGGGTAGGACCATTCAACAGTGCAAAGGAGCTGTGTGGTAAGCTGATTGAGCTGCACGAAGGAACTTCAGATACTCGAATCAGCAAGAGAGATATCCTCCTGAACAAGCTGTACACGATCAAGATGAACGACAATGAAATAGCAGCTCAGCTCCACGCCAGAATTCAGGAGTTAATGAACGGACTACACACAATCGGTCACAAGGTAGAAAACCGTGACCTGATAAGGTACGCTCTTAAAAAAAAAAAAAAAAAAAAAAAAGGTACGCTCTTAACGCTTTCCTGAGAAACACCTTGTGGGCATCTATGTTAGATGCATACAAGGTTTCAAGGGACCTTTCAAAAATTAAATTAGATGAACTGTTTTCAGAACTTGAGTTACATGAGCAAACTAACTGCAATCTGGCCTAGAAAGACATCGCTTTTGTTGCAGGTAAAGTTGGAAAGACAACCAAGAAGAAGCCTCAACCTGCACCCAAGTCTGATTCAGACTCAGACTCAGAAGACAGCGGGGGAAATCGACCAAAGCTGGTTCGGCTTGCTCGGGACTACTACAAATAACTAAAGAACCAGACCAACAGAAGGAAAGCCAGCCGAAGAAAGGAAGAACCAGATGAACCCTCAAATGAAAAGAACAAACCAAACGTGACCTATTACGAGTGCAAGAAGAAGGGTCACTACAAGACTGAATGCCCCAATCTGAAGGAAACAAAGAAGACGAGAAAGAAGAAGACACTTCAGGCAACGTGGGACGAGTCCTCCTCCTCCGAAGAAGAAGAGACCCCACAGTCGAACCTGCTCGCACTAACCGCCTCAGAACAAATCGGACCGAGTCAGAATCGGAGTTGGACGACGGCAAACTTACATTTTCAAAGGATGGAGAAATAACTGTAAGTGATTTTACTAGAAATCAGTTAAATGAATTAATTGCATATCTTTCTCGAGACTTGGCGAAAGCTAAACTCCGAGTCGAATCTCTCCGACAGGAAGTAAAACTCCTAAAAGAGGGAGCTGACTCTAGATCCTTAACTGAGAAGGTTCAAGAAGGAACCTCTACTCAAGTTGAAAAACTTGAGAAAGAGAACTCCTCCTTGAAAACTCAAGTCAAGGACCTTAGATCAGCCTTAGAATGGTTCACTTCTGGTTCCAAGGGTCTTGACATGATCCTTGGAAAATAGAAGTCGGTTCTAAATCGATCTGGGTTAGACTATAGAACCAAGTCTAGACAAAGATCATACTATGCTGTATTGAACCAGTCCAGACCTAAAATTTAGGCATAGGTACCCAAACTGTGCCTGAACAAACAAACTGGATCAAATCAATATTGGATCCCCAAGGACAAGATTCACATCTTGCCAAATCATTATCGTGGCTTTAGTCCAGGGGGAGCCAAATTAAAAACGATATTCATAGTTAGATAAATTTCTACTCTTGTTTTTAAATTGCTTGATTGCTTGTCTATTTAATTTCTGCAATTTACCATGCTTAGACTTAGGGCTGGTTAGTTTAAGGACTGAACCAACTTAACTGAAAGTTGAACAACCTAGTATTGGGAGGCGGTGAGATGATAGTATGTTAGGGAAGACAATTCTAATAAGGTCAAGTATACTTGGTCTCTTTAGACTGATAAAACTAGCCGAAGCTACTGATCCAAAACCCAAACTAGTTAGACCAGAATTTCTCAAATAATAATTTTGAAAATGAAATTTCATTAAAAGACTTTATCAAGGAAAGCGTTGATGATCCAATAAGGCTACGACTAAAGAAGGCCTAGTGCCTCGCCAAGACCTGGAAGCCAATTTTTGAAATTCAAATTCAAATTATTCTTTGTCAAATTCGAATCTAACACAAATTTTCAGTTAAGTGTAGATTCAAACATTTTTTTTAAATAAACTCAAGATCAACTGTCTTCAGAATTAATTTAACTTTTTCAAAATAAATCACAATCTTACAAAATAATTCTATCTATTAAAACCTGTCTCACAAAACCCATAAGGCAAACGTGATTGATAACTCTAGAATGGGTGAGAAGGTAAAAATTAATTTAAATAAAAATTTAGTTTCTTTGTGTTGTTGTTAAATTCTGTAGCTTAGAACTTGATTATTGCTTGATTCAATAATGGTCAAACCATGGTCAAAATAGTCATACCATTGTCAAAGCAGTCAAATCATGGTCAAAATAGTTAAACCATGGTCAAATGATCAACAAAACATCTATTCCAACCTAACTCGGGCGCCCGTGACACCTCGGGCGCCCCGCACAACACTTTCACTTCGATCAAGGCAGAAAAACTGCCATGAGACCCTAACCAGGGCGCCCCCAGGACCGGTCAAAGGCAGCAAAACTGCCATACCAGTCTGACTAGGGCGCCGGGCCATCACGGGCGCCCCCCGACCAGCTTTAGGTCACTGCCAAAGGCAGTAGACACTGTCCCGGGAGCTCCCGGGCTCCCTAGCCAAAACATCTATATAAGGAACCCGAATTTCCTCATCTTGCCACACCCAAAACCCTTCTCCTCTCTAACTCTTTTTCTTCCAAGGCGACCAAGTGACCCTCTTGCTCCTCCAACCGCGACCATGCCTCCCCGAACGGCTACTCGGTATAATTTTTTCTTTTTTTTCTTACGCATTTAAAATTATTTTTCTCAATTCCTTTCGTTTAAACGCATACTTCTTATCTTAGAAAACACCGAGCAAACCAATCAAACCCCGGTACCGAACCTAGTCCCGATCCTAGGTTCCCCACCTTAGAACTTTGCAATAGATTTGCTCGAACAACATATAAACCCATAAAGACAAGCTACCTAAATAGGCAATTCTTCACTCAATCTTGTCCCTTGGCCATGAATGTTATCATCTTTTACCAATTCGACAACCTTATATTCTGCACTCATCCAATTAACACATCCTTATGTGCAAAATTTTATAACAACATAATTAGACAGAATGGTCTTATGTTCGTCACCACCGTTCAAGGGATACACTTGACAATCACACCTTCGTTGCTCAACCGATTTCTTGGACTACGACTCTCACAATCCACCTTTTGCTGTTACCCTCCTAGGGATCCTCCCTTTGATGCTCCCTACTCTCACATTACCCTAGATACTCTACACTCCTACTTCTATAGGCATGCTAGAAACCCATTGGCCAGAAGATTTCAGTCTGTTGACCTTCAGGTATAGGACTACGCTCTATATAGAGTCTAGTCCGCTGCATTCTGCCTTTATCCACTAGAGACGTCGCTACCATGCGACTATTTCACACCTTTCTCCTATATGCATTGATCCATCATCTTGATATCGACATTGGACTCCACATGTTCCACACGATTCTACATACGTCCAGTGTTACCACTCAGGGACGGGTACGCACCCCCTATTGCCACATCATCACTTCCATTCTTCATCATCACGGTCGTAACATCACCGAAGGTGAGATGGACGCGATGACTGACTTCGATGAGATAGGTTTTAGGAACTTTTCCCTAGATGGTGTAGAGGTATCGGGTACTGGGGTTTTGTCGTGGAGGCGTCAGAGAGACGGACCCCAGATCGACTCAGATGAGGACGTTGAGGTCGATGTAGCAAATCTGGCAGCTGAGGTTCGAGAGCACATAGACGAGCCCCCTCCACCGACACTCTACGAGAGAGTGACGCGACTTGAGACACAGATCCAGAGCCTCCGGGAGGAAGTGGAGGCAAATCATGCTGAAGAAATGGAGGCAAATCAGGCCTATTACACTGAGTACATGAGTGCCCGCATAGCCGATAGGGAGACTAGCGACGCTCGATATCATGAGATGATGTCGCTATTTCGATCCTGGCAGCCAGGCTCTTCTGATCATCCCGTTCCCTCCTCCTAGATTTGATTGGCATTGTACTAGTGACTGTTTGACTGCCCCTACTCAGTAGGGTTGACTTATGTCTGAGTATGGTGTGACTATCCTGGTCCTCTCCTTTGACCAGCTGATTTATTGAGTTGACTATTTGTTTTTTCATGATTATCTGATCTTTATCAAGGATTATGCTTGGTAGAATAGGTTTACTCTACTTTTGGTTTTCTTACTGCTTTACTTGATATGAAAATCAGTTTTAAAATAATTTTAAAACTACTTTACATAATTTTCAAAATCTTTTTACAATTTTAAAAATTAATTTTCCGACTTAGTTTTATTTAAAACTACCCCCTTCAAAACTAGGGTTTTTTCGAAAATGGACTTAGCTTAGGCCCTAACCCTAGAACTGCATGCACCTATAGATCTAGAAGCAAGCATCTCACAAGCACCTTAGGGTACTTTTGACTAATAACCTAGAATGGGTTGAGATGCTTAGGTCTTTGCCTTAATTCAAGATGCTTTAAGTCAGTGCATCTGCAGTAATTGGGGCACTAAATACAACTTAAACAGTAATTAAGTTAAGTGTCAAGCTTAAAAAATTTAACTTGAACAGAACACTTAATTTGACTAACCCTAGCGAAAACTACTGTATATAACAGTTAGTAAGTAACTAATTGGGTTAGACAGGACCCTAAAGAGATAATTAAAATTGGTTTGGTTCAGTGTATATCTTGAATTGGTTCAGTACAGCACATTATTCTTTTGTCATATCCTTATGCAATTTATTTTTGCTATATTGCTTTATTTTTGATATATGGCAAAGGGGGAGAGATTGGAAAGGAGAGAAGCTTTAAAATTTTAAGTTTTTTTTCGTATTTCAAAATTTTCAAAACTTTATCCTTTCTTCAAAAAATACTTAATCTAAGTTTTTTTCAAAACTACATCAAAATACTTAATCTAAGTTTTTCAAAACTACTTCAAAAAGTACTTAATCTAAGATTTTTTCAAAAGTATTTCTAAGTTTTTCAAAACTACTTCAAAAAGTACTTAATCTAAGTTTTTTTTCAAAACTATTTCAAAGTACTTAAACCTAGTTTTTTTCAAAGTACTTAAATCTATGTTTTTCCAAAACTGTTTCAAAAGTACTTGATCTAAATTGTTTTCAAAATTTTTGTTAAGTACTTGACCCAAGCAGTTTTCAAAAGTTTTTTTTTGGTACTTATTTCTAAGTTATGTTCAAAATAGAAAAGTTTTTTAAGTACTTAAACTTAAGTTATGTTCAAAATAGAAAAGTTTTTTAAGTACTTAAACTTAAGTTATGTTCAAAATATCTCTAAGTACTTATTTCTAAACTTCTCTAATAGAAAAGTTTCTAAGTATAAAGCTTGCCTTCAGGAGATATTTGAGAAATTTTTTTTCTAAGTATAAATTTTCCAAAGTACCCAACCAAATTCTTTTTGGAAAATATTTTTCTAAAATATTTTTTGTAAAAAATGTTCTAAGTATTGAAAAATTAATTCCATTATTTTGACTTAGATTTTTTTAAACCCCACAACCTTTGAAAAACCTAGGGAGAGATTCCTTCCAGGGGGAGGAAACTAAACTGTTACATCAACTGTATGAATTAACTTAACTTTTTGAATCGGGTTGTCATAAATCAAAAAGGGAGAGATTGTTGGTGCAGACAGCACCCAAGTCGAACTTGTGTTTTGATAATGACAAAGGGTTCAAAAGTTAAGATGTTAGTGTGCAGATTGAAGTCCTAGCAAAGGACTGCTAGGCACCTAGCGAAGGACTGCTAGGCATCTGAACCCTAAGACCTTGCAAAGGGCCGCTGGGCACCTAGCGAAGGGCTGCTAGGAGTCAAAGACCTAGCGAAGGACTGCAGGCACCAGGCGAAGGATTGCTTGGAACCGAAGACCTGGAGAAGGACTGCTGGGCACCAGGCGAAGGATTGCTTGGTACTAAAGACCTGGCGAAGGATAGCTAGGCACCTGGCGAAGGACTGTTGGGCAAAAGTCCAACCGGAGGAGTCAGTTGGCAACAGGTAAATTCCCCTGAGAGGAGTAGGTGAGGATGCGTTCCCTGTCGAGGGAACAGTTGGCGTCGGTTCGACCTAGGGTTCCATTTTGGAGACCCAAAGTCAGAACCAAGACAGCTACGACTGTAAGACTCACTAACATACTTGCTTTATCATGTTTGGTACTAACCCTGGATGCAGGACCGAAGGAACGAGTGTCTGCAGCACAGAACGCCTCAAAAGAGAGAGGCAGCAGCTGGGTTGGGCGCCCGGGAGGTCTCGGGCGCCCTAGGTAAAAGCCAAACAAGTGTTGAGCAAGAAAACGCTTCGAAAGCTCACTGGGTGGGGCACCCCCATGCTCCCGGGCGCCCCCGTGCTCCCGGGCACCCCGGATGCCAAGCTAACGAAGCGGATAGAGTTTAACTCAGCGAGAAGCCAACGGACCGAGTCAACCCGGGCGCCCCGGTCAAACCTCAGCCCAATCCTAGAGGGATAATGGCTGACCGAGAGTTTGCCGGATCAAGTGACACGTGGAGGGCGCCCCCAGACTCACTATATAAGGGGCTCGACCCCCAAGGCTTCTCAACACAACTTTTCAACGCCAATACGCTCTTCTACTCAAGCGCTTTGCTCCAGAAATCTCCTATCTCGAGATTCCAGCGCCTACGACGACTCTCTGCTCAGAAGTACAATCCACACCGGGAGTCGGTAACAAAAGAGCGTAATTTTTAATTCCCAGTTTACAACTATAATATCTCTCTGTAAACTTTTGCGCACATATAGAATTGCCCACAGTAAACGGTCAATGACCGTGGGCCTTGGAGTAGGAGCCGACCGCGACTCCAAACCAAGTAAAATCGCCTGTGTTTGGTTTGTGTGTTTCTCTATTTTCCGCTGCTTATTCTCTTTACGAATCCGAAAATGTTTTACAATATTCACCCCCCCTCTATTGTTCTTCTCGATCCAACAGAAACCAATTATCTCAAATCAGAATTGTAGGAGAATCTGGATCCTCCCCCTACAACCATTAAACTCATAATCGTCCTAAACTTAACCAACCTCACTCTCCCCCTTTGTCAAACACCGAAAAGGGCATGGAGACGGGTTGTTAAGTTTAATCATACTCCCCCTCAGCCCTAGGGGTATCCCAAAACAACATAAGATATGATATAATTTTGAAAGCATATGAAACACATATGATAAAGATAAGCATGGCAAAGCAATCATATGTACCATATGGACATGGAGCATAGCATAATCATGCATAATAAGGCATTCATAACGATAGCAATATTATGAATACTCAAATAAGCTAACAATGATCAAAATATAGTAAGTCAAGTATGATACGCAGGCATAATGCATCAAAGCAAATACAGCATAGTCAAACATATAGCTAGATGCATATCAATGCATCAAAGTCAACACCAAGCCATAACAGGCAAATAGTCATAACGGACAGATCCGTCAGATAGTCAAATACCACAAAGTAAGAATCAAAGTACAATCATCCATCGGCGGGAGAGTCATCAAGCATAGGGTCATCCATCGTGGAATCATCAGGAACAAAGGACCCCTGTGCAGCACTACCAGAAGGTGCATCCCTAGGAAACATGTGTCGACGCCACTCATCATACAATGTCTGCTGCAGAGTACGGACCCCCGAGACATCGGACTCCACCGCGGCCAGCCAGCGATCGAAAGATCGAAACTCTGAGCGGGCTTCCTCGCGATAGAGCTCTCGCAAATGAAGATCGTGCTGGATGGTCCGATCAAGCTCGGCAATCTACCAGCGCAGGTCTGGCTCTGGCTCATCGTCATAGTCAGCAGCAGCGGGAGCCTCCTGATGAGCAGCTGGGGCTGCTGGTATCTGAATATGCGCACCCCTAGGAAGCTCGCCTAAACCCCACCCATCCTTCCATGCAAGAGTCTGATCATCCGACCCAACAACAATACCAGATTTGGCAAACGCGCGTTTGCCCAATCGGCAATCCTGTCTGACCATGGGCACTGTCCTGCCCTTAGTCACATCAACACCTACTGACATAAGCCAGTCAGTGATGACATGACTGAATGGCATATAGACAGTGCGACGACTGGGCTCATGATAGGAAATGATGGACTGAAAGATGCTCTCAATAATGTCAAAGTCAAGATGGCAATGCATGCCATAGAGCATCAAGCAGTGGTAGGGTCGGATCTCGGTCAAGGGTTTTGAAGTGATCAGCAGGATATAGTTGGTGATTATCTTGAAGAGTACGTAATCAGTAGGAGAAAGTCGAAGGGCCGCAAAAGTTGGAAAATCAGGCCCTAACTCATCATGACCAGCCGGTTGAGGATGTCCGAAGAAGTCCTGGTAAATGCTATCAGGGGTAACGTCCGCAAAGGGAGGCAGCAAGGGGTTAGGAAGCTCAGGGTAGATAGAGTAAAAGTTTGGCGATCGACGAGCGCCAAGATACTCTGCCAGGATGTCATAAGAAAAATCAAGGTCCCTCTTGGCGACACGAATAGTAAACTCAAAGCCACCTTGAGGCCCTTGTTGAAGGTTGTTGTAGAACTCTGAGACAAGATCATAGTTTATCGTCCGCTCCAGGGAGAGGAGAAAGCCAAGGTTGTAGAAGGTGACTATCTCCATGATGGAGGGACAGTGCTCAGATAGAAAGGGAACATCAATTGATCGGCAGGAGAGCAACTTGAAGGTTCTGGACTGAAAGGCCTGCTCACAGGCAGCATTGGGGAAATGAGAACTTGAAGAAGGCTGAGGCCTTCGGGAGGGCGCGGAAGAAGAAGGGGCTTTGCCCTTGGAGTTGCCCTCCACTGGTTCTTTTCTCTTGGACAATTTTCTAAAGGTTTGAAGAATTGATCATGGCAATAGATTTGATCAAGATCAGATATCGATAGGATCATGACACAAATTGATAATCAAGCCACAGATTGAAGGATCACAAGATCAATAAAGAAATGGTCATGGTATAGAGTAATCAAGGTAAGCCATTGAACAAAATAGTCATAACCCAAGGAATTGATCAAGTGAGATGAGATTTAATCAATAACATGACAAGGAAAGGTCACGGCAAAATCATAATGTCACGGTAATGGCACACAGAAGAACACCAAAAGAAAGACCATGGTTAGCCCAAATACATAATCTATGAACTGATTTATAAGAAAACCAACAACAATACTTACTTAGGTGCTATTGTCGATTTGATCTGAGAAAATCCTGAAGGCTCGAAGAAGGACTCGCGCAGGGGAAAGGTCACGGCGCAAGAAATGTGCTCAAGACCATGAGCAAGAAAGAAACTTGCAGAAGACAAGGAGGGGCTCGTAGGAAACCTTGGCAGGATCACACTTGCACAGAAGCTCGCACGCAAGAGGAGGAGAGGAAGACGATCGCACACACAAAAGGTGAGAGTTTCGGCACTAGGGCTTGGGAAGAAGGGGTTTAGGAGGAATTAATCGGTTGGTGGATCGGTCCACCAACCACAATTTAATGCGATTGAACGGATCACCGTTCGATCTGGAAGTGCCCAGACCGATCAGGCTCCGACCTGATCGGACTGGCCTGGTCCTGATCGGACGGGGTGACAGATCAGGAAGGCTCCTGATTGATCGGCTGATCGATCAGGCAGGCTCCTGATCGATCGACTGATCGATCAGGAAGTGAACAGTAGGTTTGGAGGATTTCCCGTAAGCCCCCTGATCGGTCTGTGGATCGATCATCACAGGGTGCCAGATCGGTCCGGGGACCGATCCAGGCCAACACAGAATGTTTGGTCAATTTTTGCGAAGTGTTCTGTGATCCCTCTGATCGATCTGTGGACCGATCACCACAGAAGGGGTCCAGATCGGTCCGGGGACCGATCAGACATACTCCTGATCGGTCCGGTGACCGATCAGGTTTCCTGGTAATTGCTGATACGATCTGAAATTTTCAGTTTCAGACTTCCAAGTGATTTCGGACAAGATCTGATGAGAGTTATCGATCTTGGAAGTGGTCCCTTGAGTAAAATTGATTCCTGAACTAGGATCAAAGGTCCTTATGAGTTTACAAACACTTTGCTCCACTCAAGTGGAGTCAAACATCCACTCAATTTCAAACAAGTTTGTATCAAATTCTAGTCTCCAATCAAGTTTCCTTGATTGGAATGTCCAAGTATGATCATGGAGCCAATTACACATATGTTATGCATTGGTTTTCCCCATACTTGGTCACCGAAGTGATTTTTATCTCGTCAACCTAATTCCTCAAGGGATGCATTGACATTTTGAGAAATTAAGTTGATCCTAGCATCTCACCCCATTTCTAGCAATCAAAAATATTTTGGTAAACCTTATAGTTTATGTGAGATGCCCCCAAGTTACCCAATTGTATCCCAACAATTAGAAATCATCATGAAGGGTTTTGAATTCATTTTGATGTCTATGAAACGCGACACATTCCCAACTCCCTTCTTAAGAAACTAAACTCATTTTCGGGGAGTGGTTTAGTGAAAATGTCCGCTAAATTTGATTTAGAATCTACATATGAGAGTACAACATCTCCTCTAGCAACATGATCTCTAATGAAGTGGTGACACACTTCAATATGTTTGGTTCTAGAGTAATGGACCGGATTCCTGGTTAGGTTAATTGTGCTAATGTTGTCACACAACACTTGGACACCCTTATAGCTTAATCCATAGTCCTCTAGACTATGAATCATCCACAACAATTGCGATATACTCTCTCCCATGGCGATATATTCTGCCTCGGTCGTGGAGAGAGCAACACAATGTTGCTTCCGACTTGACCAACTAACTAGAGATGATCCTAGGAATTGGCAAGCCCCACTTGTGCTTTTCCAATCCAACTTACACCCAGCATAGTCGGAATCGGTGTAGCCAATTAGGTCAAAAGACTCGGTACGGGGGTACCAAAGACCAACTCCAATTGTGCCCTTAAGATATCTCAAAATTCTCTTAACAGCAATTAAATGAGATTCCTTGGCACATACTTGATACCTAGCGCACATACCCACAGCAAATAGTATGTCAGGTCGACTAGTTGTGAGGTATAGCAAACTACCTATCATGCTCCGATATTGAGTCAAATCAACAGGTTTACCACTCTCATCATTGTCTAATCTTGTGTTTGTAGCCATGGGAGTGGTTACCTCTTTTGAATCACTCATATTGAACTTTCGAAGCATCTCTTGAGTATATTTTGATTTGTGCACATGGATCCCATCTCGGGTTTGTTTGATCTCAAGTCCAAGCAAGAAAGTAAACTCTCCCACTAGACTCATTTCAAATTCACTCTCCATGTGTCCAATAAACTCATTTAAATAGCCCTTGTTGTTTGAGCCATAAATTATGTCATCGACATATACTTGGGCTACAAATATATTGTCACCATCTCTACGTAGAAATAGTGTAGGGTCTATTTGGCCTCTAACAAAGCCTTTTTCAATTAGGAACGTCGACAACCGCTCATACCAAGCTCGGGGTGCTTGTTTAAGGCCATAAAGTGCCTTCTTGAGCTTAAATACGTGGTTTGGGAATTCGGAACTCTCAAACCCCGGAGGTTGTTCGACATAGACCTCTTCCCTTATTAAATCATTTAGAAAAGCCGATTTGACATCCATTTGATATAGCTTGAAATCTCGATGTGCTGCAAATGCAAGCATCAATCGGATGGACTCTAATCGTGCCACGGGAGCAAAGGTCTCATCATAATCAATGCCTTCAACTTGACTGTAGCCCTTGGCTACTAAGCATGCCTTGTTTCTTATGATTTCTCCCTTATGGTTTAGTTTATTTTTAAAGACCCATTTGGTTCCAATAATGGTGGTCTTCTTGGGTCTAGGGACTAAGTCCCACACTTGACTTCTTTCGAATTAACCTAGTTCATCTTGCATGGCAATGATCCAATCGGGATCATTTAATGCTTCATCAATTTTTCTAGATTCAATTTCGGAAATTAGGGCAACTTCATTAGCCTCATTCCTAAAGAATGATCTAGTCATAACCCCATGATGGATGTCTCCAATAATTTGGTCTTGGGGATGACTAGAGGCTAACCTAGTTGTCCTTGGTGTTGGTGGTGTTTCTTGAATGGTTTCACTAGACACCTGCTCAGCCTCAGGATCCGACTGATCTATGTGTTGTCTAGGCTCACCGTCATCAGACTCATCACCATTATCAACAACATTTGGACTTTCATCCAAACCCAGTTGCCTGAGTTCGAATTGAACTCCTTCGACATCTTCTGATTGATCATTTGCTTTTGGAATTTCTTCAAAGACAACATCAGAAGATTCTTCAATCAATCTAGACTTCTTGTTGTAGACTCGGTAGGCTTTGCTAACAAGGGAGTACCCGACCAGTATCCCTTCATCAGCCTTTGCCGTGAACTTTCCAAGGTGGTCCTTGGTGTTTAGGAGAAACACCTTACAACCAAACACCCTAAGGTGTTTAACCGTAGGTGGTTTTCCAAACTAAAGTTCATAGGGAGTCTTACCTAAGAACCTATGGATGAGGATTCGGTTTTGCACGTAGCAAGATGTATTTACAGCTTCGGCCCATAAGTACCCCGGTAGTGAGTACTCATTAAGCATGCTTCGCGCAGCCTCTTATAAGACCCGGTTCTTCCTCTCTACAACACCATTTTGTTATGGTGTTCTAAGAGTAGAGAACTCGTGTCTATACCCTTTATCTTGACAAAACTCTAAAAATCGTTGGTTTTGAAATTCACCTCCATGATCACTTCTTATTGTCTTAATAGTTGATGATTTCTCATTTTCAACTCTTCTACAAAAAGAAATGAAAACATCTAAGGTTTGGTTCTTATATTTAAGAAAATAAATCCATGTATATCTAGTAAAATCATCAATGATAACAAAGCAATATCTACTTCCATTCAATGATATGATAGTGCTACAATCAAACAAGTCCATATAAAGTAAATCCAATGCGGTAGAAGTACTTACAGTGCTTTTACCTTTATGTGCAGATTTTGTTTGCTTACCCATTTGACATACATCACAAATCTTTTCTTTTTCATACTTAATGCTTGGTAAGCCACGAACTAATCCCTTGTTGGCCAACTTCCGGATATTCTTCATGTTCATATGTGCTAGTCTCCGGTGCCAAAGGGTGGACTCCTCTTCTTTTGACATGAGACACTTAGCAAAAGCATTAATAGCACTTTTAAAAGAAACTTGGTAAATGTTATCTACTCTTGTTTCTACTAGTACCGTGTCAACATTGTCATGTTGTCTAACTAGACATTGACTTGATTGAAAATTAATTATGTAACCCGCATCACACAATTGACTGACACTTAGGAGATTAAATGTCATCCCCTTGATTAGAAAAACATTCTTAATCCTAAGACATTCGGATATTTGAATGTCTCCTATTCCTATGACCTTAAGACTACTATTGTTACCAAATGAAACATTACCTCTACTTTTTCTTTGAAGTGTGGTAAACAATGATCTATCCCCGGTCATGTGTTTGGAGCATTCATTATCAACGAACCAAGTTGATAGATGCTCCCCCCTCAATCATAACCTACACAATTCGAAAAATAGAAGTTTTAGGTACCCAAACCTTGGGACCTAAAGCAGCTACTAAACAAGACTTAGGCACTCATGCCTTGACAACTTTCTTTTGAACCTTGGGTGTCTTAGATTGTCTAACATCAGTCCTAGACATTAAGGACACAAAAGATGGTTTTTTGGGTTGGTAACCAATACCGGCCCTATTGTAGACTGCCCTTTGGGCATTCAAAATCATGTCTAAGGTCTTTGAGCTTGTTGAGAACTTCTCAAAAATACTCTTGAGTCTCTCAACTTCACTCTTCAATGATTTATTCTCATCCTCTAACAATTCAACATGTAAATCATCTACATCCTCATCCCTAGAGGATTTCAATTGTTCAACCTCAATTTTCAAAGATTTAATCTCATCCTCTAACATTTCTACATGTAAATCATCTACATCCTCATCCCTAGAGGATTCCAATTGTTCAACTTCTAATTACAATGATTTAACATTAATTTTTAACTTTTTCAACATATTGGTTAAGCATGCAATAGCTCTATAGCATTTTTTAAGTTCGGGAGTGATTACCTCTTCATCATCCGAAGATGATAAAACTGCGTTTGAGGAGTCGGAGGATTCATCACTGCTTTCTTCTCCCTCAAGTGCCATGAGTGCAACATGGTGTGTGCTCTTCTCATCCTTCTCTTCATCGAATGAGCTAGATGAGGATTCATCCCAAGTGACCTTCAAGGCCTTCTTCTTCTTCTTTGACTTTTCCTCCTTCTTCTTGGATTTCTCTTCCTTCTTCTTTAGCTTCGGGCATTCACTCTTGAAGTGCCCTTTCTTGCTACACTCATAACAAGTAATATTAGTCTTATCAAGCTTAACTTCACTAGGGTTACCTTTACCCTTGAAACGTCGACCCTTCCTCATCATCTTTCTAACAAAATTGGTCATCTCGGATGAAGAAGAGCCGCTGCCATCCTCCTCGGACTCGAACTCAGATTCGGATGAAGATGAGGATGAGGAGACTTCCTTCTCCTTCTTCTTCTCCTTCTTCTTCTTGTTCTTTTCTCCTGCAACTAAGGCAATCCCCTTCTCCTTGGGGCCTTTGTTAGCCATTTCATGAAGTTCCATCTCAGAAAATAAATTATCTAACTTGACAATTGATAAGTCCTTGGAAACTTTGTAGGCATCCACCATGAATGACCACAAAGCATTCCTTGGAAATGCTTTCAACACATACCTCACAAGGTCGCGATTCTCGACCTTTTCATCAATAGAATAGAGACCGTTGAGAACTTCCTTAAACTTACCATGTAGCTCACTTACGGTTTCATTTTCCTTCATGGAGAGGTTTTGGAGTTGGTTGAGAAACAAATCCCTCTTGGCGATTCTTGAATCTCGGGTGCCCTCATGGAGTTCAATGAGCTTGTTCCACAAATCTTTTGCACTTGTAAATGGACCAACCTTGATGAGTTGGTCTTTGTTCATGCCACATTGTAGGGTCACCACCGCCTTCGTGTCGGCTTCACTCTTCCGAGTTTGCTCTGCCATCCAACGCCAAGACTCCAGTTCTTTTCCTTCATCATCCTTAGGAGGGGAAAAATCCTCCTTCACAGCGAACCAAGTGTTGATATCCATCTTAAGATAGTACTCCATCTTCGATCTCCAATATTGGAAATCTGCTCCATCGAAGAAAGGAGGTCGGGTGGTGGAGAAGACTTCTCTCAAAGCCATTGTCGTTGACTCTCGGTTGTTAATCCGCTTGTACAGAGCCCCAAGCTCTGATACCACTTGTTGGACCTTGGATGGCTATAGAGGGGGTGAATGTGTTGGGACCGGGTGCATGTTGACATAGATGCGGGTTCGTAATTTTAAAATTAATTACATGCAGCGGAAGGTTTAGCATAAATAATTTCTCAATTTATTTAACCACACATCTAAGCATGCAACTTTATCTTGTGTAGACATGATCATATATTTAAAATTTTGCAGAAATGTAAACTAATTTACGTATTACCTCGCGTAACTCGAAGGAAGGGACGAGATCCAACCGTAAGCGTCCCTCGGAAGCTCCGCCTCTATTCGTGTCCACGCCGAGTATCTTCGGGATGATTTCGCAAAGCCACGAGTTTCGTGTTCTCGAGAACTACTAGATTCTCCGAGAACGCGACAAGAAAAACCAAGAGAGAAGTAATCAGAACGGAAAAACTCACTACCAAGGTTGGCCGGAATCACAATTCCGGTGAGAAGGCGGAAGATGACTTGCGCCCAATCCCAAGGTGATAATGGCCGGAGAGGAAGATTGTCCCAACGGAAGAACTTTGTCGCCTCGGTGCTTCTCCTTGTGCTCATGGCAAGAAGAAGGGGGAAGAGCCTTGTGGTCGGCCAAGAGAAAGAAGGGAGGAGAGGGAGAGAGCCCAGGCAAGAATACTTCGATTGATTTTTCAAGCCTTTGCCTTGGGTCCTTTATATAGTGGCCTCTCAACCGCCAAGTCTCTTTTTTCTTATGGAATAAATTTTCTATGACTTATTCTATCATGCCAAGTTTTATCATATTTTAATTCATGATAAAAACCGACCAAGTCTCCTTTTTCTTATGGAATAAATTTTCTTATCATGGTAAATCAATCCATAATTGATTTTATAAAATAAAATAAACCAATCCATGGTTCATTTTAATTTCCATGAAAAATAAACCAAACCTTGGTTTATTATATAAAAATTTATATCATCCATAATTTTATAAAACAAACCACACAATTGGTTTATTTTATAAATTGAACCAAAAATTTGGTTCTCTCCCTTTGTTGTGGCCGGCCAAGCAAAGAGGGTGGAGACCCTCTTTGGCCGGCCCATCCAAGCCACGCCCCAATGAATTAAACTCATTTAATTCATCTATTAAGTCTTCAAAAGACTTAGCCATTTTATGCTTCTGATGCGTCTCTAAAAAATTCAGATTCGACTTATCGTTTGGCTCAACCAAACCTAATCTCTCTTGATTGGAAAATCCAATTTTCAATTCGTTTTAAATCCCTCGGATTACTCGTAGTGCGTGTGACTAAATAGGCTTTCGATTTATGTTGGCCATCTATAATTAACCAATTATAGAACGATCATGAGTGACACCTAGTAGTACATCATGATCCCCAATTAATCGAAAGATCAACAGTTGACCTCAGAAACTATTCTGAAACCCTTCAGCAGCTTTAATGAATCGTGCCCCATTCCCTTTACCATCTTATACCCACTTGGTTCAGGACATGGTCTATGTGTGTCAGTCCCTACTAGGCTGATTACGTCACACATAGCCTAAGTAACGTTTTTTCGTCCTATGGATTCTAATTACTCTCATGTATTTAAGAGATTCATACTCTGAACATATCATGCTCTGGCCAGAGGTTTCGAGTAACAATCTGACGATAGGCCTTGGGTATACATCTCCTCGCAAGGAATGGTGAATCCTTTGTAGGCTGTTTAAACATCTTTGGGCACTTCGGCTTATACCCAATCATCCTGGGTCCACACCTCCTTGGAGATGCTTGCTTAAGATGTCAAAGTATAGGTCTCCATGACCAAGATGACTTGAACACCGCAAGTCAAAGGAACATCACACTTAAGCTGTAGTAAGAACTTCATTGACATATCTATATATATACTACCATATGAAGTTTTACAGTCAGTCACTCCAATGAACTAGTTTCCTTAACTAGCATTCATGTTTATCTCCGGACATCCCAATGTCACCAGCCAGTCAGAATCAACTGATTAGAGAATAACCCATGCTAGTCTCAACAGAATTGATAGGGTCCGTATTTATCAATTCATCGACTAAGGACAATTTCAATACTTCACAAGTGCACATGTAGAGATAATCACTAGTTGTGAATTCATCACAAATTCTCTCATGCTGTGAATTGTATTGCGGGTATTCAGTAAATAATTTTAAGATCTCAATCAAATACATAAACATGTATACTCAAATAGTGAATATTCATTTATTAAAATAAATGATTACAACCATAAGGCGATTGCCTTAGGACATTTTTCTCATATCACTAACAAACTCCCACTTGGCCTAATGTCAATCACTACGGTATCCAATACCATAGGCTCTAACATGACCCTCAAACTTGCTTTGAGGCAAGGCCTTAGTTAAAGGATCCGCTAAATTTCTTTCAGTGGGAATTTTCTCAATTTGTATATCATTCCTACTTATAATCTCTCTGATCAGATGATAGCGGCGAAGCACATGTTTAGATCGCTGATGAGACCTTGGTTCCTTCGCTTGTGCAATAGCTCCATTGTTGTCGCAATAAACCGGTATTGCTTCATCAATGGTTGGAACCACACCAAGTTCTGAGACAAACTTCTTGATCCAGACTGCTTCCTTTGCTGCTTCCGAAGCTGCAATGTATTCCGCTTCCGTGGTAGAATCCGCTACGGTGTCTTGCTTGAAACTCTTCCAACTTATTGCGCCTCCATTCAAAATAAATACGTATCCGGACTGAGATTTGGAGTCATCCTTATCTGTCTGAAAAATGGCATCTGTATACCCACGTATTATCATATCACCTTCTCCATATATTAGGAACACATCCTTAGTTCTTCTCAAGTACTTGAGGATTGTCTTGACAGCTGCCCAATGATCCATTCCTGGATTAGACTGGTATCTGCTTGTGACGCTCAGAGCATACGATACATCGGGCCTAGTACATAACATAGCATACATGATAGATCCTATCGCGGATGCATAAGGAATCTTATTCATTCAAATCCTCTCGTCTTCTGTGCGCGGACACATAGACTTCGAAAGGTTGATCCCATGCCTGATGGGAAGGTAACCTTTCTTGGATTCTGACATGCTAAACCTTTCTAGCACTCAGTCTATATATGTAGACTGTGAAAGACCAAGCAACCGTTTTGATCTATCTCTATAGATTCTAATCTCAAGGATATAGGTTGCTTCTCCCAGGTCTTTCATGGAGAAAGTTTTGGACAACTAATTTTTAACTAACTGTAAGACTGATATATCATTTCCTATAAGTAATATGTCATCGACATATAACACTAGGAATACGACTGCACTCCCACTAACCTTCTTGTACACACAATGTAACACCCAATAATTTTCTGGTATTATTAGGGATTTTTAGGAATTTTTCTAGCATTTTTCGGAATTTTATTGCATTTTTCGAATTAAAAATAAAAAGGAAAAAATTAAGGGGTCGGGTGGGGATTGATCCCACGACCACAGGGAGAAGCAAAGCCTTAAGGGCAGCTAAGTAACCAGCTAGGCTAGGGTATCAAGCACAGAAAAGAATGAAACGAAATAATGTTATAGTTGATTTAGCCCGTTTCATGAAGAGGTATTTAAACTTCCACTTAAGTTGTGTTAAGACCCCTTTTAGGGTTTGGGGAGGTCGCGCGAGCAAAGGGAGGAGGCTGCGAAAATAGGGAAAAAGGGGGAGTTTTCTTCCTCCTTCTTCTTCCTCTTGAGTGGAGAGCCTAGGGCTTCTTCCCTAGGACCAAGAAGTGGAGTTTTCTTGCAAAGGAAGAGGAAAAGAGCCCTACGATAGGAATTTCGAGATACTTAGTGAGTTTTCTTCAAGAAAAGAGTAAGTAAATCACTCACCTGCAATAGGAGTAGCTTCGCATGTAGTTTTCTTGTTGTAGAACCTTGATTTTGTAATCTAAGTGCATGCTTTGAGAATATTGTTTATTGTGTGATTTAAGTTTCTAAAGAATACATGTTTTTAATCATAGAATTTGAATTGGAGTAGATTGTTATGTGTGTGATCTAAGCATGAAAGATTAAGTTCTTGAAAAGTCCCAAAAATGAGTTTTGGGTTAAGGGCACGCAAGGTGCTTGATGAAAGTTTCAAGTGAGAAAGGTAAAGTTTTGTAGTGCAAAGATTTATGAAAAAGAAAGTTTAGCTTGATAAATACAAGCATTATGAGTAAGAAAGTATTTTACTTTTGTAAAGTGACATGTACCGGGCAAAAGAGAGGCCCACAGAGAGTTAGAAAGAAGTTCTAATAGGGTGCGGTGGCTAGCTACCCCAAAACCTATTAGGGATGCGCGCATTGGTACACTGATACCAGGTACATTGTCAAGGCCTGAGAAAGTTGATTATTATTTTAAAGTATATGAGTATATGGAAGTGTTTCAATTTTCCTTAAGTGTATGTTTTGTTATGTATGATAACATGGTTATGTTATAAGCATGTTAAAGAGAAAGAGCAAAAAAGTTAGTGTTTTAAAGTATGGAAATGTATCATTAGTAAGTTTCAAAAGAAATCATGAGCATGTTAAGTTTGTAAGTGTTTTGATGCTAATAAATGGTTTCAAGCATGATTGAGCATGATAAGTGTAGAAAAGTTCTCATGTGTAAATATTTCCAAGTGCATGTATTTTGAAGCAAACATTCTTTGAAAAGAGCATGTTTATCCCTTATCGTTGGATTTGTGAGTTAGGATTTACTTACTAAGCAATTTGCTTATTAGTTGCATTTTCCTTCTATTGCAGATAAAGGTAAAGAAAAAGCATAAGTTAAGGAGGCGAAGGGACTTGCATTGATGTTCAGTGGCGGCGGAACCGTGGAAGAGATCATTGGGCTAAGTCTTGTAGAACACGTGTTTTGGTGTTTCGAAGTGGTAGAATGAATGACTTTGTTTAAACTTTGCATAGACTCCAAGTTGGGTACAAACTCTAGTCTAAAGTTCACACATATTTTGATAGCTTATTTACTTCTGCAAAAGTCCTAATTTCAAGTTTATGAGGTTGTTTTGGATTGCTAAAATATTTAGAAAACTAGTATAGAGTATAGAAATGGAGTTATGTCTTTGTATGGCTTGAAGGTATATGTTTTGTGGATCGATGGAGAAGGTTTACAGGTCTGAAATGTAGGTTTTCAGGCATGCCAGTCGACTGGTTCAGAACCAGTCGACTGCGATATCGAACAGAACCTTCTGTTCGATGCACCAGTCAACTGGCTATTTACCAGTCGACTGGTACCATTGAAAAGAAGTGGTATAGAGCAGCTGGTTAGTGTTTCAGTCTTACAACTAAGAGGTTTAGGGGTCAAATCCTTGCAAAGCAAATAAAATGAAAGTTATTTTGTTTTTTTTTGAAAAAAAAGAGAGAAGGAAGAAAAAAAAATATTTCATAGCAAGTTAAAGGAAGTCCAGTAGTTATAACCTAAGGCTAAGAATAAGGTAAAGTTAAGTAAAAGTGAAAGTGACGTCCGCCTTAAGTTAGTGGTAGAGAAGGCGGGTCGTCACACACAAGATTCGTCAGGATTTTGTGAGTAATCAAACTCTTTGATTGTCTCATCAAAACGGATGCTCCGGCTCCTGGATGCTTGCTTCAGTCCATATATGGATCGTCGAAGCTTGCATACTTTGGTTTTATTAACCGATGTGAAACCTTCAAGTTGTATCATGTATACATCCTCAAGCAGGTTTCCATTAAGGAAAGCTGTTTTAACATTCATTTGTCATATCTCATAATCATAATGAGCTGCTATGGCCAGGAGCATCCGAATGGATTTAAGCATAGCTACTGGCGAATAGGTTTCGTCATAATCAATTCCTTGTTTCTGACGATATCCTTTTGCCACTAATCTAGCCTTAAAGGTAACAACATTACCTTCCATGTCGGTTTTCTTCTTGAAACCTCACTTGCACCCTATGGGCTTAATCCCTTCAGGTGGATTAACCAAGTCCCATACTTATTTTTTGTACATGGAATTCATTTCTGACTTCATGGCTTCAAGCCATTTATCCCTTTCTGAATTTTTCAGAACATCTTCATAACTGATAGGTTCGTCATCGTTAATGAGTAACATGTCATTCGATTCACTTATGAGAAATCTGTATCTCTCTAGAATATTGCGTATCCTATCAGACCTACGAAGAAGTGGTGTTGTTTTAGGTTCAACTGATAGCTCATCATTATGAGTTATTGATTGTGGGTCTAGACTAAGTGTCTCTGTAATGTCTATTGGAGTTTCTTAAACTTCTTCAAGTTCAATGCTACTCCCACTGTTTTCTTGTATGCACATTCATGACATATAATTATGTCATGTTCTAACGATTTTCTTAATAAAGTATGTATGTGACTTAATTTATCAAGTCTCATTAATTGAATTAGGAACCGAATTTCCTAATTCTAATTTCATACTTTATTCAAGGAATTATTTTTGGGAAACAATTTCCTAAATTATCATAATCAATTTCGGAATTAATATATTTAAGACTTTGATTTCTCTAAATCAAATCTTATTAAATTAAGAGACAGATTCCCTTAATTCAACCACATATTATTTTCATGAAAATCTTATTTAAGGAAATATACTCTATAGGAAACAATTTTCTTAATTAATTTTGGAGACAATAATATGTAAGAGCATCACCTCATAAATCAAATAAGGAAAATTTCCAAGATTTGATCACATATTTTATTTATGGAAAATTAATAATTTAATTTGGACGGCTCCCCGAGGCTCAATCCAAATTAAAATTTTGACAGTTTAAATTCAATTTAGGAAATTCAATTATAACAACTAACTTTAAATTGGACGGTTCCCCGAGGCTCAATCCAAAATAAAGAATTTTGTAAATAATTTAATTTTCAATTATGAATTTAAATACCAATTAATATTCCCATAATTTCGTCTAGACTTTCTTGAAAGAATGTGCCCAAAATGTAAGTTTCTGGTACAAAGAAAACTTACATTTTTCCAAAATTAGAAAATTTCCAAAATGGGAAATTTCCAAAATTGGAAAGTTTCCAAAAATGGAAAGTTTTCACAATTATCATAAAATTTCAAAGACGGGGATATTTCAAAAGTTTGCGAAATTTCATGATGATTTCCAAACTTTGAAATTCCTAAATCGAAAATTTACCATAATTGGAAAGTTTCCATAATTGGAAAATTTTCTAAAATTGAGATCATGACAAAGTTTTCCGCAAAAATAATTATATGATTATGTCGAACACAAACCTCGGGTGCATCCAGATTAAACATAAATCTAGAACAAATTCCAATTTTGGAAAATTAATAGGTGTGACGTAGTCAGCCTAGTGGGGACTGACACACATCGTTCCAAGTGGGACCGAGTGATCATACCACTCGTGTTATTTTAAAGAACCTCGAGAAAACGTTACTTGGGCTAGGTGTGACGTAGTCAGCCTAGTGGGGGCAGACACACATAGACCATGTCCTGAACCAAGTGGGTATAAGATGGTGAAGGGAATGGGGCACGATTCATTATAGCTGCTGAAGGGTTTCAGAATAGTTTCTGAGGTCAACCGTTGATCTTTCGATTAATTGGGGATCATGATGTACTACTAGGTGCCACTCATGATCGTTCTATAATTGGTTAATTATAGACGGCCAACATAAATCGAAAGCCTATTTAGTCACACGCACTATGAGTAATCCGAGGGATTTAAAACGAGTTGAAAATTGGATTTTCCAATCAAGAGAGATTAGGTTTGGTTAAGCCAAACGATAAGTCGAATCTGAATTTTTCAGAGATGCATCGGAAGCGTAAAATGGCTAAGTCTTTTGAAGACTTAATAGATGAATTAAATAAGTTTAATTTATTGGGGCGTGGCTTGGATGGGCCAGCCAAAGAGGGTCTCCATCCTCTTTGCTTGGCCGGCCACAACAAAGGGAGAGAACCAAGTTTTTGGCTCAATTTATAAAATAAACCAAGTGTGGTATGTTTTATAAAATTATGGATGATATAAATTTTTATATAATAAACCAAGGTTTGGTTTATTTTTCATGGAAATTAACATGAACCATGGATTGGTTTATTTTATTTTATAAAATCAATCATGGATTGATTTACCATGATAAGAAAATTTATTCCATAAGAAAAAAAGAGACTTGGTTGATTTTTATCATGAATTAAAAAATGATAAAACTTGGCATGATGGAATAAGTCATAGAAAATTTATTCCATAAGAAAAAAGAGACTTGGCGGTTGAGAGGCCACTATATAAAGGACCCAAGGCAAGGCTTGAAAATCAATCGAAGTATTCTTGCCTGGCTCTCTCCCTCTCCTCCCTTCTTCCTCTTGGCCGGCCACAAGGCTCTTCTTCCTTCTTCTTGCCGTGAGCACAAGGAGAAGGACTGAGGTGACGAAGTTCTTCCGTTGGGACGATTTTCCTCTCCAGCCATCATCACCTTGGGATTGGGTGCAAGTCATCTTCCTCCTTCTCGCCGAAATTGTGATTCCGGCCAACCTTGGTGGTGAATTTTTCCTATGTGATTACTTCTCTCTTGGTTTTTCTTGTCGCGTTCTCAGAGAATCTAGTAGTTCTCGAGAACACGAAACTCGTGGCTTTGTGAAATCATCCCGAAGATACAGGGCGTGGACGCGAATAGTGGCGGAGCTTCCGAGGGACGCTTACGGTTGGATCTCATCCCTTCCTTCAAGTTACGCGAGGTAATAAGTAAATTAGTTTACGTTTCTGCAAAATTTTAAATATATGATCATGTCTACACAAGATAAAGTTGCATGCTTAGATGTGTGGTTAAATAATTTGAAAAATTATTTATGCTAAACCTTCCGCTGCACGTAATTAATTTTAAAATTACGAACCCACATCCATGTGAACATGCACCCGATATTGCAAGGGTGCAATACAATTATATGTTAGAGGTTGCTAGCTTATGATTATGGGACTGGAACTTTATGCAAGGTATCTACACGTTAGATTTATCCAGTGACGTTTTCAATATCGAAGTTAGCAACAAACGTGCTCGAATAGATAATCAAATAGACTCCTATACGTGGCATTGTCGTCTTGGCCATGTAAGCATAAAGCGCATGACCAAATTACACCGATGTGGAATTCTGGAATCATTTGAACCTGGTTCATTTGATACATGCGAATCGTGCTTAAAAGGCAAGATGACCAAATTACACTTTTCCGAAAAAGGTAAACCAGTCGAAGAATTGCTTAGTCTAATACATACTGATGTATGTGGACCAATGTCAACTCTTGCACAAGGAGGCTATAGCTACTTCATTACCTTTATCGATGATCACTCACGATTCGGGTATGTGTTCTTAATGAAACACAAATCTGAAGCTTTTGAGAAATTCAAAGAGTTCAGAAGTGAAGTAGAGAAACAGCTTGGCAAAAGTATTAAAATACTTCGATCCGATCGGGGTGGTGAATACTTTGTTGGTGCAGTTTACACTAACGGTCAAACTCGGGTTTTGATGTATGACAAAGTTGTTAAAGTTAGGGTTGTTGGTTTTTAACCTCTTTACTAAGTGTGCAGGGTTAAAAGACTTAGGACCAGACACCAGGCTGAAGTCCAGGATGGTTGAGTCCTGGCGGGAAGTCCAGTTGGGTCCGCGGGACCTGACAACTGGCTGAAGACCAAGTTGGTTGAGACTTGGCAGGAAGACCAGGGTGGTTGAGCCTTGGCAGGAAGTCCTGGTGGGTCAAGAAGTCAAGTAAAGCTGCACAAAGGGTAAGTGAGATAAGTCACTGGAGGAGCGAACCAGTGAGGACGAGTCCATTTATGGGACTTTAGGCGCGGTCCAATTTAGACCCATTTGGGTGATCTAAGTTGAGGCCTGGTTAGATCCTGGTCTAGGAGACAGGGTCTAATTAACTATGAATATATTTTACTCCAATATATTTGATAACATTATTTTACAGAATTTATTTAATTAGATTCTAAATGCATTAACTCTATTTTACAGAATTTATTTAATTAGATTCTAAATGCATTAACTCTATTTATTTAATTAGATTCTAAATGCATTAACTCTATTTTACAGAATTTATTTAATTAGATTTTGTAATTGAATTTTATAAAATTATTCCTTATCTAAAACCTTGGTAGAGGATAAATTATCATTTAAATTATTCGTATTTCCTTCCTTTTTAGAGAATAAAATTATTCCTACTAATGCTTAAAATTCTCACGTAAAGCTTAGCTGGAAGGATAAAATCTCCTTTTAAATTATTAATAAAATTGTAAGAGGATAAAACCTCTCGGTTAACTTTTCAATATTCTGTATTTATATTTTATTTAAATTATTTTCTTAATTGAAGCAAAGGATAGAAACATTATTTTTTTTAATTATTTTATCTTGTTGATGGATAAAATTTGAGCTGAGAAGATCATGCATCGAGGCACTATAAATAGAAACAAGCAAGCCCTCTAACAAACAAGAAAATTTGATTCTGGTTCAAGCTTTGGTGCTCTCTCTTCCAAACTCTCCTGCTGCGGTCCAAGCTACGACGTGTTCACGTTTGATCGCTGCCGGAACTTCAACCCCAACATCTGAGCCCATCTAGAAGATCTTCTAAGTTGTTGGGTAACGCAATTTTTATTTCTTGCATTTAATTACTTGAAAGTGTGGGGTTGTCACACTTTCAATTCTTTTGTACTCGTCTACTCTATCGGGGTTTACCGGTAGAGAGTTTTAGTGGATTGCCCAACGGAAAGGTCCGAGGGACCTGGGCCATCGAGTAGGAGTCGCCGAAGGCTCCGAACGAAGTAAAACTACCTGTGTCGTTTATATTGGTTTTTTCGTGTTTTATTTTTTTCGCTGTGCACGCTTTTTAAAGCGCACTAATTTTTTAAAAAAAGTCACGTGATTCACCCCCCCCCCTCTCACGTGCATCGATCCTACAAGTGGTATCAGAGCCTGGTACGCTCTGTATCGGTGCAACCACCATAAGAGCCGGGGGAAATCCAGTTCTTTTTTCGATTTTTGGTTTTTCGCTACACATGATCTAAATTAGGTATTGTTGCCTAGATTTGGATTATTTTTTTCGTTCATTTGATTTTACTCGAATTTGGTGCAACACCATTTCGAGTCGCTCTTTCTCTTTCTTCTCCTTTTCCTACCACACTACTAATCCAAGACCTAGTCTTGGGACAAGTTTTTGTGTGGTCTATTTCAGATGGCTCAAGGTGAAGGGTTTAGCACTGCCCGTCCTCCACTCTTCAATGGGGAAGACTTCCCTTACTAGAAACGAAGAATGGAGGTGTACCTAAAGACAGACATGGATCAATGGTTCGCGGTGCAATCTGGCTACGAACCACCAATGGACGAGGGAAACAATGCACCACTGAAGCCTGACAGATGGAACCTTGATATGAAGAGAAAGGCCCAGACTGAGTATAAGGCGCAGAACACCCTCCAGTGCGGACTAAGAAAAGAGGAATTGAACCGTATCGGCCCAACTGAATCTGCCAAAGAGCTCTGGGACAAACTGATTGAACTACATGAAGGCACCTCTGATGCAAAGGTAACAAAAAGGGATTTACTTTTAAATAAGTTATTTAACATAAAAATGCAGGAAGGAGAATCTGCAAGCCAACTTCACGCCCGGATCAAGGACATACTAAATGGACTCCACCTAATCGGGCACAAACAAGAAACAGAGACATCATAAGGTATGCTTTAAATGCGTTCCCTAGAAATTCACTGTGGGCATCTATTATAGATGCTTATAAAATTTCTAGGAACCTTTCTAAAATTAATTTAGATGAATTGTTTTGTGAATTAGAACTGCATGAACAGACTAACGCCAAGGCCGAGAAAGGGTTTGCCTTATTTGCAGGTTCCTCAAAAGAAGACAAGTCAAAGAAGAAAATTCAAGAATCAGAAGAAGAGTCAGACTCAGACTCAGATGATGAGGAACAAATGGTCAACCTAGTAAGAAAGGTCTTCGCCAAAAAGAAAAGCCAGTTCTCAAGAAAGGACCTCCAGAGGATAATGAAGCCCACCAGCAGTGAAGACAAAAGTAAAATAACCTGCTTCGGCTGCAACAGAAAAGGACACATCAAACACGAATGCCCCTACAAAAAGGAGAATCAACCCAAGAAGAATAAGAAGAAGAAGGCTCTTCAAGCCACTTGGGACGACAGCACAGACGACTCCGACGATGAACCACCAAGGAACTCAAACTATCTCGCACTAATGGCAATCGTACCCGGGTCAGACTCAGAGCACGACGAAGATTCCGAATACGAGTCGAGTCAAGAGATCGGACTCTTTTCGGACGACTCGACTAAGGTATATTTAGATTCAGTTAATCAAAAATTTTTTAAGATTATCTCTGCTTTAAATAAAAAATTGCTTGCATCTGAATCTAGAAATGACTAGCTCCTTAAGGAAAATCAAGACCTTAAGGAGCAATTAATTAATACCAGAACATTAACTGAACAAACTCAAAATCAAAAATTAATTGAGCTTGAAACTGAAAACTCAACCCTAAAGGGCGAAGTCCTAAAACTTAAGGATCTACTAGCAACTTTCACAACCTGATCCAAGAACCTTGACCTTATTCTTGGATCACAAAAGGGCATGTACAACAAATCTGGGATAGGATATAAATCAAGATCGACCCAAAGATCCTTTATCTCCTTTATCCACCCCTGCAAAAATCAACGAAAAGCGTGGGTTCCGAAAGCTTATCTAACAAAGCAAGTAGGTCAGAATCAATTTTATGTCCCAAAAAGGGACATCCATTACATTGACCCTAGACACCCAGTCTACAATTTAGGGGGAGGCTCCAAACTAGTTGGCACCTCAAAATCAGCCTTTGCCCAGGTGGGCACTTAGGACTAGCTTCAAAGTTAATTTGATTCTTGTACTATTTAGTACTAGGGTTTTCAATGAGTAAGTTAAAAGTCCAACTTCTTTAAGTGGCTTTGCCTAGAAAATGGTTGTTGCTCCAATAAGTCTTCGGCCAAAGAAGGCCACTGTGCCTCGCCATGGCCTGGAAGCCAATTATTGAAGTGTACTTTTAAATTACTACTTGTTAAACTTGGATCTAACACAAGGTCAAGTTAACTTTTCTAAACAAACTCAAAATCATCTCACAAAATCATAGGACTCCCTTGATTGATGACTTAGACCGAGTGAGATGAATAAGGATAACCAAATTCAAATTATTGATTGATAACTCAACTTTCAAACTTAAATTCAAATTCAAATTCAAAAAATTCAAATTCAAATTCAAATTCAAAAATTAAAATTCAAATTCAAATTCAAAAAAATAAAATTCAAATTCAAAAATTCAAATTCAAATTCAAAAAATAAAATTCAAATTCAAAAATTAAAATTCAAATTCAAATTCAAAAATTAAAATTAAAATTCAAAAATTAAAACAAAATTCAAATTCAAAAATTAAAATTTAAATTCAAATTCAAAAAATAAAATTCTAATTCAAAAATTAAAATTCAAATTCAAATTCAAAAAATAAAATTCAAATTCAAATAAAATTGAAATTCAAAAAAAAAATCAAATTCAAAATCAAATTAACATTTCAAAATTCAAATTAACAAAATCAAAATTCAAAATTCAAATTCAAAAATTCATAAAATTAAAATTCAAAATTCAAAAATCAAAATTAATAAAATTCAAATTAATTCAAAATTCAAATTCAAAAATTCATAAAATAAAATTCAAAATTCGAAAATCAAAATTTATAAAATTCAAATTAATTCAAAATTCAAATTCAATAATTCATAAAATTAAAATTCAAAATTCAAAAATCAAAATTAATAAAATTCAAATTAATTAAAAATTCAAATTCAAAAATTCAAAATTCAAATTAACATTTCAAAATTCAAATTAACAAATTCAAAAATCAAAATTCAAATTAACAAATTCAAAATTCAAAATTCAAATTAACAAAATCAAAATTCAAAATTCAAATTAACATTTCAAAATTCAAATTAACAAAATCAAAATTCAAAACTCAAATTAACAAATTCAAAAATTCAAAATTCAAATTTAAAATTTAAATTCTTAAATTTTTGAAATTTCTTAATGTTTCTCGAAATTCAAAACTCTTAAGTTTTTTTTAAAATTCACATTTTTCAAAGCTGTTCAAAATTTAAAATTTTAAATTCCTTAAGTTCTTTTTAAGTTGTTCAAAATTCAAAATTTTAAATTCCTTAACTTTTTCAAAATTTCAAGTTTTCAAATTTCTTAAGGTTTTTCAAAATTCAAATTCTCCTAAGCCTTTTAAACTCAAATTTTTAAACTTCTTAGTTTTTTGGGGTTCAAATTTCTTAAGTTTCTTTAAATCATTCCTTGAACTCATTCGAAACTTAAACTAAATTCTAAAAATTTCCTACTTAACTGTAGGAAAACTAAGGTAATTGGCCTAGGTACAACTAAACTTGAGTCTGATTGTATAATTAAAACTGTCTTACTTGTTGAAAACTTTCACTTCAATTTACTAAGTATCAGCCAATTGTGTGACACTGGTTATAAGGTTAGGTTCTTGTCCAATGAATGTCTGATCAAACACACTGACAACCCAAACATCACACTTAGAGGACATAGGCACAATAACATTTATGAATCTAAAGGCTAATCTAGCTGATATATTTACTAAACCACTCTCTGAATTTGAATTTAGTAACTTAAAAAGGTTAATAGGAATGTGTGTTATAGACTAGGACTGATCTGATAAGCTTAAGTTGACTTTTGGTTTAACTAATTAAGCTTGTAAGTTTAAAAACATGGATTTTTCAAACTTGTTTTTCAAAAGTTTATTGTCTTTCAAAATTTAACTTAAACACGGACTTTTCAAACTTGTTTTTCAAGAACTTTATTGTCTTTCAAAATTTGATTTTCAAAACTGGCAGACTTAACCTAAGCTTGACCCCTAGAATTGCATGAACCTATAGATTTAGGTAGCCGCATCTCACAAAACACATTAAGATTAACTTGTTTGTGTTTGCAAAAACATAGAACGGTTGTGAGATGCATAGGATACTGCCTGGACTTCCGAATGCTTAAGTCAGTGCATCACAGTAAGTCTGGGCGTAAAATACCAACATTACAGTGATCAAGTCAAGTAGTCTTGCACTAAAATCTGAGCTAGACATTATTACTTGACTTGACTAACCCAGTGAACACTACTATCATCTAGATAGTTAGTCAGTAACTAGGGTTAGACACATGAAAAGGGACCACAATCATTACTTGGTCCAGGGGGAGCAGAGGTCAAAATACTTTTTCAAAATGTCATTTTTGACAAAACACATTTGAAAATTTTGATAAAAGTTGATAAAGATTGAGAGGGAGTTCCAGCTAATCCCTAAAAATATTTTTTATTAAGATTGATATTATATTTTCTGAAAAAAAATCTTTTTTGAAAGAAATTTTTTTTTGAAAGCTAAGTTAATAGATTTAAGACTAGTTTTTTTTCCAACACTTAGCCTATATTTCTACTCCCTTAAAATTGTTATGCTTATATCTTTTTTGATGAATGACAAAGGGGGAGAGTAGGGTAAAAGGGTTAGAAAATTGCAAACAGCATGCTTATTTCACATTTATTTACCTCTGCTTTCTTGTGTGCTGCAACTTTCATACCTATGCTTGTGTTATATTTTTTGCATGTTTATGCAAGTTCATATCTGCTGTTTTTTTCTAACTTTAACCTGACTTGTCAATACATCAAAAAGGGGGAGATTGTTGGTGCAGTTTGCACTAACGGTCAAACTCGGGTTTTGATGTATGACAAAGTGGTTAAAGTTAGGGTTGTTGGTTTTTAACCTCTTTACTAAGTGTGCAGGGTTGAAAGACTTAGGACCAGACACCAGACTGAAGTCCAGGATGGTTGAGTCCTGGCGGGAAGTCCAGTTGGGTCCGCGGGACCTGACAACTGGCTGAAGACCAAGTTGGTTGAGACTTGGCAGGAAGACCAGGGTGGTTGAGTCTTGGCAAGAAGTCCTGGTGGGTCAAGAAGTCAAGTAAAGCTGCACAAAGGGTAAGTGAGATAAGTCACTGGAGGAGCGAACCAGTGAGGACGAGTCCATTTATGGGACTTTAGGCGCGGTCCAATTTAGACCCATTTGGGTGATCTAAGTTGAGGCCTGGTTAGATCCTGGTCTAGGAGACAGGGTCTAATTAACTTTGAATATATTTTACTCCAATATATTTGATAACATTATTTTACAGAATTTATTTAATTAGATTCTAAATGCATTAACTCTATTTTACAGAATTTATTTAATTAGATTCTAAATGCATTAACTCTATTTATTTAATTAGATTCTAAATGCATTAACTCTATTTTACAGAATTTATTTAATTAGATTTTGTAGTTGAATTTTATAAAATTATTCCTTATCTAAAGCCTTGGTGGAGGATAAATTATCATTTAAATTATTCGTATTTCCTTCCTTTTTAGAGAATAAAATTATTCCTACTAATGCTTAAAATTCTCACGTAAAGCTTAGCTAGAAGGATAAAATCTCCTTTTAAATTATTAATAAAATTGTAAGAGGATAAAACCTCTCGGTTAACTTTTCAATATTCTGTATTTATATTTTATTTAAATTATTTTCTTAATTGAAGCAAAGGATAGAAACATTATTTTTTTTAATTATTTTATCTTGTTGATGGATAAAATTTGAGCTGAGAAGATCATGCATCGAGGCACTATAAATAGAAGCAAGCAAGCCCTCTAACAAACAAGAAAATTTGATTCTGGTTCAAGCTTTGGTGCTCTCTCTTCCATACTCTCCTGCTGCGGTCCAAGCTACGACGTGTTCACGTTTGATCGCTGCCGGAACTTCAACCCCAACATCTGAGCCCATCTAGGAGATCTTCTAAGTTGTTGGGTAACGCAATTTTTATTTCTTGCATTTAATTACTTGAAAGTGTGGGGTTGTCACACTTTCAATTCTTTTGTACTCGTCTACTCTATCGGGGTTTACCGGTAGAGAGTTTTAGTGGATTGCCCAACGGAAAGGTTCGAGGGACCTGGGCCTTCGAGTAGGAGTCGCCGAAGGCTCCGAACGAAGTAAAACTACCTGTGTCGTTTGTATTGGTTTTTTCGTCTTTTATTTTTTCCGATGTGCACGCTTTTTAAAGCGCTCTAATTTTTTAAAAAAAAGTCACGTGATTCACCCCCCCCCCCACTCACATGCATCGATCCTACATACTTAAGTCAAGAGTTTTAAGATTATCTTAGGGACAATGGGATATTGTCTCAATGGACTCCGCCATATACACCACAGCATAATGGTGTATCTGAGAGACGTAATCGAACCTTGATGGACATGGTTAGATCTATGATGAATCATGCAACTCTTCCAAAATCCTTTTGGGGCTATGCGCTTAAGACAGCTATTTACTTGATAAACAGAGTCCCGACCAAGGTAGTCTCTACTACTCCATATGAGACGTGGAATAGTAAGAAACCTCATTTATCTCACCTAAAGATATGGGGTTGCCTGCTTATGTAAAGCGGACTGTATCAGATAAATTGGATGCTAAGTCTGATAAATGTCTATTTATTGGATACCCTAAGGAAACGAAGGGTTACCAATTCTATCATCTCTTGGAACACAAGGTGTTTGTTTCAAGGCATGCTGTATTTCTAGAAAAAGAATTTCTTTTACAAGAAAACAATGGGAGTAGCATTGAACTTGAAGAAGTTCAAGAAACTCCAATAGACATTACAGAGACACCTAGTCTAGACCCACAACCAATAACTCATAATGATAAACTATCAGTTGAACCTAAAACAACACCACTTCTTCGTAGGTCTATAGGACACGAAATATTCCAGAGAGATACGGATTTCTCATAAGTGAATCGAACGACGTGTTACTCATTAACGATGACGAACCTATCAGTTATGAAGATGTTCTGAAAAATTCAGAAAGGGATAAATGGCTTGAAGCCATGAAGTCGGAAATGGATTCCATGTACAAAAATCAAGTATAGGACTTGGTTAACCCACCTGAAGGGATTAAGCCCATAGGGTGCAAGTGGGTTTTCAAGAAGAAAACCAACATGGAAGGTAATGTTGTTACCTTTAAGGCTAGATTAGTGGCAAATGGATATTGTCAGAAATAAGGAATTGATTATAACGAAACCTATTCGCCAGTAGCTATGCTTAAATCCATTCGGATGCTCCTGGCCATAGCAGCTCATTATGATTATGAGATATGGCAAATGGATGTGAAAACAGCTTTCCTTAATGGAAACCTGCTTGAGGATGTATACATGATACAACCTGAAGGTTTCACATCGGTTAATAAAACCAAAGTATGCAAGCTTCGACGATCCATATATGGACTAAAGCAAGCATCCAGGAGCTGGAACATCCGTTTTGATGAGACAATCAAAGAGTTTGATTTCTCACAAAATCCTGACAAACCTTGTGTGTACAAGAATGTTAATGGGAGTGCAGTCGTATTCCAAGTGTTATATGTCGATGACATATTACTTATAGGAAACGATATATCAGTCTTACAGTCAGTTAAAATTTGGTTGTCCAAAACTTTCTCCATGAAAGACCTGGGAGAAGCAACCTATATCCTTGGGATTAGAATCTATAGGGATAGATCAAAATGATTGCTTGGTCTTTCGCAGTGTACATATATAGATCGAGTGCTAAAAAGGTTTAGCATGTCGGAATCCAAGAAAGGTTACCTTCCCATCAGGCATGGGATCAACCTTTCGAAGTCTATGTGTCTGCGCACAGAAGACGAGAGGATTTGCATGAATAAGATTCCTTATGCATCCGCAATAGGATCTATCATGTATGCTATGTTATGTACTAGGCCCGATATATCGTATGCTCTGAGCGTCACAAGCAGATACCAGTCTGATCCAGGAATGGATCATTGGGCGGCTGTCAAGACAATCCTCAAGTACTTGAGAAGAACTGAGGATGTGTTCCTAATATATGGAGAAGGTGATATGGTAATACATGGGTATACAGATGCCAGTTTCCAGACAGATAAGGATGACTCCAAATCTCAGTCCGGATACGTATTTATTTTGAATGGAGACGCAATAAGTTGAAAGAGTTCCAAGCAAGACACCGTAGCGGATTCTACCACGGAAGCGGAATACATTGCAGCTTCGGAAGCAGCAAAGGAAGCAGTCTGGATCAAGAAGTTTGTCTCAGAACTTGGTGTAGTTCCAACCATTGATGAAGCAATACTGGTTTACTGCGACAATAATGGAGCTATTGCACAAGCAAAGGAACCAAGGTCTCATCAGCGATCCAAACATGTGCTTCGCCGCTATCATCTGATCAGAGAGATTATAAGTAGGAATGATATACAAATTGAGAAAATTCCCACTGAAAGGAGTTTAGCGGATCCTTTAACTAAGGCCTTGCCTCAAAGCAAGTTTGAGGGTCATGTTAGAGCCTGTGGTATTGGATACCGTAGCGATTGGCATTAGGCCAAGTGGGAGTTTGTTAGTGATATGAGAAAAATATCCTAAGGCAATCGCCTTATGATTGTAATCGTTTATTTTAATAAATGAATATTCACTATTTGAGTATGCATGTTTATGTATTTGATTGAGATCTTAAACTCATTTACTAAATGTCTGCAATACAATTCACAGCATGAGAGAATTTGTGATGAATTCACAACTAGTGATTATCTCTACATGTGCAATTGTGAAGTATTGAAATTGTCCCTAGTCGATGAATTGATAAATACGGACACTATCAATTCTGTTGAGACTAGCATGGGTTATTCTCTAATCTGCTGATTCTCACTGGCTGGTGACATTGGGATGTCCGGAGATAAACATGAATGCTAGTTAAGGGAACTAGTTCATTGGAGTGACTGGCTGTAAAACTTCATATGGTAGTCTACATATAGATATGTCAAGGAAGTTCTTACTGCAGCTTAAGTGCGATGTTCCTTTGACTTGCAGTGTTCAAGTCATCTTGGTCATAGAGACTTATACCTTAAGCAAGCATCTCCAAGGAGGTGTGGACCCAGGATGATTGGGTATAAGACGAAGTGCCCGAAGATGTTTGAACAGCCTACAAAGGATTCACCACTCCTTGCGAGGAGATGTATACCCAAGACCTATCGACGGATTGTTACTCGAAGCCTCTGGCCAGAGCATGACATGTTCAGAGTATGAATCTCTTAAATACATGAGAGTAATTAGAATCTGTAGGACGAGAAAACGTTACTTGGGCTAGGTGTGACGTAGTCAGCCTAGTGGGGACTGACACACATAGACCATGTCCTGAACCAAGTGGGTATAAGATGGTGAAGGGAATGGGGCACGATTCATTATAGCTGCTGAAAGATTTCAGAATAGTTTCTGAGGTCAATCGTTGATCTTTCGATTAATTGGGGATCATGATGTACTACTAGGTGTCACTCATGATCGTTCTATAATTGGTTAATTATAGACGGCCAACATAAATCGAAAGCCTATTTAGTCACACGCACTACGAGTAATCCGAGGGATTTAAAATGAGTTGAAAATTGGATTTTCCAATCAACAGAGATTAGGTTTGGTTAAGCCAAACGATGAGTCGAATCTGAATTTTTCAGAGACGCATCAGAAGCATAAAATGGCTAAGTCTTTTGAAGACTTAATAGATGAATTAAATAAGTTTAATTTATTGGGGCGTGGCTTGGATGGGCCGGCCAAAGAGGGTCTCCATCCTCTTTGCTTGGCCGGCCACAACAAAGGGAGAGAACCAAGTTTTTGGCTCAATTTATAAAATAAACCAAGTGTGGTTTATTTTATAAAATTATGGATGATATAAATTTTTATATAATAAACCAAGGTTTGGTTTATTTTTCATGGATATTAAAATGAACCATGGATTGATTTATTTTATTTTATGAAATCAATCATGGATTGATTTACCATGATAAGAAATTTATTCCATAAGAAAAAAGAGACTTGGTTGATTTTTATCATGAATTAAAAAATGATAAAACTTGGCATGATGGAATAAGTCATAGAAAATTTATTCCATAAGAAAAAAGAGACTTGGCGGTTGAGAGGCCACTATATAAAGGACCCAAGGCAAGGCTTGAAAATCAATCGAAGTATTCTTGCCTGGGCTCTCTCCCTCTCCTCCCTTCTTCCTCTTGGCCGGCCACAAGGCTCTTCTCCCTTCTTCTTGCCGTGAGCACAAGGAGAAGCACTGAGGCAATGAAGTTCTTCCGTTGGGACGATCTTCCTCTCCAGCCATCATCACCTTGGGATTGGGCGCAAGTCATCTTCCTCCTTCTCGCCAGAATTGTGATTCCGACCAACCTTGGTGGTGAGTTTTTCCGATGTGATTACTTCTCTCTTGGTTTTTCTTGTCGCATTCTCGGAGAATCTAGTAGTTCTCGAGAACACGAAACTCGTGGCTTTGCGAAGTCATTCCGAAGATACTCGGCGTGGACGCGAATAGAGGCGGAGCTTCCGAGGGACGCTTACGGTTGGATCTCGTCCCTTCCTTCGAGTTATGCAAGGTAATAAGTAAATTAGTTTACGTTTCTACAAAATTTTAAATATATGATCATGTCGAGTTACGCGGAGCTTCCGATGTATTGTTGACCAATTTGACCGTTTGACCGTTTGACCATGGTTTGACTATCACTGTTGACCAATTTTGACTATTTTGACCAGTATTGACTGGATTAACCAAGCAACAATCAGGTTAACTCAGTTCTAAATTACAGGCTTTAATGTTCGTACTAAACAAAAGTACAGGGATCAGATGAATTTTAGTTAAGTTAAATTTAACCATCTCACCCGTTCTAGAGTTGTCAATCATGTTAGCCTTATGGGTTTTTGTGAGACAGGTTTTGAATTGGAGTAAGAATTTATTTTGAAAAATCATGATTAATTTTGAAAAGTTAAATTAATTTTGGAAACAATTGGTTTTGAATTTATTTTGAAAAAGAGTGTTTGAATCTACGATTAATTGAAAATTTATGTTAGATTCGAATTTGACAAAGAATAAATTGAATTTGAATTTCAAAAATTGGCTTCCAGGTCTTGGCGAGGCACTAGGCCTTCTTTGGCCGTAGCCTTATTGGATCATCAACCCTTTTCTTGACAAAGCCTTTTAGTGAAATTTCATTTTCAAGATTACTTTTTAGAAATTCTGGTCTAACTAGTTTGGGTCTTGGATCGGTAGCTTCGGCTAGTTTCACCAGTCTAAAGAGACCAAGTAGTGTATACTTGACCTTATTAGAAAAGGCTTCCCTAACGTACTATCATCTCACCGCCACCCAATACTATGTTGTTCAAATTTTAGTTAATTGGTTTAGTCCTTAGTCTAACCAGTCCTAGGTCTAAGCATGGTAAATTGCAGAAAATAAATAGACAAGCAATCACGCAATTTTAAAACAAGAAAAGAAATTTATTTAACTATAAAGATTGTTTTAAGTTGGCTCCCCCTGGACTAAAGCCACGATAATGGTTCGGCAAGATGTGAATCTTGTCCTTGGGGATCCAATACTGATTTGATCCAGTTTGGTTGTTCAGGCAAAGTTTGGGTACTCATGCCTGAACTTTAGGTCTAGACTGATTCAGTATAGTATATAGTATGACCTTTGTCTCGCCTTGGTTCGATAGCCTAACCCGGATCGATTTAGAACCGACTTCTATTTTTCAAGGATCATGTCAAGACCCTTGGAACCAGAAGTGAATCGTTCTAAGGCTGCTCTAAGATCCTTGACTTGAGTTTTCAAGGAGGAGTTTTCTTTCTCAAGTTTTTCAACTTGAGTAGAGGTTCCTTCTTGAACCTTCTCAGTTAAGGATCTAGAGTCAGCTCCCTCTTTCAGGAGTTTTACTTCCTGTCGGAGGGACTCGACTCGGATTTTGGCTTTCACCAAGTCGCGAGATAGATAGGAAATTAATTCGGATAATTGAATTCTAGTAAATCCACTTACAGTGATTTTACCGTCCTCTAAAAATGTGAGCTTTCCGTCGTCCGACTCCGATTCTGATTCAGTCTCGATTTCTTCCGAAGCAGTTAGGGTGAGCAGGTTCGACTGTGGGGCCTCTTCTTCTTCGTCGAAGGAAGATTCGTCCCACGTTGCCTGAAGGGCATTCTTCCTTCTTGTCTTCTTGGCTTCTTTCAGATTAGGGCATTCCGATTTGAAATGTCCCTTCTTGTTGCATTCAAAGCAGACCACAGTTGATTTGTTCTTGGATGGTTCAGCTAGATCCTCCTTCTTTCGACTGGCTTTTCTTCTGTTGGATTGATTCTTCAATTCCTTATAGTAGTTCCGGACAAGCTGGACCAGCTTGGGTCGATCTCCTTCGCTGTCTTCTGAGTCTGAGTCTGAGTCAGACTCGGGTGTAGGTTAAGGCTTCTTCTTGACCATTTTTCCTGTCTTGCCTGCAACAAAAGCAATGTCTTTCTCGGCCAGGGTGCAGTTAGTCTGCTCATGTAATTCAAGCTCAGAAAATAATTCATCTAACTTTATTTTAGAAAGATCCCTTGAAACTTTGTACGCATCTACCATAGATGCCCACAAAGTATTTCTCGAGAAAGCGTTAAGAGTATACCTGATCAGGTCACGATTCTCTACCTTGTGACCGATTGTGTGTAGACCGTTCATCAACTCCTCAATTCTGGCGTGGAGCTGGGTTGCAGATTCGCTGTCGTTCATCTTGATTGTGTACAGCTTGTTTAGTAGTAGGTCCCTATACCTGATCAGGTCACGATTCTCTACCTTGTGACCGATTGTGTGTAGACCGTACATCAGCTCCTGAATTCTGGCGTGGAGCTGGGTTGCAGATTTGCTATCGTTCATCTTGATTGTGTACAGCTTGTTTAGTAGTAGGTCCCTCTTGCTGATTTGGGTGTCAGAGGTTCCTTCGTGCAACTCAATTAACTTACCCCAGAGCTCCTTTGCACTGTTGAATGGTCTCATCCGGTTCAGTTCTTCTTTGGTTAGGCCGCATTGGAGTGTTTGAGTCGCTTTAGCATCGGCCTCGATCTTCCTTTTAAGTGAGGCGTCCCATTCGGTGTAAGGTTGTGGCACTCCTTTAGCATTTCTTGGGATTTTCAGACCAGACTGGATTATTATCCACATGTCCACCTAAGTTTTCAGGTGGACATCCATCCGACTCTTCCATAGGAGAAATCCTCCCCACTGAAAAGTGGTGGTCTGGCTGTACTGAACCCTTCTTGCATGGCCATTTAGTAATTCTGAAATAATAAAAAAAGAACTGTCCCAAGACTTGGTCTTGGATTAGCAGTGCAGGAATAAAATATTTAAAAGAATTTATCGAGTGGTGTTGCACCAACCTCGATTAACGATAAAAACTTCGAACAAAATAGAATTAAAAAGATTTTATAAAAATCCAAAAAATTTTCAAATTAGTGGTTGCACCAAATTTGAGCTTCCCTGCTCTGATACCACTTGTTGGATCGAGAAAACATGATAGAGGGGGGTGAATATCATGAAAACATTTTCGGATAAAACTAAGAGAATGCGTAGCGGAAATAAAATCAAATACACCAGAAGAACACAAGTACTTTTACTTGGTTCGGAGTCGCGGTCGGCTCCTACTCCAAGGCCCACGGTCCTTGACCGTTTACTGTGGGCAATTCTATATTTGCGCAAAAGGTTACAAAGTTTGATACAGAATTATTGCAGAAATTAAACACATATGCTTTTCGTTACCGACGCCCGGTGTAGATTGTACTTCGGAGCAGAGGGTCGTCGTCGACGCTAGAATCTCGAGATCGGAGTTTTCCTGAGTAGAGCGCTTGAACGAAGAGCGTAGAGGCGTTGGAAGATTGATGTCTTGAAGCCTTGGGGTCGAGCCCCTTTTATAGTGCTCCTGAGGGCGCCCTGGACGTCGGGGGCACCTGACACGTGCCTTCGGATCCGAGAAACCTCATCCGAAGCTCGGTCAGTGTTTATTCCTCCAGAATCAGCCTCGGAGCTGACGGGGGCGCCCGGGACACTGGGGCGCCCTCCTTGACTTGGTTTGCTGGCTTCTGGTTACTTTGCTTCGATTGCTTTGATCTTGGGCGCCCGGGGCCTCCAGGGCGCCCTGCTTACTGCAGTTTCGAAGCAACTCTTGCATCCTTGTTTTGCCTTGACCTTGGGGGCGCCCGGGACCTCCAGGGCGCCCTGCCCAGCTGTCTGCCCCTCTCCTTTGGGGCATTCTGAGCTGCAGAAACACATTCTTTCGGTCCTGCATTCAAGGTTCGTTCCAAAACAGCAAAGCAAGAGTATTAGATAATTTTTTACAGCCATAACTGTCTTGGTTCTGACTTCGGGTCTCCCAAATGGAACCCTAGGTCGAACCAACGCCTACTGTTCCCTCGACGGGGAACGCGTCCTCACCTACTCCTCTCAGGAGAGTTTACCTTTTGCCAACCGGCTCCTCCGGTTGGTCTTTTGCCTGATCCACCTGACCAGGTCTTCATGCCCACCTTCCGAGCAGGTCTTCGGTGCCCAGCTCCTTGCCAGGGCTTCGTGCCCAGTCCTCGACCAGGACTTCGTGCCCACCTTCCGAGCAGGTCTTCAGTGCCCAGCTCCTTGCCAGGGCTTCGTGCCCAATCCTTGACCAGGACTTCATGCCTAATGTACCTAGGGCTTCTTTCCTGCACACTTAGTCAACGTATTAGATACAAATAACATCTTAACTTCTGAACCCTTTGCCATTTATCAAAACCCATGTTTGACTTAGATGTTGTCTGCACTAACAATCTCCCCCTTTTTGATTTATGGCAACCCGGTTCAAAAAGTTAAGTTAATCATATAGATAAGTACGTATCAAAGTTAATTTCCTCCCCCTGGAAGAAATCTCCCCCTGAGTTTTTCAAAAGTTCGTGGGGCTAAAAAAAATTTCTAAGTCCAAAAAAACTTTTCAGTTTTGTAAATACTTAGAAAAATTTTAAGAAAATATTTTAAGTTAGAAACCACTTTTCAAAATCTTTTGAGTTGGACAATTTTCAGGAGAATTTGAATTTTATACTTAGAGAATTTTCAACCAACAAACGGATTTAGAATAAGTACTTGGAATAGTTTTTTGAAACCAAGAAATTTTGAAAGTCTAAGTACTTAGAGATATTATCTAGCAGTTTAAGTACTTAAATACTTAGAGAGCATTTTTCAGAAATATTTTTCAAACTCATTTTTTTTTTGAATTTATTGACTTAGAAAAATTTTCGAAAATTTTCCCAGAATAATTGCTTAGAGAAATTTTTGAAACCAAGAAAAGTTAATTTTCAAAAATGAACTTAAGTATTTAAAGAACCAAAGTTAATTTTTTGAAAAACAGGAGATATATGAATTTACTTTTTTAAAAAAGGAGATAAATATTTTGAAAAAATTTCAACTCTTCTTTTCTCTCCTTTCCAACCTCTCCCCCTTTTCCATATATAAAAAAAAAATATAACAAAAAAACATGCTGAGTAATAGAAGTAAGGTGTTGTACTGAACCAATTCAAAGTATAACTAGACCAGATCAATTTGAATTTTCTCTTTTGGGTCTTGTCTAACCCAATTAGCTATTTACTGACTGTTATAAATAGTAGCTTTCGCTAGGGTTAGTCAAGTTAAGTGATCTGTTCAAGTTAGATTTTCTAATCTTGACACTTAACCTGATTACTGTTTATTTGGTTTTTAGTGCCCCAATTACTACAGATGCACTGACTTAAAGCATCTTGAATTAAGGCAAAGACCTAAGCATCTCAACCTATTCTAGGTTATCAATCATAAGTACCCTAAGGTGCTTATTATGTTGGCTTCTAGATCTATATGTGCATGCAGTTCTAGGGTTAGGGCCTAAGCATCTCAACCCATCTCATCTGCCTGGACCCACTTCTTGTAACGCTCCCTCTGCTCTTCAACAAAGTTCTTGCCAGGCTTTTAAGGACACTCCTCAAAGAGTACATATTTGTACTCTTCAGCAGTACGGACAATGTCCAGGTTTCTTTTCCAGTCTATGTAATTGAGGTCAGTAAGTTTATTCTCCTTAAGTATGGTCGTTAGTGGGTTAAAGTTCATTTTGAAACTACCTGAGAATCACAACAATCACAACTTTAGACTTTGAATATAAATTAATTCCTCAAACAATAAATTTCGAAATTAACCAACACCTCAAAACACCGAGAAATTCGCATGCCACGATGATGTGGACGTATATGAATTTCTACATTCATAAGAGGAGGTGGTATTCATTAATTTTATTATCTTGTCAACCTAACTTTTTGACAAATAAAATTAATAGTTGATTTACTTCGGCCCTACAAATAATAGCAGTGATTCCGATGGGTAGGATACTATTATTTGCATCTACATGTTCACCATTACACGATACTAAGAAAATTATTTCCGATTATGTGTTGTCCAATGGGGAAGTACACACGTTCTTCAATAATTTTCTATAATCTTTTTTAACCTAGTGATCCACAGAACAAGCCCATCCGATGGGGAGGAAGACACTCAGAGCCGACCCGCAGACTTGTTCGCATCACTTGTCAGATTGTAATGAAGGCCACGGACCCTTAGGGTCCCTCTCCCACTTAGTTATTTAATTTGAGAAATTTTCATGCACACACACAATAAACACATAACCAAAGCAACAAATAAGAAAAATCCTAGATTTTCCAACTTTCATGGCCTTGGTCTCCAATGCGCCTCCAGTCGTATCGTCACCTCATCCGCTCCTCCCTACACCATGTGCAAGCCACCATTGAAGGGATCTCCGAGCTGAGATGACTAGCTAATTATTTACATCCATCGATCCTATACTCAATGAAGGAGTATACAAATAATCTAGATCGAAAGTAAATAAAAGCTCAGCTAAACATGTATTGTATTAATTACAAAAATTAAATACCTATCTAGCCTCGTCAACCCCGAGGATTTAATTAATTACAACAATGCACAATCAATCACATACAACTATTATTTAAGCCATGATAAGTTGGAATCTAGTGCCTGCAACAAAGATTTAGTCTACACACATCCACATATCATTTAGCAAAAATAAAATATATGATAATTTGTAAAAATTAACCGAATCCTAAACACACAAAATCGAAAACCTCAGCTCTGATACCAATTGAAGGGTATGACTTGACGGGTTTCCTAAGCGAATACATGATCGTCCATGAGAGACCTCTCTATGTCTACGGATTAAAATTTATCCGAATGGAGTCCCGTCTCCCAAACGACTCTAGTCATCGTGTCGATCGATTCGAATTACAACATAGCCAATCTCAAAGATCGAGCCTTGTAATTCGCCTAACCGATTGATCGCGGAAAAGACAATGAGTAGATGGCTGGTTTTTGTGTTTAGTTTCGGGGTCCAATAATTAATTATCAAACATTAATTAAACTAATAATTAAACATGAAAGCTACTTATTTCATCACATGAAATGATAAGATCAAAGAGGGAGCCAAGAGAAAAATATACCTCTTTACCTCGTAGTCTTCTACCTTATGTCCCTTCCCTCTTGGACGTCGTGTGGGCGACGAGCTACCAAGAACCGGAATCACCAAGGGGCTCCAATTAATCGCTTCTTCACGCGCCTAGCAAAACCCTAGCCTAGGGTTTCACCGCCGGCCTCTTCACCTCCAACCCATGCGTCGTCGGTCACCAATGGCTTCCCAAGCCCGCCGGGCACAAGGAAGCTTCGAGGGGAAGATGAAGAAGAAGAAGAAGAAGGAGAGAAGACACTTCCTTCCCAACACAACCGGCCGAAACTCCCTTCCTCCTCTTGTGCTTGCGGCGCCGCCGGCCAACACCTTGCACAGCCTCCTACCAGCCGCTGACCACCTCGCCGCACACTACAAAAGGGAGAGGAGAACTCCCCTTTTGTCTAGTAGAGGCTAGCCACCGAGTGGTTGAGAGGAAGAGAAGAAAGGAAGAAGAAGAAGAAGAGGGATCTCTTCTTCCTTGTCTTGACCTAGGAGAGAGAAGGGAGAGAGGGAGAGAGGGAGAGGAGAAAACCTTGCGTTGTGGTGATCAATTGGATTAGCCTTGGTTTCATGATTCCATGTGGTATATATAGGCCTAAGGTAGGGACCATGAGGAGGAGTTGGGTCTTGACCCGTTAATGGATCCAAATCCGATCCATTAATAAAGATCCATTCCACTAAAGGATCTCCATTGAACTTCCTCATCAACCCCCATATTTTTATATGGGCTCCACCTATTATGAGTACATCCATCTCTCCGTGTTTAAGATATCGTATGCCCGTCAATTAATTTAAATTACTGACAATTTTAATTAATCAACTTTTAACTCATTGACTAATACCACTCATCCTTATCATCATGTTGGATTAAATCCACCTGCAGGGTTTAACATGATGAACCTTATAAGCTCATTAAGGGGGTTCTTATCTACATTATATCGATTGGTTCTTGTCTACATGATGAATCTTATGAACTTTATGTAGTAGGTTTTTATCTACATTATATCGATTGGTTGAATCGATAGTGAGATAATGTAGAGAGCACTACACTAAATTATTCCTAGTCAAGCATTAATATTCAGAGACAATATTAATGCATGGAGATAGCATGTAGGTCAATTGATGACTTAAGTTCACAAGTCATGGATATGTGATATCAAGTTGACACATGGGTATACATTAGAGAATGTATACTGAATTGACCCGCCATAAGAAAGTTTAATAGATTGTCATATGAGTGTCATAAACATTCTCATGTGACTATTGGTATAAATAGTCCTTAGAGCTAAAATCACTACAGTTCCTAAGGAGTTATGTACTTTGGTATCGTCAAACATCACCCGTAACAGGGTGGACTATAAAGGCGATCATTGGGTATGTAATGAATTATGCGGGGGATGTGAGTGATGTAGATGGGATCTATCCTCCCATATGACGGGAGTGATATCTGTGGGCCCCTTGATCGAGTAGGGCTGCTAAAATGCATGGTCATGCTCAAATGAGTCAATATGAGATATTGAGCTCATTTGTTTGAGTGAGTCTACTCGGGGATCAAGAAACACAAAGATTGATTGAGGATGACACGGTTTATGCCTCATTGGTCAATCTAGATATCAAGGATAGAAGGACAAGGTCACACATTATCATAGTCATGGAGGTTTAGTCGGATCTCAACTTTTCTTGTTACTTGGGTAGCAATGATGCATTGCTAGATGCCGCTCATTGCTTATATGTAAAGCGTTTAGGCGCATTGCCAACGTCACGATAACCTTTGGGTCACATACTAAGGACATGAAGCTTCGGGAGATCTGATCGGGAAATTTGATCGGGAGCCCGAGTTGGGAACTCGGGAGATCTAATCGGGAAATCTGATCGGGAGCTCGAGTTGGGAACTCGGGAGATCTGATCGGGAGATATGATCGGGAGCCTGAGTTAGGAACTCGGGAGATCTGATCGAGTGCTCGAGTTGGTAACTCGGGAGACTAGTTCGGGAGCTCGGGTCAGGAGCTTAGGGACTTGGTCAGGAGCTCAGCGCTCAACGCTCGGCAGACTGGGTCGGTGCTCAACAAACTGGGTCGGGAGCTCGGCGCTCGACAGATTGGGTCGGGAGCTCAGCGCTCGGCAGATTGGGTCGAGAGCTTGGCAGACTGGGTCGGGAGCTCGACGACTTGCTCAGCAGACTTGGTCGGGAGACCTGGTCGGAAGCCCGAGAGGCCCGGTCGGAATTGCAGGGAAAATTCATTAAAGTGTTTAATGAAGGAAAGAGAAAAGTCTCTTTTCATTGGATGAAGAGAAGGCAAAGAGTCACATGAAAAGATGTGCTCTTTATTGGCTTTAATGAATGGAAGTCAAAGAGATAAAAGACTCTTCATATTCATGGGATGAGTATAAAAGAAGAGTCTAGTCATTTTGAATGACAAGTGAGAGCTATCCCTTCTTCCCTTCCCCTCTTCTTCCTCTTCTCCCTCTTGGCCGAAACCCTTGTTGGTTTCATGGTGGTCTTGTGAACTACCTCAAGTTGCTAGTACAACTAAGGTAGTTCTTCCTGAAGTTGAGAGATCGTGTCCGTGTGGATACGCATAGAGGCACGGGCGCTTGAACGTGCAAGAGATCCGGTGGAACTTGGACGAGCGGGATATGTAAGGGCACGCTCCAAAGGTATACACTGTAGATAGATTAATTAGATAGATGAACTTCGTACGAGTTTTTCTTTCGCATGGATCGCTCGAGGGATCTTGTTTCCGCTGTGTTCTGTGTTTTGGTGTCAACAGATCCCAACACAAACAACAGACTATCAGGCTATTATGTGGATTGCTACTTGCACTTTCAAAGTTATTTGATGGCAAATCAAGGGAAGAGCGTTCACCCTTAAGATTAATCAGACTAAAAACTTAGATACCTATATATCAACTTGACATCACGATTATTTTTTGCAATGTTAAGAAAATCGGACCGGCTAGTCGAACCGGTTGAACCGAGAATCGGTCGAATTTTCGGTCTGAGTTGGCTCTAAATGTTGGTGCAGGAAGCACCATATCGAACCTTGTTTTGATATTGGCAAAGGGTTCAAAGTTAAGTATTATTGGTGATCTAACAATGTTACTCAAGTGTGCAGGAAAAGTCCTAGCGAAGGGCTGCTAGGCACCTGGTGAAGGACTGCCAGGAAACAAAGTCCTAGCGAAGGGCTGCTAGGCACCTGGCGAAGGACTGCCAGGAAACAAAGTCCTAGCGAAGGGCTGCTAGGCACCTGGCGAAGGAATGCCAGGATACAAAGCCCTAGCGAAGGAATGCTAGGCACCTGGAGAAGGAATGCCAGGATACAAAGCCCTAGCGAAGGGCTGCTAGGCACCAGGCGAAGGATTGCTTGGAACTGAAGACCTGGCAAAGGACTGCTGGGCACCAGGTGAAGGACTGCTTGGTACTGAAGACCTGACGAAGGACAGCTAGGCACCTAGTGAAGGACTGCTGGGTAAAAGTCCAGCCGGAGGAGCCGGTTGGCAACAAGTAAATTCTCCCGAGAGGAGTAGGTGAGAACGCGTTCCCCGTCGAGGGAACAGTAGGCGTCGGTTCGACCTAGGGCTCTATTTTGGAGCCCCAAAGTCATAACCAAGACAGCTAAGGCTGTATAAAACTAATAATTGATTGCTCTATGTTGTTTTAGACTAACCCTGGATGCAGGACCGAAGGAATGAGTGTCTGCAGCTCAGAACGCCTTAAAGGAGAGAGGCAGCAACTGAGCAGGGCGCCCCCAGTGTCCCGAGCGCCCCCGAGGTCAAGGCAAAACAAGTTAAGCAAGAGTTCGCTTCAGAAGCTTGCTGGGCGGGGTGCCCCCATGCTCCCGGGCGCCCCCAGTGCCCAGGGCGCCCCGGGCTCAAGCCAACTAAGTGGATAAAGGTTATCCAGCCGAGAAGCCCGCGGAAAGCGTCAACCAGGGCGCCCCCACAGTCAACCCTCAGCCCTATTCGAGTGGGATAAGGGTTGACCGAGAGTTGCTCGGATCAGGTGACACGTGGGGGGGGGGGGGGGGGGGGCGCCCCCAACGTTCAGGGCGCCCCGGGAGGCTATAAAAAGCCCCTCGACCCCAAGGCTTCGTACAACACTCCTTCTAACGCCAATACGCTCTTCTACTCAAGCGCTATGCTCCGGAAACCTCCCAACTCGAGATACAAGCGCTGACGACGTCCCTCTGCTCCGAGATACATTCCACACCGGACGTCGGTAACGAAGAGCTATCCTTTTAAAGTTTACTGTACTGCAATTGTAATTTCTGTTTGTAAACCTTTTTGTGCACATATAGAATTGCCCGCAGTAAACGATCAACTACCGTGGGCCTTGGAGTAGGAGCCTACCGCGACTCCGAACCAAGTAAAATCTTGGTGTTTGTGTGTTGTTTGGTTTTAATTTTTCCGCTGCGTATTCTCTTTTTCAATCTGAAACAGTTTACGATATTCACCCCCCCCTCTATCGTATTCTCTCGATCCAACAAATGGTATCAGAGCGGGGAAGCTCAAATTTGGTGCAACCACCAATTTGAGATTTATTTTCGGATTTACGAAATTTTTTATTTCATTTCTTTTCTTTTTGTTAATCGAGATTGGTGCAACACCACTCGATCTTATTCGCCTTTTATTTCAAATTTGGTTTTACGCCTTTTTCAATTTTGAATTCTTATTTTTTCACCATAAGTCAGAATTAATAAAACAATCAAGCTTTGAAAATTTGTCATAAATTTTTACTATTATTTTAATATTTTTTATCGAAATTCGTGCTACCTTAATTCGAGCAAATTTTTCCTAAACATTGAATTCACACCTTTTCATCATTAATCAAAATTGATAAAGCTAATATTTTCAATAATTTGTCATAATTTTTTTTAAATTATTATTTTAATATTTTATCTCGAAATTCGTGCAATATTTTTTTGGCTATTTTTCCTTCTCCTGCACTACTAATCCAAGACCAAGTCTTGGTACATTTCTATTATTTCTTTTGTGTGCAAGGATTAATTTAAATGGCAAATCAAGAATGGAATAGCATTCGTCCACCTCTATTCTCTGGCGAAAACTTCAGAACCTGGAAGGGGCTAATGGAATCCCACCTAAAGGCCCATCTAGAGCTATGGATGATAATCCAAACGGGGTTTACAGTACCTACAGAAGATGGAATGTCGATCGCCTGGGATAAAATGGACGAACCAACTCTGAGGAAGATCGAGACAGATGCAAAGGCGACTGCGATCCTACAATGTGGCCTAACTAAGGAGCAACTCGAACTAGTAGGTCCATTCAAATGTGCGAGAGAAATTTGGGAAAAATTGATTAACCTTCATCAAGAGATCTCAGAAGAAGAAGAAGATCAAGTAAGTTGTCTTGCACTCTCGGTCCAAGCACAAACAACCGAGTCAGAGTCTGAACACGAATTCAAACCAAAGTCAGAAGACAAAGTGACTGAGACAAAAATGGTAACCAATTTTGAATTTGTTCCAGAATTACAATTATATAATCAGACTGATACTATAATGGTCGAGGAAGGTATAATTTCAAGTGCAGGGAAAACTCCAAAGAAGAAGCTTCAACCGGTACCCGAGTCCGACTCAGACTCGGAATCAGAAGACAATGGAGGAGATCGACCCAAACTGGTCTGGTCGACTCGCAACCACTACAAAATACTGAAGAAACAATCAAGCAGAAGAAAGATGGCTAAAATCAAGGGGGAGACCTCTAAAAAGAAATCTAAAGGTAAATTTACAGTATTTGAAAATCCATTATTTACCTTGAATAATATGATTGAACCTTATAAATTAGTTAAAACAAACATTAGTAAATTGGAACAAGAAGATGAAATATTGAAACATAAGGTCAAAATGCTAGAAAGGCTAAGTCACAATCTTGCTAATTCTAAAAACCCAGAATATCATTACAATTATGACGTGACTTAGTTGATTACTTTTCTTGCTTGTTTATTTTATTATGCTTTGAATTAGGATTGATTAGTTTAAGGACTGAACCAACTTAACTGAAATTTGAACAACATAAGTATTGGGTGGAGGTGAGATGATAGTACGTTAGGGAAGCCTTTTCTAATAAGGTCAAGTATACACTACTTGGTCTCTTTAGACTGGTGAAACTAGCCAAAGCTACCGATCCAAGACCCAAGCTAGTTAGACCAGAATTTACCAAAAAGTAATTTTGAAGATGAAATTTCACTAAAAGGCTTTGTCTAGGAAATGGTTGATGATCCAATAAGGCTACGGCCAAAGAAGGCCTTGTGTCTCGCCAAGACCTGGAAGCCAATTTTTGAAATTCAAATTTAATTTACTCTTTGTTAAATTCGAATCTAACACAAATTTTCAGTTAATTTTAGATTCAAATATCTCTTTTCAAAATAAATTTAAATTGGGGTTAAAAATTAATTTAACTTTTCAAAATTAATCATGTCCTTTTCAAAATAAATCTTTCTATTAAAATATGCATCTCACAAAACAGTTAAGGATATCCTGTTTTGTCACTTAGAAATAGGTGAGATGCTTAAACCTAAAAGTTGAGTCCAACCCAACCAACTAATTCAAATTAATCAAACTAAAATTAATTCAATTAAATCAAGATCAAATCTTAATTAAATCAATTAAATTCAATTAGATCTTAATTAAATCAATTAAATTAAATCTTAATAAATTAAATTTAATTCATCTAACTTTTAAAATTAAATTTAATTCATCTAACTTTTAAAATTCAAATTTAATACATCTGACTTTTAAAATTCAAATTTAATTCATCTGACTTTTAAAATTTAAATTTAATTCAACAACCTTTAAAATTCAAATTTAATTCAACCGAACAACTTTCAAAATTAAAATTTAATTCAACTAAACAAACTTAACCCTCTAAATTTTAATTTTCTCAAAAATCAAATTTAACTTTTTAACTAAGAGTTAATTTTTCAAATCATTGTAATTAAAATCAAGTCTCTTTTGTTCACTAACCTAAAATTTATTTCATAACATTTATTTCTTTCCTTTACCATTATACAAACATTTCTTTCAGACATTCAGTTTATTCTTGTATGGCAAAAAGTCACCTTGGGATTACTTAGGATATTTTTTTGTCTGCAGTCCGGGCTTAGATATTTATATTTTTTTGGGACTTAAAAAAACTTCTATTTTTTTAATCATTTCCCCTTTTCAGTTTTCTATATTCATTTTCTCAAATAGGAGAATGAAATTATGTTTCAAATCATTAAAACAAAATACTTTTTTTAAACTTAGTTTTCTTCTCTTTTTGTTTGAATCAAACCCTAAGACTAAGAGGAGGATTAACTTGTGGTCAACAAGCCTCCTAGGACTGTGTCAGGTTTAGGGGGAGTTCAAATTAAAAGAAGAAATTTAAAAATACTATGTTTTCAAACTATCACTCATGTTTTTCGAAAACTATGCTATCATATGTCTTTCAAACAATCATTTTTTTCAAAATGTTAATACTTTAAAATTCATTTTAAGAATTGTACTTTTGATTTTGACAAACCCTAAAGACACAGAGGAAGGTCCACTTCATGACCTACAAGGACTCTGAGGATGTGTCAAATTTAGGGGGAGTCTAAACCAAAAGAAATTATTTCTAACAAGTATTTTCTTTGGCAATTATTTTTGAAATTATTAAATAATTCTTTTGATCTGAACTGACCCCTAAGGACTCAGAGGAAGAATACTTGTGGTCAACAAGCTTCCAAGGACTATGTCAAGTTTAGGGGGAGGTTAAATTAAAAGAACTATTGAACATTTCAAAATAAGTTATTTTAATACACAAGTTTTCAAAGTTCTTTTGAAAATACAACTAATTTGCCTTTAAAAATACCAATATTCTATTTCTCAAAATGTTTTTGTGGCTTAGTAAATCCTTTTTGAAATTTTCTTGAGTTTGGAGAATTTCCAGGACACTTAGGGAAATGCCCTTGTAGTTAACAAGGTTTCCTAGGATTGTGTCAGACTGGAAAGGAAACCATGCCAAGTAAAGTATTATGTTTTTAGAATAACATTAAACTTTTTCTTAAAATATAATGTTTTCAAAAAGTACTAATACTTTTCTAAGGCAATAGTATTCTAAGTACGTGAATTTTCTAAAGATTTGCCTATCTTTTTTCAAAAATTGCACAATACCTTTCAAAGTGGAGCTTTGTTGGTGCAATTTAAGCTTTTTGCTAGGCTTTTAAGAGTTATACTAAGTATTTTTATGTTTTCAAAACTCATAGGCTCTGATACATAATTTTTTTAAGACTTCTTTCAAAATATATTTCTTTATTAATAAACAGCTAAGGAGAGAAAAAGCTCAAATTGTTCAAAATCAAAATATTTTTCAAAAGCTTTCTCTTATTCAAAAAGCAAAGTTGAATTTCTAAGTGTGCTTTCAAAAATTTCTAAGAGCATCTTTTTGCAAATATTTCTAAGTAGATTTTTCCTTAGTAAACAAAATTTTTCCCAAAGTTGAACTATTTTTTGAAATTTAGCTTCAAGAATAGAAAATTTTCCTAAGTAAAATTTTGTTAGGCCGCCTTATAAGTAAAAGTTTGTTTCAAAATTTAGGCCTGCAAAACTTTTCATAATGGAAAATTATCTAAGTGTAAAAAGTTTTGATAGTAAAAATGCTTTTACTCTATTTTTGAAAAACACGTTGTCAAAAACATGAAGCACTTAGAAAAACTCAAAAATCCCTGTTAAATATGTGGTTCACCCATAAATGTTTTTTTTATATATGTCAAAGGAGGAGGAAAGGTCAAAGTTAAGAGTTAAGTTAATTGTGGTTTTATAACACAATTATTCAGGGGGAGTATGAGAAATTTTTTTTCAAAACTACATTGGTTTTAGACTTTATACTGTTCAGAATTGCTATATTTAATGGGTCTTAACCTTGTTGCTTAATCTGTTATAATTTTTACTTAACTTTGAATTGTGTTGCCATAAATCAAAAAGGGGGAGATTGTTGGTGCAGGAAGCACCATATCGAACCTTGTTTTGATATTGGCAAAGGGTTCAAAGTTAAGTATTATTGGTGATCTAACAATGTTACTCAAGTGTGCAGGAAAAGTCCTAGCGAAGGGCTGCTAGGCACCTGGCGAAGGACTGCCAGGAAACAAAGTCCTAACGAAGGGCTGCTAGGCACCTGGCGAAGGACTGCCAGGAAACAAAGTCCTAGCGAAGGGCAGCTAGGCACCTGGCGAAGGAATGCCAGGATACAAAGCCCTAGCGAAGGAATACTAGGCACCTGGTGAAGGAATGCCAGGATACAAAGCCCTAGCGAAGGGCTGCTAGGCACCAGGTGAAGGATTGCTTGGAACCGAAGACCTGGCGAAGGACTGCTGGGCACCAAGCAAAGGACTGCTTGGTACTGAAGACCTGGCGATGGACAGCTAGGCACCTGGCGAAGGACTGCTGGGCAAAAGTCCAACCGGAGGAGCCAGTTGGCAACACGTAAATTCTCCCGAGAGGAGTAGGTGAGGACGCGTTCCCCATCGAGGGAACAGTAGGCGTCGGTTTGACCTAGGCCTCCATTTTGGAGCCCCAAAGTCAGAACCAAGATAACTAAGGTTGTATAAAACTAATAATTGATTGCTCTATGTTGTTTTGGACTAACCCTGGATGCAGGACCGAAGGAATGAGTGTCTGCAGCTCAGAACGCCTCAAAGGAGAGAGGCAGCAGCTGAGCAGGGCGCCCCCAGTGTCCCGAGCGCCCCCAAGGTCAAGGCAAAATAAGTTAAGCAAGAGTTCGCTTCGGAAGCTTGCTGGGCGGGGCGACCCCGTGCTCCCGGGCGCCCCCATGCTCCCGGGCGCCCCCAGTGCCCAGGGCACCCCGGGCTCAAGCCAACGAAGTGGAAAAAGGTTATCCAGCCGGGAAGCCTGCGGAAAGGGTCAACCAGGGCGCCCCCACAGTCAACCCTCAGCCCTATTCGAGTGGGATAAGGGCTGACCGAGAGTTGCTCGGATCGGGTGACACGTGGGGGGGCGCCCCCAAGGTTCAGGGCGCCCCGGGAGGCTATAAAAAGCCCCTCGACCCCAAGGCTTCGTACAACACTGCTTCCAACGCCAATACGCTCTTCTACTCAAGCGCTCTGCTCCGGAAACCTCCCAACTCGAGATACAAGCGCCGACGACGTCCCTCTTCTCCGAGATACATTCCACATCGGACGTCGGTAATGAAGAGCTGTCCTTTTAAAGTTTACTATACTGCAATTGTAATTTCTGTTTGTAAACCTTTTTGTGCACATATTGTAACGACCCGCCTTCTGGTACTAAGCTTTAAGGCAGATCGCTACTACTAACTGACTAATTATTGATTTCTGATAATGCTGAACTAACTGGGAGAATTTTTAAAAACTTATTTTGTTATTTACTAAACTAACAATTCATAATCATGTTGGAAGTACTACCCAGTGGAAACAAAATAAAAACTTTAATTTTATTAGCTTGGACAGGATTCGATCCCCCAACCTCTGCATTGCATAGCTAAAGCACTAAACAGCTGCTCTAAACCGCTTTTGTTTTACATAGTACCAGTCGACTGCTATATGCCAGTCGACTGGTTGGGCCACAGAATGTTTCTGTGCCCGATACCAGTCGACTGGTGTTTTCCCAGTCGACTGGTAGTTTTGAAAATCCAGCTTTCAGATTTCCAGAACTTATCAAACTTGAGCTACAATGTACCAAAATCATATCTAACAAGCATAATGACATAAATAAAGTTCCACAACTATTCTAGGGCATTTATTACATGTTTTTGGAGGGTTTCTAGCATGTATAGCAACTTAGAAATCATAAAAATGACATATAGAAGCATAACATGAATGTGCCAAGTTCGTATCAACTTCTTATTGAAACTATTCAGTATTCCTATCTAAAGGCATCCTTAGCTACTACATGTCATTCTATATGGTGCATTAATCTTAGAACAAGCATATCTTAAGTATTTAGCATGTAGATCAAAAGTATCAAGTTCTTACTCCTAAAGCGTAAACATGGATCTAAATCACCATATTACAAGTAGTAACTCATATCATTCAATATCCACTAAACAATTATTAAATCAGGTAATTAAGCTACTTTAGGTACACTAGGCACCACAAATAACGGGTCTAAACAAGTTAATACATGGTTCTCATAGTATATTGCGGAATAACTAAAGAAGCATAAAAAGGAGTATTTCTATGTTTTGCAAGTTCCGAAGACTTTTATTCCAACTCCACCATCACACACACTTTGCATCAAGCCCGCCGCCTCCACTACTAGTGCTTTCCTTTACCTGTATCTGCAGTATAAGGAAATGCAAACTAATAAGCATAAAGCTTAGTAAGTACCATCTAGCCTCACAAAATTATAAAATCTCGGATTATGCTTTTCAAAACATGCTATGCCAATACACGCTCATGTTCATAAATAATCATGTTATGCTCATGCTAAAATACATGTCATAAAATGTCATGGCAAATAACTGAGACATGGCATATACTGAACTGAAGCTGAAAACTACGCTATAGCATGGCATACATATCTGAACTGAAACTGAAACCAACCAACATAAAACTAACTATTAAATTCACCACATGCTGAAATGAATTTCTGAAAACTACATACATATAGTAGGTGAAAATAATAATCAACTGCTGTGGGCCCGGTAATGTACCAACTGTACACGCATCCCTAATAAATCCGAGGTAGCAAATCCCGAATCCATTAGGGTTCTACTAGGTTATCTGAACCTAGGGGCAACTAGGAGCCCATCCTATACTAGGTTATCTGAACCTAGGGGCAACTTGGAGCCCATCCCTGGACCGAAGTCCGGTACAATGCCAACTAAAAATAAAATAGTTCTTTTATACTTTTCTTTTTCTCTTCTGATTCTTGCCTTTACTAGGTTATCTAAACCTAGGAGCAACTAGGAGCCCATCCCGTTGGACCTTGGTCCCAATCATAAACTGAAGCAAGAATTTCTATTCTTTAATGCTTTCTATAGAATTAACTGAACTGAACATTTTAACGAACACCTAACGTGCTCCTTGACCCAAAACTGAAGGGTAATACAACGTGCTGGTTCATAATTTACAATTTCTAATCGTAAAACATACATACAAGGAAATAAAGCATACGAAAAATCAACCGAAACTACTTATACTACAGGTGAGGGATACTTACATCCTGCGCTAGGTTTTCCTTACGAATAAAATCTGAAATTCCTGAGGGAACGTCGAACTACAACGTTCTTCTTGCTTCTTGGCGTTCTCCTCGTGTCTACGAGGGTCCCCGTAGGGAATAGGGCCTCTTGAGACCTTCCCTTTGCTTCCCCTTTGTCTTGGGTGGCAAGAGAAGAGGAGAGGAGGAGGAGACGGAAGAGAGGAAGAGGAGAAGAGGAGGGGGCGTTGGCGCACCTAGGGCTCACGCAACCTCAAAAACACCTCGTTTAATTCTTTAATTTCTTATTTATATCAAGCTATAAAATAAACCCTAAGTTGAATATATACATGTATATCTCGAATATTCTATTACTTTATTTAAGAAAACCCTTATGGAACTAATGGTTAATAGAACCATGATAAAGGTTTAAACCCATTAGAGGTTGCGGGTTCAAAACTCGCCTAATGCCACCAACTCATCTTCTTTATTTTTGGTACTTCTTTTTATGGAAAAATTCCATAAAAATATCTAAAAATTCCAGAAAAATCCTAGAATATTTCTAAAATTATTTTAGGAAATTTTTGGGCGTTACAATCCCCCATACCTTGTAAAAAGTTCGTCCTCGAACTTAAAATAACTCTGGGTATTTCTGTCTCATGCTGTCCTCTGGTTCCCATGTTGCCTCTTCTACTGTGTGATTTTGCCATATGACTTTCACTAATGGTACCTCTTTGCTCCGCAATTTCTTAACTGCTCGGTCTATTATCTGAATAGGTCGACTATCATAACTGAGATCTTCACGGACTTGTACTGTCTCTATCACCTGGGTAGCATCTGGGATATGCTTCTTCAGCATGGAGACATGAAATACATTGTGGATAGCTGACATCTCCTGAGGTAGCTCTAGCTCATAAGCCACCTTGCCAACTCTTCTAGTGATGGGGTATGGTCCTACATATCTGGGACTTAGTTTTCCCTTCTTTCCAAAACGCATTACTCCCTTCATGGGAGCCACTCTGAGGAATACTGAATCCCCAACTTCAAACTCTAATGGTCTGCGCCGTGTATCAGCATAGCTCTTCTGGCGGCTTTGAGCTGTTTCTATTCTCTGGCGGATCTGCTGTATGGCTACGGTGGTATCATCTATAAGATCTGTATGTAGGCCTAACTCTTGCCTCTCACCACCCTCATACCAGCAGATAGGAGATCTACACCTCCGCCCATATAAAGCCTATAGGGTGCCATGCCGATAGTGGCCTGATAACTATTGTTGTAGGCGAATTCTGCTAAGCACAGGTATCTGCACCAACTACCCTTGAAATCTAAAGCACAAGCCCTAAGCATATCTTCTAGTACTTGATTAACTCTTTCTGTCTGACCATCTGTCTGAGGGTGGAAAGCTGTGCTAAACTTCAATTTGGTGCCTAGTGCTGTCTGTACGCACTCCCAGAAGTGTGAAGTGAACCTACTATAACTATCTGAGATGATAGTCCTAGGGACCCCATGTAGCCTGACGATCTCCTTGAGGTATAACTGAGCTAGCTGTTCCATGGAATAGGAGATCCTGATAGCTAGGAAGTGGGCGGACTTAGTCAATCTGTCTACTATTACCCAAATTGCATCATATCCATTCGTTGTTCTGGGTAGTCCCACTATAAAATCCATGGAAATATCTTCCCATTTCCATTCTAGAATCTGAATAGGCTACAGAACTCCACCTGGTCTTTGATGTTCTGCCTTGACTCTTTGGCATGTCAGACAGGTACTGACATATCTGGCGATGTCTCTCTTCATCCCAGGCCACCAAAAACGTCCCCTAAGGTCTTGGTACATTTTGGTGGAACCAGGATGCATACATAAGGAGATCTATGTGCGTCCTCTAGGATCTTCCTTCGGAGCTCTTCTTGGTTCGGAACACATAAGCGGTCACCGTAGTACAGTGTCCCATTATCTGATAGGCGAAATTCTCTATTTTCGGCTTCTGCTATCCCCTGCTTGATTTTCTAAAGGTCAGGATCTTGATCCTGTGCTGTCTGGATGTCTTCAATCAGGGTTGACACTAATGTCAAAGTGGAGAGTTTCCCAACTAAAATTTCCAGTCCGAACTCCGATAACTCTTTCCGAAGGGGCTGTGACATCGTGGACAAAGCTAGTAGGGTGGCACTAGATTTTCTGCTAAGTGCATCTGCCACCTTATTAGCTTTACCTGGATGGTAGAGGATGTCAATGTCATAATCCTTGACTAGCTCAAGCCACCTGCGTTGTCTCATGTTCAGATCCTTCTGAGTAAAGAAATACTTTAGACTCTGATGATATGTGAAAATCCTACACTAAGCTCCGTATAAGTAATGCCTCCAAATCTTGAGAGCGAACACTACTGCAGCTAGCTCAAGGTCATGGGTGGGGTAATTCTTCTCATAATCCTTGAGTTGTCTAGAGGCATAGGCAATAACCTTGCCATTCTGCATCAGCACTGCTCCAAGTCCTAATTTAGACGCATCGCTATATATGTCAAAGCTGTCAGTGGTCTCTGGAAGAGTCAGGATGGAAGCACTAGTCAATCCTCTCTTTAATTCTGCAAAACTATTCTCGTAATCCTCTGTCCACTGAAACTTTCTGTTCTTTCTGGTATGAGCAGTCAGTGGGGAGGCTATTCTGGAGAAATTCTCTACGAACTTCCTGTAGTAACCGGCTAGACCCAGAAAACTTCTGATCTCACTGGCATTCTTCGGTCTGATCCAGTTACTTACTGCTTCTATTTTGCTGGGGTCTACCATCACCCCTTCCTTGGAGATGATGTGACCTAGAAAAGACACCTGATCGAGCCAAAACTCACACTTTGAGAATTTTGCATACAGCTGGCTCTGCTGAAGAATCTGCAATACTGTCCTGAGATGTTCAGCATGTTCCTCCTGAGTTCCTGAGTAGATAAGAATGTCATCAATGAAGACGATGACAAACCTATCTAAGTACTCCCTGAATACTCTGTTTATGAGGTCCATAAATGTCGCTGGAGCATTTGTGACCCCAAAAGGCATGACTACAAACTCGTAGTGCCCATATCTGGTTCTGAAAGCTGTCTTGGGAATATCACCCTCTCTGACTTTGACCTGGTGATAGCCGGATCTCAAATTTATCTTTGAGAAGACTGTGGATCCCTTTAGCTGATCGAACAAATCATCGATCCTGGGTAGAGGGTACCGGTTCTTGATGGTGACTTGATTCAAAGCTCGGTAATCTATACACAGGCGCATGGACCCGTCTTTCTTCTTCACGAACAACACTGGAGCTCCCCATGGTGAATGACTAGGGTGGATGAAGCCCTTGTCGAGTAACTCCTGTAGTTGCTCTTGAAGTTCTTTCAATTCTGCTGGAGTCATACGGTATGGTGCTTTTGAGATCGGATTTGTACCCGGAACGAGTTCGATCTCAAATTCAATCTCTCTGTCTGGTGCTAGGCCTGGTAGCTCATCAGGGAAAACTGCTGGGTAGTCGCATACCACTCGGACCTCTTCTAGCTTTTGGTCCTTCTCTTGCGTGGTATTGACTACATGTGCTAGAAATCCAGTACATCCTGTATTCAGCAGTTTCTGTGCTTTTAGAGTTGAGGGAAATTTCTTGGCCTTTCTCTTGGGTTCTCCGATGTATTCAAACTGCACTCCTTCTTCAGGTTGGAATATGACTTTCCTTTTACGGCATTCTATGGAGGCACCGTATTTGATTAGGAAGTCCATTCCAAAAATGACATCATAATCAGTCATATCCAGCACTATCAGATCACCATAAAGCTCTCTACCTGCTATACTAATTGGCACTGCACGGAGCCAGTTCGTGGATGCCATAATCTCTCCTGAAGGTAGGGTGGTTAAGAATTGGCCACTGAGTACATCTGGAGGTATAGTTAACTTCTCTGCGAACGCCCTGGGGTTTCTGAGTTCCTGAACTGCCTTGGCCTTTACTTCCTATCATGACTGACTTCTGCTGTTGCATGCTGTTCAGGTAGTGCTTGGTGATTAGAGCACTGCTAACTAGTTCTTCTGAGGTTTGCGGCCTATGGACGCCGCTGGCCACATTCAATGCTATTTCTGGCCTTAGCATCTTGAGCATTAGCCTGACTCGCTCTCGTTTAGTGCTGAGCAATTCAGGGCACAGGCGAGCCAGTCTGTTGAATCTCTTCACGGCTTCCTCTACTGATAGGTTACCTTGACGAAATTCAGTGAATTCATCATAATGCCGGTTAGTAACCCGCATATGAAAGAATTCTTTGAAGAACTCAGCTTCGAAGTTGGCCCACGTCATCTGATTTATGTCTCGCTTGGCCTTCACCCTTTCCCACCACATTCTAGCATCTCCTGCTAGGCAGAAGGAGGCGCACTTCACTTTCTCATGTTCTGGCCAGTCCAGAAGCTCCATGGTACTCTCCAGGGTTTTGAACTAGGCTTGTGCATCCCATGGATCACTAGTGCCTGAAAAGGTCTCTGGTTTGAGTTTCTTCCACTGAACCATATGTGCTTCTCTTCTAGCTCCTACTGCTGGGGCTTTTGGTGCTATTGGTGGGATTGGTGCTCAAGGTGGAACCTCTATCACTATTTGGGTTTCCACATTTGGTCCTGGCGTAGCAGTAGGTGTGGTCTGCTGATTAGCCCTTAAAGTGGCTATCTCTTTCTGCTGCTCAACTATCTGTCTCTGGAGCTGAGCCACTCTCCACGAGATTAGGTAAGTCACTATCTTAGTTGCCTCCTATTGACGCTCAGTAGCTGGTGCCCTTCTAGTTGGGCGTCCTCTAGCCATTATCTAAATAACAGAGGACATACATATTTACTATAACTATATTAAAGTGTCATGAGTAATAAACATGCTTCCGTTAACTGTAAACAAGAACTGACTAGAACATAGATAGCATGAATAACATGAAAATACTATAAATCTGGAAGCAAGAAAATATGGTAATGTGAGATATACTCTTACATGGAAGCTGCAGGTCTGATGCTGATGTGTGTGGGGAGGAAAGATGGAACTTGCTCTGATACCACTCTGTAACGACCCACCTTCTGGTACTAAGCATTAAGGCGGATCGCTACTACTAACTGACTAATTACTGATTTCTGATAATGCTGAACTAACTGGGAGAATTTTTAAAAACTTATTTTGCTATTTACTGAACTAACAATTCATAATCATGTTGGAAGTACTACCCAGTGGAAACAAAATAAAAAGTTTAATTTTATTAGCTTGGCCAGGATTCGATCCCCCAATCTCTGCATTGCATGGCTAAAACACTAACCAGCTGCTCTACACCGCTTTTGTTTTATATAGTACCAGTCGACTGCTATATGCCAGTCGACTGGTCGGGCCACAGAATGTTTCTGTGCCCGATACCAGTCAACTGGTGTTTTCCCAGTCAACTGGTAGTTTTGAAAATCCAGCTTTCAGATTTCCAGAACTTATCAAACTTGAGCTACAATGTACCAAAATCATATCTAACAAGCATAATGACATAAATAAAGTTCCACAACTATTCTAGGGCATTTATTACATGTTTTTGGAGGGTTTCTAGCATGTATAGCAACTTAGAAATCACAAAAATGACATGTAGAAGCATAACATGAATGTGCCAAGTTCGTATCAACTTCTTATTGAAACTATTCAGTATTCCTATCTAAAGGCATCCTTAGCTACTACATGTCATTCTATATGGTGCATTAATCTTAGAACAAGCATATCTTAAGTATTTAGCATGTAGATCAAAAGTATCAAGTTCTTACTCCTAAAGCGTAAACATGGATCTAAATCACCATATTACAAGTAGTAACTCATATCATTCAATATCCACTAAACAATTATTAAATCAGGTAATTAAGCTACTTTAGGTACACTAGGCACCACAAATAACGAGTCTAAACAAGTTAATACATGGTTCTCATAGTATATTGCGGAATAACTAAATAAGCATAAAAAGGAGTATTTCTATGCTTTGCAAGTTCCGAAGACTTTTATTCCAACTCCACCATCACACACACTTTGCATCAAGCCCGCCGCCTCCGTTACTAGTGCTTTCCTTTACTTGTATCTGCAGTATAAGGAAATGCAAACTAATAAGCATAAAGCTTAGTGAGTACCATCTAGCCTCACAAAATTATAAAATCTCGGATTATGCTTTTCAAAACATGCTATGCCAATACACGCTCATGTTCATAAATAATCATGTTATGCTCATGCTAAAATACATGTCATAAAATGTCATGGCAAATAACTGAGACATGGCATATACTGAACTGAAGCTGAAAACTACGCTATAGCATGGCATACATATCTGAATTGAAACTGAAACCAACCAACATAAAACTAACTATTAAATTCACCACATGATGAAATGAATTTCTGAAAACTACATACATATAGTAGGTGAAAATAATAATCAACTGCTGTGAGCCCGGCAATATACCAACTGTGCACGCATCCCTAATAAATCCGAGGTAGCAAATCCCGAATCCATTAGGGTTATACTAGGTTATCTGAACCTAGGGGCAACTAGGAGCCCATCCCATACTAGGTTATCTGAACCTAGGGGCAACTTGGAGCCCATCCCTGGACCAAAGTCCGGTACAATGCCAACTGAAAATAAAATAGTTCTTTTATACTTTTCTTTTTCTCTTCTGATTTTTGCCTTTACTAGGTTATCTAAACTTAGGGGTAACTAGGAGCCCATCCCGTTGTACCTTGGTCCCAATCATAAACTGAAGCAAGAATTTCTATTCTTTAATGCTTTCTATAGCATTAACTGAGCTGAACATTTTAACGAACACCTAACGTGCTCCTTGACCCAAAACTGAAGGGTAATACAACGTGCTGGTTCATAATTTACAATTTCTAATCGTAAAACATACATACAAGGAAATAAAGCATACGAAAAATCAACCGAAACTACTTATACTGCAGGTGAGGGATACTTACATCCTGCGCTAGGTTTTCCTTACGAATAAAATCTGAAATTCCTGAGGGAACGTCGAACTACAACGTTCTTCTTGCTTCTTGGCGTTCTCCTCGCGTCTACGAGGGTCCCCATAGGGAAGAGGGCCTCTTGAGACCTTCTCTTTGCTTCCCCTTTGTCTTGGGAGGCAAGAGAAGAGGAGAGGAGGAGGAGACGCAAGAGAGGAAGAGGAGAAGAGGAGGGGGCGTCGGCGCACCTGGGGCTCACGCGACCTCAAAAACACCTCCTTTAATTCTTTAATTTCTTATTTATATCAAGCTATAAAATAAACCCTAAGTTGAATATATACATGTATATCTCGAATTTCTTTTACTTCATTCAAGAAAACCCTTATGGAACTAATGGTTAATAGAACCATGATAAAGGTTTAAACCCATTAGAGGTTGCGGGTTCAAAACTCGCCTAATGTCACCAACTCATCTTCTTTATTTTTTGCACTTCTTTTTATGGAAAAATTCCATAAAAATATCTAAAATTTCCAGAAAAATCCTAGAATATTTCTAAAATTATTTTAGGAAATTTTTGGGCATTATACATATAGAATTGCTCGCAGTAAACAGTCAAGGACCGTGGGCCTTGGAGTAGGAGCCGACCGCGACTCCGTACCAAGTAAAATCTTGGTGTTTGTGTGTTGTTTGGTTTTAATTTTTCCGCTGCGCATTCTCTTTTTCAATCTGAAACGGTTTACGATATTCACCCCCCCCCTCTATCGTATTCTCTCGATCCAACACTAAAAACCGGCTGCCCAAGAACCAGATGTGAACCGTTTTGAACCGACTGGGAATCGGTGAACCAGGCAACCCGGTTTGATTTTTTTTCTCTTTTTAGTTTTTACCGTAGTTTACTTTCTTATTTAAAAAAAAATAAAAAAAAAGCCAAAAACGTAAAACACTAAAAGTCTAAAACAGTAAAACCCTAGTTTTTAATTTTGCCATTTTCATGTAATCTCTCATGCGTCACCTCGTCTTCTCGCCTGCGTCGCTCCGCCTTCTCTGTGCATCGCCTTGCCTTGCCAACGTCGTCGTGCCTCTGCCAGCGTCGCCTACCTCCGCCAACGTCGCCGCATCGCGTCGCCTCCATCAGCTTTGGCCCAGCCTTTCGCTTCTGTGGTTGAAGGTAACCGTAAGTCCGTAACACAGCTAACAACCTTTTACTGATGCTAGTCTTGTTTCATTTTTTTCATTGTTGATGCCTTTCTTTTTTTTATTTGTTTCATTATGTGAAATGTAAATTCAATTTTGTAGATTTAGATATGAATGCTCCAACTCTAAATCAGTCTATAGAAGTAAATAGTAATATCGTACCTAAAGCTGCAATTGTCAATCTTGACAACCAATCTTCCTCAATTTCTTGTCGTGGGAAAACTAATCCAGCATGGAAGTATTTTAATTTGACAATTGAGTAAGAGAGACCATTATATATATGCTTGCTTTGTTTAAAGCAATACAAAGGTGGAGGGATTAATAGGATGAAGCAACATCTTGCAGGAAAAACAGGAAACATAGCTAAATGCATGAAAGCTTCTCATGACGTGAAAGAGAAAATGTTGGTAAGTTTGAAAGAAGTCAAGAAAACTAAGAGTAATGATGATTCTCTGAGTTTTGATGATGAGACTGAGGAAACATTTGAACAAGAGATTAATTTTAGGCATCCACCATCTAATGTGCAAGTTGTTGGAGACAAAGGCAAGCAAAAGACAAAAGTTAGTAGTTACTTTGCAGCAAGATCAACTCAGGGAGGTCAACCAAGTTTGAAAAGTGCATTTCAAAGCAAGGAGGCAGTATATGAAGTTGATTTGAGAGTTGCTAGATGGTTTATTCATGTAAGGGTTCCTTTTAATGCAATTCAATCACCTTTCTTTAAAGGTGCACTGGATGGTATTGCTAGTATTGAGCCTAGTTATAAAGGTCCTTCTTATGACAAATTGAGGGTTCATTTATTAGGAGATCTTAAGAAAGAATGTCAACTACTTGTGGATAGTTATCGGAATAAATGGAAAGAAAGTGGTTGCACACTTATGGCTGATGGTTGGACAGATCAAAGACAAAGAACTTTGATCAATTTTTTGGTATATTGCCCAGTTGGTATGTGCTTTGTGAAGTTTGTTGATGCTTCAGATGTCGTAAAAAATGTCTCTACATTGTGCAAATTATTTTATGAAGTTATTGAATGGGTAGGGCCTAGTAATGTTGTGTATGTAGTAACTGACAATGCATCCAATTCTGTTGCGGCTAGGAAACTCATTCATGAAAAGTATTAAAACATGTTTTGGTCTCCTTGTGTTGCCCACTGCCTAAATCTTATTTTGAAAGATATAGGTATTATACCTCATATTACTAGCCTTGAATCTCGAGCTTCAAAGATAACTATTTTTACTTACAATCGTATGGTGTTCTTGTCTTGGTTAAAAAAATGTCTGGTTAGAAGGAAATTGTTCGTCCAGGGGCTACTCGTTTTGCAACTGTCTTTCTTACATTGAAATATATATATATGTGAACACAAGGCAGATTTGCAAGCTTTGGTTGTTGACACACATTTCACTGGGCACAAGTTAAGTAGGAGTGCTAATGGGAAAGCTGTTAGTGCTATTGTGCTAAACAACAAGTTTTGGGATGGTTGTCATACCACATGTAAGCTTATAGGCCCTTTGATTAGATTGTTGAGAATTGTAGATTCTGATGAAAAGCCTTCATTGGGATATGTATATTAAGGTATGCAAAGGGCTAAAAATGCTATCAAGGAGATGCTTATGAACAAGACAACATCATATGAACCATACACTGAAATCATTAAGGCAAGATGGGATAAGCATTTGAAGCAAAATCTCCAGCAGCCTATTTTCTAAACCCTGCTTTCTTTTATGATAAGAAATTCATTGAGAATAATCAAGTTATGCGAGACGTACTGATATGTTTGATGTAAAGAGCCTTTGTAGTGACACAATTAAAGTATTGAAAGAGGTGCAAATATATCGGGATCGCACAAGAAGCTTTGATAAGCCAAAAGTTGTACAAGCAGCCAAGAAACTCTAACCTAGTAAGAAATTTTATCTAGTAGTTCCATTTGTTTGAATGTTTTGAAATAAATACTAAATAGTAAATGTTAATGATTAAACATTTATATATAATTTTTGCAGGTGAATGATGGAGATATTTTGGTGTCAGTACCCCAATTTTGCAAAAGATAGCAATTCATCTTCTTAGTCAAACATCTTCTTCCTCAGGGTGTGAGCAAAATTAGAGTGTTTTTGAACAAATTTATATTAAAAGAAGAAATAGGTTGGGGCATCAAAGACTGAATGATCTTGTTTATGTGACCTATAACATGAGCCTTAAATCTAGGTATTATGATTTACATTATTAAACTATTTAATATTTGTTAATTTATGTTATTTTTGGAACTTTAGGATAGTAAACTTTAGAAGTTATTTTAATATTTTGAGTTTGCATATTAGGTTACGACAAAAGAAAAGATCTTATGATCCAATTGACTATGAAAGTATTGATCTAGTAGATTTTTGGATGATAGAAGACGTAGAAGAGCTAGAACTTCCTAATGATCTTCAAGAGCTAATATATCAAGAAAATTATATACCTTCATATCATGCTCGTGAGTTTTATAGTTTTCTTTGTTATAGAATATATTTTTATAGATGTTTGTATATATTTTTAACATATTCTATATCATTTTTATGTTTTTACTTTTTAGATGATGATGAGAGACATGAGACTGGTTTATTTGATGCTACTATGCCTTATGGATATGGTTCATTTGGTGATGATGGAGATGAAGATGAAGATGAAGATAGACATGAAGTATTTGATGATGGAGATATTCAACAAATTAATGTTGATTTTGGTGATCCTATTTGATTCATGAATTTAAAAGTTTGAACCTTTAATGTTTTCTTTGTTTTTGACTTATTGTTATGTTTTGATGTTGAACTTTTGACTGATGGCATACGAAGGCAGTTTGGAAAAGTGATTTTGTATATGCTTTGTTAGTGTTCTCTATTCAAGTGTTTATTAGTAAATAAATGCTATTGTGATATATTTTTAATTTCTAATAAGATTCTTCCATTCATGTCCAAATTTCTTGATCCCATGATTTTAGACTCGAATTTTTTTTGAAATTAATCCTTTTTTACAAGAATAACATACTAGCAAAAACATATAACATGCTCGACTTAGTTGATTTAATCTTGAAGAATGTAGTTGGGTCAATTGTTAATTCCATATATTTATATAAATATATGCTTTATTATATACCGGTTATATTCCGATTGAATCCTCGGTTAAATTGGTTGAACCTCTGAACCCTTGTCCCGACTGGTTCGATGTTCGGTCCGGTTTTCATAACCTTGATTTTTTGTTTAATTTCTAACTAAAGCAAGATAAAAATGACTTTGATTTATTTATAAAAGAATATATAAGTTAAACTTCATGTTAATTTAATTAATTTAAAATAATACATCACGATTAACCAAATAATAATAATAAAATTTAATTATCAACCAACACTAATTATATTTTAAATAAATTATAATAATTATTATTCTGATAATTATTAATTTATTTATTTTGAACTCAAATACTCAATTTAAATTTTAAAAAATATAATATTAATTTTAAATAAGATTATTAATTTTTCCGATGAATATTAAATGATAGAGAAATATTTAATTAATAATATTAAATATATTTTTGTGGGTTGTTTTTAAATGGTAGAGTCTCGATGAATATTAATCAGAAATCTCCTTTCCAACGTGCCATTGTAGCGTCCCAATGTCTTCGGCCGTTTTTTGGTTTGTTTCGTTTTACATTTTCATTTTTTAGAAAATCGTATTTTTTAATTTTCTGGAAAATGACTTTTTTTCATTCTCCAATTTTCTAGAAAACGCTATGTTATTTTCTGGAAAACAAAGTTGGAAAATGTAAACCAAACATGTTTTCAAAAAACCACATTTTCTACAGAAAATGAAAATGGAAAACAGACTGGAAAATGCAAACCAAACGTCCCCTTATATTTTCAAACTTGCTTTTTTTCTCTTGGAGATAGAGTCAATAATAAATGATATAATAATATTACATGTTTGACATTTTAAAATAATTAAAATGTGAATTCAATGAAATTATTTATAATATTTTATTTCATAAATAAATTATAATGATTAAAATTGTATTTTTTTTAGAAATAAATATATTTGATAAATTAAAAATATATAAATGATTATAATTAAATTAAAAGTTATAAGTTAATTAAATATTAAATAAAAATTAAAAATTAAATTAAAAATCATGTTAATTAATTTATTAATTAAAAATAATAAAAAAATTAAATTAAAGATAATAATTATTTAAAATATTAAATAAAAATTATAAATTAAATTAAATTAAAAATTATAAGTTAAACAATATATTAATTAAAAATATAAATAAATTAAATTAAAGATTATAATTATTTAAAATATTAAATAAAAATTATATATATGTGATTTGTAATGTAGGGCTACGAAAAAATTGTAAGTTTTTAGATTTGTGATGTAACATTGATGTGGTATATTAGAAATTATAAAAAAAAATTTTGATAGCTTTAACCGATACCCTAATAGGTTTTTATATTTTTAATGTGATATTTATGTGACACATTGAGAATTACAAAAATCTTTTTTAGAAGTTTAAATATTGGAGGTGCCCTAATCCTATTCTTCGTTCTTCATTTATTTTTCTTCTCGTCTACTTCTTTCTTTCTCCGGCAATTTATCAAAAGGCGTACCTAAGAATTGGTATTTATTAAAAGGCATACCATGGTTTTATTTTCACCAAAGGGCGCACTCATTTTAGTGAACTTCCCTTTATACCCCTCCTGCTATGTACTGTCTTTCTCTTCCTCTCTCAGTAACAAATTCCGAGACGTCTGCACATGCAACATGACTTAATTACTGACTTTTATTTTAAAATAATATATTATGGAATCGGCGCTAAATTAAAAAATGTAAGGTAAAAATTGAAAAAATATTTCACTTAAAAAATTTCTCATCCAACGTGATTTAAAAATATAAATAAATGATTTTTATATTTGATTAATAGAAATTAATATATTAAATAATATTTAATAAATATATTAATGTATAAAAAAAATTTTGAAAAACAACTGACCGTGGGCCTGAAATTTTTTATTTCAGGCCCACGTTGGGCCTGAAATCTTTTGATTCAGGCCCGACGTGAACTTAAATTTTTTTTTTATTTTAAAAATGTAACGACACGGTCTCTCAACCCCTTTAGCTCACTTGGTATCAGGATTCATAAACTCTAGTACTTATCCTGGAGGTCTAGAGTTCGAATCCTGAGGAAGGCAAAAATCTGTTGGTGCAGTATGCACCCAAGTCAAACCTGTGTTTTGATATTGGCAAAAAGGTTCAAAAGTTAAGGGTTAATGGTTGTCTAACGAGTTTCTTGAGTGTACAGGAAAAGCCCTAGTGAAGGAATGCTAGGCACTGGCGAAGGACTGCCAGACAGGACAAGCCCTAGCGAAGGAATGCTAGGCACTGGCGAAGGACTGCCAGACAGGACAAGCCCTAGCGAAGGAATGCTAGGCACTGGCGAAGGACTGCCAGAAGAAAAAACCTAGCGAAGGGCCGCTAGGCACCAAGCGAAGGGAAGCTTGGTAACTCAAGACCTGGCGAAGGACTGCTGGGCAAAAGTCCAACTGAAGGATCCGGTTGGCACCAGGTAAAACTCTCCCGAGAGGAGTAGGTGAGGACGCGTTCCCCTCGAGGGAACATTAGGCGTCGGTTCGACCTAGGGCTCCATTTTGGAGATCCAAAGTCAGAACCAAGACAGCTAAGGCTGTTTTAACTAACTTATTATTTGCTGTTTTGGACTAACCCTGGATGCAGGACCGAAGGACTGTGTTTCTGCAGCTCAGAAAGCCTTAAAGGAGTGAGGCCGTAGCTGAGTAGGGCGCCCCGGATGTGTCGGGTGCCCCAGAGTCAACCCAAAGTCAGCAGAGAGGTAAACGCCCCGATAGCAGCGCAATTGGGGGCGCCCCGTGCGTGTCGGGCGCCCCGCATGTCGGGCGCCCCGCGTGTCTCGGGCGCCCACTGTGCCACGCCACTGAAGGCGGCTGCAGCTCACCCTCGCGAAGCCTCGGTGATAAAGTTTGACCGGTCAATCGGGCGCCCCGTGCGCGTCGGGCGCCCCAGTCAAATACAATCCCGAAGATAACGAGATCAGCTTTGACTAGAGCATCGCCGGATCTGCAGCCACGTGGGGGGCGCCCCGAGCATGTCGGGCGCCCCCTGCCCTATATAAAGAGGGCCTCGACCCTCTTCAAAGAACATCAATTGCTTCGACGCTTCTGCGCTCTTCTGCTTCCGCGACACGCTTCAGAGATCTTCCAACTCAAGCTGACGACGTCCTGCTGCTCCGAAACTTTGATCTACACCGGACGTCGGTAACAAAGAGCTCTGTATTTAAAGTTTACTATTCTGCCTTATTGTAAAATCTATTTGTAAACTTTGCGAACTTATAGAATTGCCCGCAGAAAACGGTCAACGACCGTGGGCCTTGGAGTAGGAGTCGACCTAGGCTCCGAACCAAGTAAGACGATCGTGTTAGCGTTGTTTTACTCTATTTTATTCCGCTGTGCACTTGCTCTTTTAAATCCGAACGAATTGCGATATTCACCCCCCCCCTCTCTCGCATTTCTCGATCCAACAAAATCCACTGGCCAGGGGTGGGAAGACCTAGTGAGTAATGACACGGTTGTTGGTCGTCGACATCGGTTGTTGGTCGACGACATAGTTGGGCCGCCAAATGTTGGTTTGGCCGCCAGGTTGTTGGGCCGAGGGGCCAGGTTGTTGGGCCGCCAAATGTTGATTTGGCCGCCAAGGGGTTGAGAGACCGTGTCGTTACAATAAAAAGACGCCTTTTATTGTAACGACTCAGTCCTCGGCCCCTTGGGCGGCCCAACTAGCGGCCCACTTGGCGGTCCCTTGGGCGACCCCATATGTCGTCAACCGACGACCATTGGCCGTGCCGTTACTCACAAGTACTTCCCACCCTGGCCAGTAGATTTTTGCCTTCCTCAGGATTCGAACTCTAGACCTCAATTGGTATCAAGATTCATAAACTTTAGTACTTAACCTGGAGGTCTAGAGTTTGAATCATGAAGAAGGCAAAAATCCACTGGCCAGGGGTGGGAAGTACTTGTGAGTAACGGCACGACTAATGGTCGTCGGTTGACGACATATGGGGTCACCAAATGGGCCGCCAGTTGGGCCGCCCAAGGGACCGCCAAGTGGGCCGCTAGTTGGGACGCCCAAGGGGCCGAGTCGTTACAATAAACCCCTTGGCCCCTTGGGCGGCCCAACTGGCGGTCCCTTGGGCGGCCCATTTGGCGACCCCTTATATCGTCAACCGACGACCATTGGCCGTGCCGTTACTCACAAGTACTTTCCACCACTGGCCAGGGGTGGAAAGTACTTGTGAGTAACGGCACAGCCAATGGTCGTCGGTTGACGACAAAAGGGGTCACCAAATGGGCCGCCAGTTGAGCCGCCCAAGGGACCGCCAGTTGGGTCGCTATGTGGGTCGTCAGTTGGGCCGCCCAAGGGGTCGAGGGGCCGGGTCGTTACAAAAAATATATTAATATATAAAAAAACCTATCAAAACACTTAATTTCAGATTCAAACGTAGGGCCTGATGTCATCCTAGGAGGGTTTGAAGTCAAATAACTTCATATCCTATAAATAATTAATTTATTAAATAATAATTAAATATAAAAAAATATTTTTAAAATTAAAAAATTTTCAGTGCCCTTGGGCCTGAAGTCATCAAACTTCAGGCCCTCCAACATTAAATATAAAAAAATATAAAACAAATTTATAAAAAGGTATAATATATAATTACATATTATTTATAATTTTTATAAAAAAGGTATAATATATAATTACATAATAATAAAATATTATTATAAAGAAATCTAGATATGGGAGGTACATCAGTGGGTTTTGGTCAAAACCCACTGATATTTCTAAACTACTCCTATTTCATTGGTGATATCTAATATATTGATGTTTGGACACCTAAAACATCATCTCCTACCTCTACCCTCTCTATTCATATGGAGTTTTCAGAAATCCAGATATGATAGGTTCATCAGTGAGTTTTACTCAAAACCCACTGATATTTCTAAACTACTCCTATTGCATTTGTGATATAGAGTGTATAGATGTTTGGACACCCAAAACATCTTCTCCTAGGTCAACCCTGTCTATTGATATAGGGTTTTCAGAAATTCAGATATGGGAGGTCCATCATTGGGTTTTGGTCAAAACCCACTGATATGGCTAAATTACTCCTATTGCATTGGTGATATCTAATATATAGATGGTTGGACACCTAAAACATTATCTCCTACCTCTAACCTCTTTATTCATATGAAGTTTTCAGAAATCCAGATATGAGAGGTCCATCAGTGGGTTTTGGTCAAAATCCACTGATTTGACTAAACTACTCCTTGGGCCTGGAGGGTCTGAACAAATCTTGGATAAATGTAAGTAAATTAAATAAAAATATCAATAGTTCTAGTTAGAGTTGAGCTAGGAGATGGTATTTTTGGTATTCAAACTTCTAATGATTATAAATTATATTGCAATAGGAGATTTTTAGGTCTATCAGTGGGTTTTGACCAAAACCCACTGATGGACCTCTCATATCTGGATTTCTGAAAACTTCATATGAATAAAGAGGTTAGAGGTAGGAGATAATGTTTTAGGTGTCCAACCATCTATATATTAGATATCACCAATGCAATAGGAGTAATTTAGCCATATCAGTGGGTTTTGACCAAAACCCACTGATGGACCTCGCATATCTGGATTTCTAAAAATCCTATATCAATAGACAAGGTTGACCTAGGAGAAGATGTTTTAGGTGTCTAAACATCTATACACTCTATATCACCAATGCAATAGGAGTAGTTTAGAAATATCAGTGGGTTTTGACCAAAACTCACTGATGGACCTATCATATCTGGATTTCTGAAAACTCCATATGAATAGAGAGGGTAGAGGTAGGAGATGATGTTTTAGGTGTCCAAACATCTATATATTGGATATCACCAATGAAATATGAATAGTTTAGACATATCAGTGGGTTTTGACCAAAACCCACTGATGGACCTCCCATATTTAGATTTCTTTATAATAACATTTTATTATTATGTAATTATATATTATACTTTTTATAAAAATTATAAATAATATGTAATTATATATTATACCTTTTTATAAATTTTTTTATATTTTTTTATATTTAATGATGGAGGGCCTGAAGTCATCAGACTTCAGGCCCTCCTTGGGCCTGAAGTCGGATGACTACAGGCCCAAAGGCACTGAAAATTTTTTAATTTTATAAATATTTTTTTATATTTAATTATTATTTATTAAATTAATTATTTATAGGATCTGAAGTTATTTGACTTCAGACCCTCCTGGGATGACTTCAGACCCTACGTTTAAATCTGAAATTAAGTGTTTTGATAAGTTTTTTTATATATTAATATATTTTTAAAATAGAAAAAAAATTTGAGTCCATGTCGGGCCTGAATCAAAAGATTTCAGGCCCAACGTGGGCCTAAAATAAAAAATTTCAGGCCCACGGTGAATTTTTTTCAAAAAAAATTTTTATACATTAAATATTTATTAAATATTATTTAATATATTAATTTCTATTAATCAAATATAAAAATCATTTATTTATATTTTTAAATCACGTTGGATGAGAAATTTTTTAAGTGAAATATTTTTTCAATTTTTACCTTACGTTTTTTAATTTAGCGCCGATTCCATAATATATTATTTTAAAATAAAAGTCAGTAATTAAGTCATGTTGCATGTGTAGACGTCTCGGAATTTGTTACTGAGAGAGAAAGAGAAAGGCAATACATAGCAGGAGGGGTATAAGAGGAAGTTCACTAAAATGAGTGCGCCCTTTGATGAAAATGAAACCATGATATGTCTTTTGGTAAATACCAATTCTTAAATACGCCTTTTAGTAAATTGCCGTTCTTTCTCTTCTCCTCACAACTCGCTTTTGTACTGCTGGTCCGCCAAATCATTGACGTTAACCAAGATCCTGCACTTCCAAGCTTGATTTCCGGGTCATGCTCAACACCGCATGCTCTTCCTCCTAACCCTCCATTAGCACTCTATGTTGCTCCTCCCATATGCGCTTTGCCTTGCTACACAAAAGGTGAGTAATTTTTTATTTTTTTCGCCTTTTTCAGTGGTTCTCCATTGTTCTGTTTAATTATGTTTGGTATGCTTTGTTAACTCTATGATATGTTTTCAGTTCACTTTTGTTATTATTAGTGACAAATTTTTAATATCATTTGTTTGATTTTGCTTACGGTTTTTGTTATCTTCTGTCATCTATAGAGGAGACAAATGTTTCCATTATTAAGGCAAATATTAATTAAGAAGTTGAAGAAAGTAAGAATAATCCATTTGATAAAAAGAAAAAAAAAACTTCAAAGGTTTGGGAAGACTTTAGTTAAGTCAGTCTTGCTAATGGCATAAGAAAAGCCAAATGCAACCATCGTTGCCAATTATTTTCAAAGAGTAAGGATGGTGCCACAATACAATTGTTTAGACATCTAAAAAGTTGTACAAAGCGCCAAATTTTAAGCAAGGGTCAAAAACAACTTCACATTGCTCAAACTGTAACTTCTATGAGTATGGTTGAATTAACAAACTTTAGATATGATCAAGGGAGAATTAGAGAAGTTATGTCTCACATGATTATGGTGCATGAATTACCATTTAATTTTGTTGAGTATGATTTGTTCAATTTCTTAATCAGAAAGAGTAAGGTGACTAGGTGAGTCTTTGGAGAGAGAAAAGTTACATTTATCTGGACATATGAGTTTCATTGACATTGCAATTTAGTAATATTTTGTAATGTATGACTTCTTATTTTAAAGTATGAATTAGAAGTTGGATACTTTATAATTGTTTTGTCGTTTTGGTAAAAAAGTTATATTCTTGCGTGATTTAATTATTTGAGTTATGAATTGCAATACTATTTGATGTAGTTTTTAAAGTGTTTATAAATGATATTTCCTTATCATGATTCACAATATGATTATTATTATGATAGTTAGAATATATTTATCCTACAGGTTTGAGTAACCAAGCTATGACAAGCTTCATTAAGCTTATAAATAAACAAACAAGTACTTATAAATAATTTTTAAAATAAACAAACACTCATTAATCAATTAAATAAAATTTAAAATATTAAAATTTCAAACTAACAAACAAACTTTAAGAGCTTGGTAATGGCTAACAAGCTGAGCTTAATAATCCCTAAACAAGCTGAGCTTGATTCGATCGTAAATTATGTCGGTGATTGAAATTATTGCGATCGAAAATTTCAATAGTTAATGGGTAGCTAATCAATCGCTAAGTGAACTTAGCAACCAAATTTTCAATCACTAACCATTATTCTCCTTGTAGTTATACAACTCGTCAATAAATCAATGGCTAAAATTGGTGAAAATTAGTATTGCAGCGTGGATCTTATCCCTTTTAGAATTCTCAACACATGCTTGTTTATCAAGACATCTCTTTGGGTCATAAATGCACTCTTCTTAGTATCATTTTATTTAATTTAGTTCATCAATCATTAACAAATATCATTTCCTTTAGTTATCAACACCTCTATATGGGTAAGCTTATCTTTTTGGATAAGAATTTAAGAGGGTGTTTGGTTTGCTCCATTTTTTATTTTTATTTTTCAGAAAACCGTATTTTTTGGAAAATGATTTTATTTCATTCTCTAGTTTTCCAGAAAACGCTATATCTTTTTCTGGAAAATAAGGTTAGAAAATACAAACCAAAAATGCACTACAAAAAAACCCGATTTTGCGACAAATTTTGCGAAGAATTTCTAAAAAAAATTCGTCGCAAAAAATTTTTGCGACAAAAAAAAATTCGTTGCCAAATACTCGTCGCAGAGGTCTGCGACGAAAAAAATTAATTTGTCGCAGAATCTACGACAAATTTTATATTCGTCGCAAAAATTTGCGACAAATTAAATTTTCGTTTCAAAATTTAACGCAAATTTTTACAAAATTTTTCGTAATTCTTGCGACAAATTTTAAATTTGTCGCAGATTCTGCAACGAATTTTGAAATTTGTCGCAGAATTTGCGACAAATTTCATAATTTGTCGCAAAACTTCTGCGACAAATTTTAAAATTCATCGCAGAATCTGCGACGAATTTCATAATTTGTCGCAAAAATTCTGCGACAAATTATGAAATTCGTCGTAGATTCTACGACACATTTTAAAATTTGTCACTGATTATTTCCAATGAATAAAAAATTTATCATAAAATTTGCGACGAATAACAGAATTTGTCGCAGAATTTTTGGGACGAAAATATAAATTTGTTGCAAAAACTGCAATAAATCTTTTATTTGTCGCAAAATATTTGTGACAAATTCTAAAATTCGTCGCAAAATCTGCAACGAATTTCATAATTTGTCGCAAAATCTGCGACAAATATCAGAATTCATCGCAAAAAAATCAAGTATAAATTAGTAAAATTGTCCTAAATTTTGCGACGAATTTAAAAATGGTCGCAGATTTTGCGACAAATTTTAGAATTCGTCGCAGATTTTTGCAACGATTTTTTGAATTTTAGCAAAATCTAGGACAATTTTTTTGTCAATAATTTTGTGCGACAAATTTATAATTTCGTCGTAGAATTTGTAACAAATTTTAGTATTTGTCGTAGATTTTTACAATGAAAATATATTCGTCGCAAAATAAATAAATATTTTAAAAAATTATATTTACGAAAAATATTTTAATAAGATAATGCTCAAATAATTAAAATCAAAATCAATACCTATGTTATTTTCTCAAGATTTTTTTTGTGAAAAATACACTAATTGATTATCTATCGATAGCAGTAAATATAATGCATTACATTACATGGTAACAAAATCACAAACAATAAATATAATAGTTTACATGGACATGGAAAAAGTCAATGTCTGCACAAAAGATAATGTTGGTTATAATTATAAATCTCAGTAAGCTTCTACGTGTCATGGAGAAAGTAGAGGAGATGGTCTGACTCTATTCTTCAAAATGATCTTTATAATACCTGATAACATTGAAAAAAAAGTAAGATATTCACGAAATAGAACAATATAAATATGTAATGCTCTTATGCAATATAATGAAAAGAAATAGTGCAGACAGTAATGTTGCTAACATAAAACCTCCGCGCTCTTATGCATTACTATTATTGAGGATCTCAATGATAAAGACCATGATAAAACTCAAACTTCAATATTAATGTATGCAGTATAAAACTCAACTGTACAAACAAGCATATATATCAAATAAATCTAAAAAATGAGAGCTTACTACAAGCCTAGAAAATGAAAACTATCTCTATTAGTGGAACTGTATATAATAATAAAAATTGATGCCACATAATTATAAAAGAAAAAACATAATGATTAAATTAAGAGTTATATAAAAATTAAGGATACTCATCTATAATAAAATGAAAGTAAAAATTTATACTTACATTTTCGGACAGGGACAGTGAAACCCATATATCACCTCAATCCTATTAAAAGAAAATAAATAATATTAAAATATATAAAAATTACATAATCAAATAAGTATTCTAAAATACTAATTAAAAGACAAATAAAAATAAAATCATACATAACGATCACCACCATCATCATTGTGGCCACCATCGCCATCACCACTAATATTAGCGGAACTGAGAGGAATCTGACTTAGAGCAAAATGTCTCAAAATTAAATCTTATTTTTCCTGCATAATTCTCATTTGTTTATCTCTTTCTGAGATTATGCCTCTTAATTGTGAAACCTCATTCGTTAAGTTAGTAATCTGAGATCAGTCTACTGGTAAAGTGGAAAAGGATTTACGAGAAGCTCTATGATTTTTACTTAGAGATCTCATTCCCAAAATCCTTCCCCCTTTCTGTCCCCCACTCGCCTCCATTCACAAGTCCATATTATTACCAAGAGACGATGACTCAAATTCTAGACCAGCACTTGAATGTCTATGGGATGTCTCGAGCTCATCGTATTTTTCCTATGTTATAAGAACAAAAATTAAATTAAATTTATTATAATAAAAACTTATGAACATTTGCATTTTTAATTAAGTCAAACCTTCATTGCTTTGGCTCTAGCTCCACTCCAAGACTTATCTTTCTTTGTAAATGTTTTTGTAAAGGTTTCAAGAAATGTAAGTTCCTTTACGGTTTCTTTGACCTAACAAAATATGATTAGAAATAATATAATAAAATGAAAAATTATTGAAAGAATTACATAATTACCATTCTACATCTATGTTCATCAATATTTATTGAACCTCCGGCATACGTCGCAGACAAGTCTCCAAAATTGTATGATTGATTTGATTTATTTTGTTGACTTCTACTTTCATCCGTAGCCCAATAATTACAAATTTTGGTCCAATTTTCCTCCGTGATACATGGTGGTTTTTTCCCCTAGACTTTGCATGATTTAAAGTGTGGCGGATGTTATCACCACACTTTTTTTTGAAAATCTTTTTAACTTCAATTTCATAGCTAGGGTCCCAAGTAAGCATCCGCTGTAATAAAAAAATAATTGATTTATTTCAGATGTAAAATAAAATATTTATACCTTAAACTCACTCCACCATAATTCTTTCATTGAAGAAGGAGTGCTCGAATAAGTCATAAATCCCCCAACCAGTGATTATTCACGATTCTATTTATTTCATGAACAACTACGATAGGATTTTCAAATCTATAATAAAAGAAAAAAAGCATTATTAAATAATCAACTATAGGATAAAAAATTAAAATATTATTTGCTACTTACGAATCTCCACAGGGGACAATAAACTGACGAATATCTTGCTCCTCCGAAAATGAGTATCTGACAGGAGGAATCTCTCCTGCGGATGGGTGCGGTGATGGTACTGGAGAAGGCGAATGTGAAGGTCCTGCTTGATCGAGAGGAGTCGTGGGTGCATTACTAGTTCCCGACTCATCCTGAGAACTACGTCTCTGACCACCACCCCGTCTGAAGATGTGCTGTAAAATAAAAAATAAAATAATGTTAAAATAAATTTGATACATAACAAATAATATTAAAAAACCTTACCATATTTGTTTAGATAAAGAGAATACGCAAATCCTACGACGACAAAATATCACCTGTAATGACCTATAAATAGCAAAAAATATAAAGCATTAACAGATATCATCTATAATGAGATTTAATTTAATTAAATAATTACTTTTGTATTAAAGTGAATAATTAGTTAACTAATATCAGAAATCGATCAATTAGTTAATCACATGTAAACAAAGAAAACAACATAGTCATTTAAATAATACCCTAATTGTATGTTATAATATAAGTAAACACAAGATTTCATAAACCAATATAAACTACCCAAACCTAATCTTTTAAAACACTCACACTAAGACATGGAATATTATAGTAAACATTAATCAGAATAATAAATAATAAATAAGGGATATATACATACCAAACAAAGTTCACCAACAAAGAGGTCGGTTCTCACTCTGAACACGTCTAATTAAGACCTACACAAAAAATATTACAGGGTCAAAAATATAAATCAGAAATCAAATCTTCAATTGTAAAATTCGACCGTGAGCGATGTGGCCCAAGCCCAGCCAAGCTTGATATTTAGGGCCCGACCTGTCAAACCCGGATAAGCCTGGACCAGGCCAACTCGGGCCGACCAGGCCAACTCGGGCTGACCCGGCCAAGCCAGGCCCCGCCCCGGCCCAGACATGGCCGGCCGGACAGGCCCGCGCGCCCTAGCGTGGCCACACCTGGCCGGGAAAGCACGAGGGTGGCCAAGCGCGGTCGGAAGACAGCGAGCGACCCCGCGCAGCCGGTATCGTGCGACCTCCATTGCGCGCGGCGGGTATTGCACAAACGCGGCCGCGCTCGGCCGGCAGCGTGCGAGGCGAGCACCGTCGGGTGAGGCCGGCACCGCGCGAGCGCGAGGCCGGTAGCTGGCGCACGGTTGCACGCAGCCGGTATCGTGCGACCTCCACAGCGCACGACGGGTATCGCACAAACGTGGCCGCGCTCGGCCGGCACCGCGCGAGCGCGAGGCCGGTAGCTGGCGCACGACCGCGCGCAGCCTGTATCGTGCGACCTCCACTGCGCACGGCAGGTATCGCACAAACGCGGCCGCGCTCGGCCGGCAGCGTGCGAGCCGAGCGCTGACGGGTGATGCCGGCACCGCACGAACGCGGACGCGCGAGGCCGGTAGCTGGCGCACGACCGCGCGCAGCCGGAAGCACGAGCTGTAGCGACCCGCCTTCTCACCCTTAGACGGATCGTTACCTTTATCTACTTCTCGACTCTAATGCACGACTAAAAATGCGGAAATCTTTTTTTTTCTTTTTAATCTATCTAAGAGTGATGATATTCTAACTTTAATAGTCATGCATGATACCAGGTCACACTTTCTTTCTCCAAAACTCGTAAGAAAATACTTATTGAAACTTGCCTTGCCCAACTCAGCTTACGGGTATCAGTCGACTGCTATATGGCAGTCGACTGGTCCCAGGCGACTGTCCTTTGGCAGTTACCTGGTGCATCGAACAGAAGCGACTGTTCGATAGGGCAGTCGACTGGTACTGTACCTGTCACGCCCCGAGACCCAGGAGCCGCTGTTCCAATATAAAATCGGACAGCACCTCCCCTGTCCGGCGGACAATTTACACATACAAACACACACGCAGATAATAATAGACATCACCACGCAGTTATATTTGGCCTCAGGCCTCAAAATAGATAAACAACCATAAAAAAAAACACCCGACAACTAAGTAAATCATACCTGACTGCGGACCGGTCCGACTTACGACGAAACAACCAATACACAAAAGCCCTTTAGGGCACACGACACATAGGACATATACAAAACGCTAAACGGAAAATAAAACAATGCACTAACAAGTACAAAACAAAATTCTACGGTCGCGATGGGTAGGGATTGGCTGCTGGACTCTTCTGGCGACTCCAAGTATCTCAACCTGAAATAAAAACATATATGGCAACGGGGTGAGTCCATAACTCAGCGAATACCCAACAGATATGCGTAGAAAGTTATAATAACAATAGGAGTCTACGCTGATACAGTCTCATATGAACAATATGAAAGGGTATACTGAAGCTACTGAATCAAGATACATACCTGAATCCATCTAACCTGGAAAGAGGGTAATAAATACCAAATGGAACAACAATAGACATATAAGCAGGATAACAAGTCTCCAGTATATGCAATGTCAATCAAGTGCAAGAATCAAATGCAGCAAACAATGCACGATGCATAGTATGCACATGGTGCAATGACATGTGTCACCCCCTAGTCCCAGTCAGGATATCGTCCACGACGTCCGCGTGGGTAGAGCTGTGACAACCTGTACCCAGTCAGGACATGGTCCACAACGTCCGCGTGGGTCAGCATGCAATAATGCAAGGATGGTGCATGCCCCAAACATATAAAGCACTCTGATGCAATGACATGTGCCACCCCCTAGTCCCAGTCAGGATCGTCCACAACGTCCGCGTGGGTAGAGCTGTGACAACCTGTACCCAGTCAGGACATCATCCACAACGTCCGCGTGGGTCAGCATGCAATAATGCAGAGATGGTGTATGATAGATACACAAACCTTCCTCACTAATATCCTTAATATACTAAGTCTCAGCCTGAATTCCTATAACAGGAAATGCTGGTGACCTACAAGGTATACTGGCCGAAATCCACAGATCCCTCATGTCAAATGCAAGAGATACATCACGCTATCTAAGAATACGTATAGATATGACAAAATCCGAGACTGTATAGAACTAACTGCATAATAACACAGGGATAAAACAGCAAGTATCCAGAACGACATAATAAACAGGGATAGCGTTTAATCTTACTGCTATCTATAACAGTCTAAGCATAGCAAAATGACAATATCAGATAGATAAGTCAAAGGGTACCCACCTCCAAGTGAGTGAAGTTCGTATCAAGGCAGAAAGAACCACCCGTCAATACTCCACAACCAAGAGTCCAAGTCAATGTCCTGTATCAAAGGACATATTAAATAGTTATTTACATAGAAATAACTAGCTAACCAATTACTAATCCATATGAGTGATAATCCTAATCCTCGTATTCCTTCGCCTAAACCGTATCAGGGTTAACCTACTCAACCTTTTTCATTTAATTATATTTAATTAAATGATTGACCCTTAATTATCCCAAGCTACCACGATTAGGTTTAGGTTAGGTTTAGCCCAATCCTAACCCAAGAGATCATCTAATACTAAAGGTAGCTCTCAATCAAAAGTCCCACCAAGAAGATACAGATTTTTATCAAATTTTACAATCTTAATTCATCCCAACAAAATTTCAGAGCAAGCTCTAACCCATACACGTCACTTAAACTCCAACCAATATCCTTCACACATCCTCACATCATGCACCATATCTATCTCCCAATACAAGATTAATCAAACTAATCTATACAAAATAAGGATAGAGACAACTGACTTGAATCCATATAAAATAACATCAGTCAAATACACTGATTAAATTACCTTCCATTCAAAAATCAAACCACAAGTCTCTACTGATCCAACAATACAATTAAGCAATATACATTAGCCATATTAACCCACAACATAATTAATACCCAATCCCAATGTTTAGCTACTGATTAATTTCCATAAACCTAAACTATTCTTTCAATTCCAGTAATTACAATGAAAGAATTTGCTACAATAACTACACACTTCATCATCCAAAGCAACACTAATAGCTGCACTTACCTATATCTTCACCAACAGCCACCTCCCTACTCGGAATTCAACCACTCAATATCAGGAAGAGGGAGGGCAGCCAATCCCAGCTCTAAGCAACACCTCACGGTAGATTTGAAACAGAAGATGAAGGAATGGAGTCCAAATTCTGAATTCCTTGACCAAACCTCACTCCCGTTCTTCCACAGCTGCCCTGAACCGAAGCCAAGCAATTCACTCAGCTCCTCGTAGCAGAATCCCAACACCAAATATCAACAAATGCAAGAAGGGAGAAGAGTTGCAAGAATCCAAACCTAAACCCCAATTCACGAACTCCGCCACAAGGCAAGCTTCAACAATCAAATTCGGAACATCTATGGAACAAATTCTAGGGCTTACCCGAATTCGCACCATCGTCCAGCCCTGGTTTCCGTGCGGGTGGATCAACCACAGGCGGTGAGCTCAATCAGTTAGCTTGAACTCCATGGCGTCTCAGCCAATAGCTAGGCGCAACCCAGACGGGAAGGTGCGTAGGCACAGATGGCTCACGATCCCGCTCCTTGCTTCCCGACGGTCAGCTTGCCTACGCCGGAGGTCGAGCGATGAGATCTCGTCGACGATCCAAGAAGGAACAATGGAGATGCAAGGAGGACGCTTGCTGTTGGGATGACCTTCGCGAGGGACACTGCTCACCGGAGAGGCAGGGGGCGCGATGGCCGGCGCCGGATTCGACTCGCGATCGGGAGAGGCGCGGTTAGGGTTCATGCGCAGGGGGAGAAGAAGAAGGGAATCGGGGGAGAGAAGTCGGCTGCGGGCGAGGTTGCGACAGAGGAGAGGGGAGCTTAGGTTATAAGCGGTGGCATTTTGCAATTTAGTCCAGAAACTTTCGGTATTCAAAACCGACCCTTAGGTTTGGACTGTTTAACCATTTGACCCTCCAAATTAAGTTTCCTTTAATCCTAGTCCTCAAGTTAATTGATTTTATTCTTTTTGAGTCCCTGAAACTATAGACAAATATTCGAAAAAATTTTCTAGAGTGATAAAATTCCGGATTTAACATCCTCCCCCACTAATAAAAATTTGGTCCCCAAATTTTTTTCCATACCTCTTACGGCACACAATAGCAGCTAAACATTTTTGTACTAATCAGGAGTAATCACTTCATATAATACCCTAAGATTACACTGCTGCGGAGCAACTGGAGATATCAATCCAAAGGTTATCATCCAATAACCAGATACAACCGAACAACCATTCAATCGTCACAACTGTTCGAGGCACTCAATCCTATGATTACTCACGCCAAGTCTATACTTCGATCCTCAAACGTAAAACGTAAAATCCATGAATATCACCCAAGTATTCTCAAGTCAATAGCATCTTCCCGAACATCACAAGTCATATATATTTATATATATCCTTCAATAAACCGTCAGCAGTTAACCTATAATTTAAAGATTGTGCCAACATGTCGTACCATGTGCTGCTATCAATAACAGACTTTCTAACTAATCAACCACTGAAAGATCATTTATCCACCCGATGATCCATCAAAAAGCAACCAATCCGATAGGTCCATGTCCACTAATAGAATCCTCAAAGCACAAACACAACATAGAGATTCGTCAATCTCGATCCACCTTTCAACACCAACGAGAGAGTCCATGGTGATAACAACCTCATGATCTCGTGAACTAATAAATCCACGATGGGGGTATAATAACCGAAAACCAATGGTCATCTTTGACCTCCTGATTAATGTCCAATATCTCACTGGAAATAAGGATACAGCTAACTCCACATACTCTGCATCCTAGCGAGTGGCACATCCCGATGCACTATCGAGACTGTCCAACCATATAGACCCAATCTATGAGTCAAGATTCCTCATAGAATAGCGTAGCAACTAGCGAGTCACACCGACCGTCAACTCGTAATCCAATACAATCCATGGTCAAAACCCTCTGAGGTCCTACTCCATAACCAGGAGACAGAAACGTGCAATCTCTCAGGAGTATCCCAACATACTCATGAAGCAATTCCTTTATTTCCCCGCATGTCATCCTCGATAACATCTAACTAGAGGTGACCTAACCTTGTAAGTGATTTGCCTCCGCGCAAATCATAAGTCCGTAGACACCTTCTTGGTTATTCAGACCAAGTACAAACGGTACTTATAAGTGTCAAGCAACTAACTCCACACTTTTCTATATTAGCTCAAATCACTTATCAGCACGTACTTTCTAGGTCAACTACCAAGTACAAGTGATCCATGATCAAAGTCCCCAAGGAACAGATTGTATCAATCCTCTACTAATCATAATCATCTGTAGCTACTGCTACCCTATTGCATCAATGCAGATCATGTACTCAACACATGACATCTAGCTTATCTGTCCAGATATACGCAATATAAGAAAACTTGTAGCTCCATGAGCTACTGTGAATTGATCCAATAACATGAGAAAATTTCTAACTATACATAAATATACAGGAATAACAACCTGATCCAATGTCCTGAAAGAATTTCTAACCATACCTAAATATACAGGAATGGTAGCATGATCCGATAACACGAGATAATTTCTAAATCATACCTAAATATACAGGTATAGTAGCATAATCCAATAACATGTGAAAATTTCTAAATCCTACCTAACCAGGATAATGGCTACAAGAGACGAGAAGAAATACCTGTCGCCTGAAGAAGTCCCATCGCGCCAAGTCCCAAACAACCACATCGAGAAAAATACTCCGAACAAATCCGGAAAGACTCGTACAACCATTAGACACCGTAATCCACAAGTCCCGAAGGTATCCGAAAACCTGAGCTCTGATACCAAATTAAATTGTCACGCCCCGAGACCCAGGAGCCGCTGTTCCAATATAAAATCGGACAGCACCTCCCCTGTCCGGCGGACAATTTACACATACAAACACACACGCAGATAATAATAGACATCACCACGCAGTTATATTTGGCCTCAGGCCTCAAAATAGATAAACAACCATAAAAAAAACACCCGACAACTAAGTAAATCATACCTGACTGCGGACCGGTCCGACTTACGACGAAACAACCAATACACAAAAGCCCTTTAGGGCACACGACACATAGGACATATACAAAACGCTAAACGGAAAATAAAACAATGCACTAACAAGTACAAAACAAAATTCTACGGTCGCGATGGGTAGGGATTGGCTGCTGGACTCTTCTGGCGACTCCAAGTATCTCAACCTGAAATAAAAACATATATGGCAACGGGGTGAGTCCATAACTCAGCGAATACCCAACAGATATGCGTAGAAAGTTATAATAACAATAGGAGTCTACGCTGATACAGTCTCATATGAACAATATGAAAGGGTATACTGAAGCTACTGAATCAAGATACATACCTGAATCCATCTAACCTGGAAAGAGGGTAATAAATACCAAATGGAACAACAATAGACATATAAGCAGGATAACAAGTCTCCAGTATATGCAATGTCAATCAAGTGCAAGAATCAAATGCAGCAAACAATGCACGATGCATAGTATGCACATGGTGCAATGACATGTGTCACCCCTAGTCCCAGTCAGGATATCGTCCACGACGTCCGCGTGGGTAGAGCTGTGACAACCTGTACCCAGTCAGGACATGGTCCACAACGTCCGCGTGGGTCAGCATGCAATAATGCAAGGATGGTGCATGCCCCAAACATATAAAGCACTCTGATGCAATGACATGTGCCACCCCCTAGTCCCAGTCAGGATCGTCCACAACGTCCGCGTGGGTAGAGCTGTGACAACCTGTACCCAGTCAGGACATCGTCCACAACGTCCGCGTGGGTCAGCATGCAATAATGCAGAGATGGTGTATGATAGATACACATACCTTCCTCACTAATATCCTTAATATACTAAGTCTCAGCCTGAATTCCTATAACAGGAAATGCTGGTGACCTACAAGGTATACTGGCCGAAATCCACAGATCCCTCATGTCAAATGCAAGAGATACATCACGCTATCTAAGAATACGTATAGATATGACAAAATCCGAGACTGTATAGAACTAACTGCATAATAACACAGGGATAAAACAGCAAGTATCCAGAACGACATAATAAACAGGGATAGCGTCTAATCTTACTGCTATCTATAACAGTCTAAGCATAGCAAAATGACAATATCAGATAGATAAGTCAAAGGGTACCCACCTCCAAGTGAGTGAAGTCCGTATCAAGGCAGAAAGAACCACCCGTCAATACTCCGCAACCAAGAGTCCAAGTCAATGTCCTGTATCAAAGGACATATTAAATAGTTATTTACATAGAAATAACTAGCTAACCAATTACTAATCCATATGAGTGATAATCCTAATCCTCGTATTCCTTCGCCTAAACCGTATCAGGGTTAACCTACTCAACCTTTTTCATTTAATTATATTTAATTAAATGATTGACCCTTAATTATCCCAAGCTACCACGATTAGGTTTAGGTTAGGTTTAGCCCAATCCTAACCCAAGAGATCATTTAATACTAAAGGTAGCTCTCAATCAAAAGTCCCACCAAGAAGATACAGATTTTTATCAAATTTTACAATCTTAATTCATCCCAACAAAATTTCAGAGCAAGCTCTAACCCATACACGTCACTTAAACTCCAACCAATATCCTTCACACATCCTCACATCATGCACCATATCTATCTCCCAATACAAGATTAATCAAACTAATCTATACAAAATAAGGATAGAGACAACTGACTTGAATCCATATAAAATAACATCAGTCAAATACACTGATTAAATTACCTTCCATTCAAAAATCAAACCACAAGTCTCTACTGATCCAACAATACAATTAAGCAATATACATTAGCCATATTAACCCACAACATAATTAATACCCAATCCCAATGTTTAGCTACTGATTAATTTCCATAAACCTAAACTATTCTTTCAATTCCAGTAATTACAATGAAAGAATTTGCTACAATAACTACACACTTCATCATCCAAAGCAACACTAATAGCTGGACTTACCTATATCTTCACCAACAGCCACCTCCCTACTCGGAATTCAACCACTCAATATCAGGAAGAGGGAGGGCAGCCAATCCCAGCTCTAAGCAACACCTCACGGTAGATTTGAAACAGAAGATGAAGGAATGGAGTCCAAATTCTGAATTCCTTGACCAAACCTCACTCCCGTTCTTCCACAGCTGCCCTGAACCGAAGCCAAGCAATTCACTCAGCTCCTCGTAGCAGAATCCCAACACCAAATATCAACAAATGCAAGAAGGGAGAAGAGTTGCAAGAATCCAAACCTAAACCCCAATTCACGAACTCCGCCACAAGGCAAGCTTCAACAATCAAATTCGGAACATCTATGGAACAAATTCTAGGGCTTACCCGAATTCGCACCATCGTCCAGCCCTGGTTTTCGTGCGGGTGGATCAACCACAGGCGGTGAGCTCAATCAGTTGGCTTGAACTCCATGGCGTCTCAGCCAATAGCTAGGCGCAACCCAGACGGGAAGGTGCGTAGGCACAGATGGCTCACGATCCCGCTCCTTGCTTCCCGACGGTCAGCTTGCCTACGCCGGAGGTCGAGCGATGAGATCTCGTCGACGATCCAAGAAGGAACAATGGAGATGCAAGGAGGACGCTTGCTGTTGGGATGACCTTCGCGAGGGACACTGCTCACCGGAGAGGCAGGGGGCGCGATGGCCGGCGCCGGATTCGACTTGCGATCGGGAGAGGTGCGGTTAGGGTTCATGCGCAGGGGGAGAAGAAGAAGGGAATCGGGGGGAGAGAAGTCGGCTGCGGGCGAGGTTGCGACAGAGGAGAGGGGAGCTTAGGTTATAAGCGGTGGCATTTTGCAATTTAGTCCAGAAACTTTCGGTATTCAAAACCGACCCTTAGGTTTGGACTGTTTAACCATTTGACCCTCCAAATTAAGTTTCCTTTAATCCTAGTCCTCAAGTTAATTGATTTTATTCTTTTTGAGTCCCTGAAACTATAGACAAATATTCGAAAAAATTTTCTAGAGTGATAAAATTCCGGATTTAACAGTACCAGTCGACTGGTAAGTCTGAAAACCTGATTTTCAGATTCGAAGCCTTGTTTCAAAACTCCACCAAACCTATACTTTCAAGCCATACAAAATCATGACACCATTTCTATACTCTATACTAGTTTTCTAAACCATTTAGCCAATCAAAACGAATCCATAAACTTGAAATTAGGACTTTTGCGAGATTTAACAAGTTATGAAAAACTATATAACTTTAGGCTAAAGTTTGTACCAACTCTTGACTTCATGCGGAAATAAAATAGGTTATTCATACTCAACACGACTAAGACATGAAACTATATGTTTCTAAACATTTAACTTTACTAATAGGAAATAAAATAGGTTATCCATACTCAACACGACTAAGACATGAAACCATATGTTTCTAAACATTTAACTTTACTAATACTCAACCCAAACACTCTTCCACGGTTCCACCGCCACTGAGCACCAATGCAAGTCCTGTCGCCTCCCAACTTACACCTTTTCTTTTCCTTTATCTGCAATAGAAGGAAAAATGCAACTAATAAGCACAATGCTTAGTAAGTAAATCCCTACTCACAAAAATCACATATCGATACTAAACATGCTCATTTCAAGGAATGCTTTAAAAACTTTACTTGCTCAGAACACTTACAACTAAACATGCTTATAACTTGAAATACTTTATCATGCTTTCAATGTATCCAATTACACATGAACTAAAAACACTTACTAATGAAAGGAAACACTTCATATACTTATATACTTGAAAATATCATAATCAACTTTCTCTTAGGCCTTGATATTGTACCATGGTATCGGTGTACCAATGCACGCTTTTTCTAATAAGTTGCGAGGTAGCTAGCCACCGCACCCCATTAGAACTTTACTTTCTAACTTTCTATGGGCCTTACATTTGCCCGGTACATGTCTCTTTCTCAAAGTAAAATACTTTTCTTACTTACCATACTTAAACTTATCACTTTACTTGTTTTTGCATATGTTTTCATGCTAAAAACCTTTACTTTTCTCACTTTAACTTTCCATGGAGCATCTTGTGTGCTCCTTAACTCAAATTCACTTTTAGGTCTTCTCAAAAGTATAAAAACTCATCATGCTTGGCCTACTTACATTCAATACAAACAAATTGAATTTCTAACATGCTAAAACATGCAACTTTAATAGCTAAAACATAGAATAGCAAAATTCTCTTAACCATGCTTCTACTTTTCGAAAACTAGGGTTCTACAATGAGAAATTTCGAAACGAAACTACTCCTATTGCAGGTGAGCGATTTACTTACATCGGTCTTGAAGAAAACTCACAAAAACAGGGAGAAAAACTCCCTACGAAATCCTTTCCCCTCCTTCTTGTGAAAAGCTTCCACCTTTAGCCCTAGGAAGCAATCCTAGGTCTTCTCTACTCAAGGGGGAAGGTGAAGAAGAAGAAGAAGAAGAAGAAGAAGAACCCTTGAATTCGCCTCCTCTCCTCGCCTCTCTTCTCTGTTCACGCGCCGACCACCAACCCTAGCCTCCCCTTTCCAACGTGACTTAAGCGGCTTAATATACCTCTTAATGAAAAGGTCTAACTACACTACAACATTATTTCTCTCCAGCCTTTTCTGTGCTTGATACCCTAGCCCAGCTGGTTTCTGCTTTAGCCGTGAACTGGAGAGATCGCGGGATCAAATCTCTCCACGACCACTTAACTCTTTTCTTTTTTTTTCCCTCTCCCGCGGCACCAGTCGACTGCCACGATAGCAGTCGACTGATACCCTGAACAGCCAACTTCCCAACCTAAAATTTCTTCCTTTTCTCCTCCTATTTAATTTCTAACAATACTAGAAAAATTCAGTAAAATTCCTATTAATATATATGAAAAGTACTGGGTATTACAATCCTCCTTACCTTATAAAAAGTTCGTCCTCGAACTTAGAACAGCTCCGGATACTTTTGCCTCATGCTATCTTCTGCTTCCCAAGTTGCCTCTTCATGCTTCTGATTCAGCCATAACACTTTCACTAATGGTACCTCTTTATTCCTCAGCTTCTTAACTACTCGATCTATTATCTGAATAGGTCGACTTTCATAACTGAGATCTTCATGCACTTGTACCATCTATGGCTCAATCACTTGGTTGGCATCTGGGATATGCTTCTTTAGCATTGAGACATGGAACACATTGTGTATTGCTGACATCTCTGAGGGTAGCTCCAACTCATAAGCTACTTTGCCAACTCTTTTCGTCACTGGGTAGGGTCCTACGTATCGAGGACTTAGCTTGCCTTTCTTGCCAAATCTCATCACCCCCTTCATAGGAGCTACTTTGAGGAAAACTGTATCCCCAACTTCAAACTCTAACGGCCTACGGCGTACATCGGCGTAGCTCTTCTGCCTACTCTGAGCAGTCTCTATCCTCTGGCGGATACTCCTTATAGCTTCTGTGGTATCATTTATGAGATCAGTCTGTGACCCCATTTCTTTCTTCTCACTACCTTCATACCAACAGAGGGGAGATCTGCACTTCCTACCATAAAGAGCCTCATAGGGTGCCATACCAATAGTGGCTTGGTAACTGTTGTTGTAGGCAAACTCAGCTAAACATAAATACTTGCACCAACTGCCCTTGAAGTCCAATGCACAAGCTCTGAGCATATCTTCTAGAACCTGATTCACTCTCTCTGTCTGTCCATCAGTCTGGGGATGGAAAGCTGTGCTGAATTTCAGTTTGGTGCCTAACGCTGTCTGTACACACTCCCAAAAGTGAGCAGACTTGGTCTTCGGGACTCCGTGTAGTCGGATCACTTCCTGCACATATAATTGAGCTAACTTTTCAATTGAGTAAGACACTCTGATTGCCAAAAAGTGAGCAGACTTGGTCAATCTGTCTACTATCACCCAAATAGCATCATAGCCATTAGTTGTCTTTGGTAAACCAACTATGAAATCCATGGCTATGTCTTCCCATTTCCACTCTGGAATCTGAATGGGCTGTAGGACACCTCCTGGTCTCTGGTGTTCTGCTTTAACTCTCTGACATGTCAGGCAGGTGCTGACATACTTAGCTATGTCTCTCTTCATCCCTGACAACCAAAATCTTCCTTTCAAATCCTGGTACATCTTAGTGGAACCAGGATGCATTGAGTAGGGAGTTCCATGGGCTTCTTCAAGAATCTTCTTTCTCAGCTCTTCATGATTGGGAACACATAAACGGTCACCATAGTAGAGTATCCCACTGTCAGATACTCTAAACTCCTTAGTCTCTCCTTCTTGCATCTCCTGCTTGATCCTTTGGATATCAGAATCCTCAGCTTGCTCTTTCTGTATCTCTTCAAGCAAAGTTGACTCTAGTGTCAATAGGGCTAGCTGTCCATCAATAATCTCCACTCCATACTCTACTATCTCCTTCTGTAATGGTGGTGCCAATGATGATAAGGACATCAAAGTGGCACAAGTCTTTCTACTCAGTGCATCTGCTACTCTATTTGCCTTACCAGGGTGGTAAAGAATCTCACAGTCATAGTCCTTCACTAACTCGAGCCACCTTCGTTGTCTCATATTGAGGTCTTTCTGAGTGAAGAAATATTTCAGACTCTGGTGATCTGTATAAATCTTACACTGCACTCCATACAAGTAATGCCTCCATATCTTTAGAGCAAAGACTACAGCTGCCAACTCCAGATCATGAGTGGGGTAATTCTTTTCATAGTCCTTGAGTTGCTTGGAAGCATAAGCTATGACTTTGCCTTCTTGCATAAGGACTGCTCCTAGTCCTAGCTTGGATGCATCACTGTATATATCAAAGCTCTTATCACCTTCGGGTACTGTAAGGATAGGAGCGCTGGTCAGTCTCTTCTTCAACTCAAGGAAACTCTGCTCACAGTCCCCAGTCCACTCATACTTCTTATTCTTTCTGGTAAGGGCTGTAAGTGGTGAAGCTATCTTTGAAAAGTCCTCCACAAACCTTCTGTAGTACCCTGCCAAACCCAGAAAACTTCTGATCTCACTAGCATTCTTTGGTTGACTCCAGTTACTAACTGCTTCAATCTTGGCTGGGTCTACCATAATACCTTCCTTGGAAATAATGTGGCCTAGGAAGGCCACCTGATCAAGCCAAAAGTCACACTTTGAGAATTTGGCGTACAACTCCTTTTGGTGTAAGGTTTGCAACACTATCTTCAGGTGTTCTTCATGTTCTTTCTGAGTCTTTGAATACACTAGGATATCATCAATGAAGACAATAACGAACTTGTCCAGAAAATCCTTGAATACTCTATTCATTAGATCCATAAACGTCGCAGGGGCGTTTGTCACTCCAAAGGGTAAAACCACAAACTCATAGTGCCCATATCTTGTACTGAAAGCAGTCCTTGGAACATCACTCTCCTTCACTCTGAGCTGATGGTAACCTGATCGCAGATCTATCTTGGAGAACACTGTAGCTCCCTTCAGCTGATCAAACAAATCATCGATCCTTGGCAAAGGATATCTGTTCTTGATGGTTACTTTATTCAAAGCTCGATAATCTATGCACATTCGCATAGATCCATCTTTCTTCTTGACGAACAATACAAGAGCTCCCCAAGGTGAATGACTAGGACGGATGAAACCCTTGTCAAGCAGCTCTTGCAATTGTTCTTGCAATTCTTTCAGTTCTGCTGGCGCCATGCGATAAGGTGCTTTCGAAATTGGGTTGGTTCCTGGGGCCAACTCAATTTCAAACTCAATTTCCCGATTGGGAGGGAGCCCTGGTAACTCTTCAGGAAACACGTCAGGATAGTCACAGACTACCCTCACTTCTTCTCTCTTCAATCCTTCTCCTTGACTTGCATCCACTATATGAGCTAGAAAACCAGAGCACCCCTTCTCTAACATTCTCTGAGCTTGCAAGGTAGATAGGAACCTCTTTGTCTTTCTCCTTGGGTCTCCAATAAACTCAAATGAAGGTTCTGCTTCTGGTGCGAACTTGACTTTTCTCTTGCGGCAGTCTATAGAAGCATTGTACTTGCTCAAGAAGTCCATCCCTAGAATGACATCGTAATCCTTCATCTCAAGGACTACCAAGTCACTGTAGAGCTCTCGGTTGGAAATCCAGATTGGGTACTGCCCTTAGCCTCTGAGTAGAGGCCATAACTTCTCCTGATGGTAGAGTTATTAGAAACTCCGGATTTTAAACTCTCTGGTGGGATCCCTAGCTTTTTAGAGAATAGTATAGATACAAAGAATGGGTTGCCCCAGTATCGAATAACACAATAGCATACTGAGATGAGATGAGTATTCGACCTGTGACCACAGTAGGAGCATTTGCCACATCTTCCTTGCTAATGGAGAAAATCCTGGCATTGGTTGTGGCTGGTGGGGCTTCCATCCTCATCTGGCTGTAAAAGGTCCCTCCATAACTGGCTGCATCTGGTGCAGCTGAGCAGGTCCACCTCCGTACTGAAGAAACTGTGGTGGAGGTTGCTTTGCTTTAGGACAAGCCTTGGCCATGTGCCCTACTACTCCACATATATAGCAAGCTCCAACACTTGACTTGTTAGGGCAAGCCTTCATCATGTGTCCCTCTGCTCCACATATATGGCATCCACTCATGCCCTGACGACACGCTCCAGGATGTGTCTTTCCACACTTTGGGCAAGGAGGATACTTAGGCTGCTTGCTTGAGGTGCCTCCTTTATTTCCCTCAGAAGTCTTCTGGTCCCCCTGCTTTCTCTTGCTTGAATTCCCTTTCCAGTTCTGTTGATTCTGTGTACTCCCTTGGGACTTCTGAGCTGAGGTCTGTTGTTGTTGCGCCGTGTAACCCTTATACTGTTTAAGTAGTGCTCAGTGATCAAAGCACTACTTACTAACTCCTC
>JAGFNQ010001304.1:0-26116 GCA_024364735.1 Boesenbergia rotunda | reverse complement strand
GCGTGGGCCTGAAATATTTTATTTCAGGCCCCAGCGTGGCCTGAAATTTTTTATTTCAGGCCCACGTTGGGCCTGAAATATTTTGATTCAGGCCCGACGTGAACTCAAAATTTTTTCTATTTAAAAATATATTAATATATAAAAAAAACTATCAAAACACTTAATTTAAGATTCAAACACAGGGCCTGAAATCATCCCAGGAGAATCTGAAGTCAAATAACTTCAGAATCTGAAGTCAAATCTGAAGTCAAATAATTTCAGGCCACGCTGGGCCTGAAATCAATAATTCACCCAGGTGGGCTAAAATATTTTTATTTCAGGAGCGTGGGCCTAAATTTTTATTTCAGGCCCACGTGGGCCTGAAATATTTGATTCAGGCCCGGACGTGGACTAAATTTTCTATTTAAAATATATAATATATAAAAAAACTATCAACACTTATTTAGATCAAACACAGGCCTGAAATCATCCAGGAAATCTGAAGTCAAATAACTTCAGACGTATAAATAATTATTTAATAAATAATTTAATATAAAAAAAATTTTTAAAATTAAATTTTTTTGTGCCCTGGCTGAAGTCTGATGACTTCAGGCCCAAGGGGCCTGAAGTTAATGACTCAGGCCTCCATCATTCGAACAAAAAAATATAAAAATTTTTTTATAAAAAGGTTTAATATATAATTACATATTATATATGAGTGGTTTAGGTATATCAGTAAGTTTGGGGTGCCGAAACATCTAATAGGAGTGGTCTAGGAGATGAGATTTTAGGTGCCGAAACATCTAATCTTGCTGTATCACCAATGCTATAGGAGTGGTTTAGGTATATCAGTGAGTTTTGAGCAAAACTCACTGATGGACCTACCATATTTGGAATTCTGAAAACTCTATATCAGTAGACAGGGTTGAGCTAGGAGATGAGATTTTGGGTGCCGAAACCTCTAATCTTGTTGTATCACCAATGCTATAGGAGTGGTTTAGGTATATCAGTGAGTTTTGAGCAAAACTCACTGATGGACCTACCATATTTGGAATTCTGAAAACCCTATATCAGTGGACAGAGTTGAGCTAGGAGATGAGATTTTGGGTGCCGAAACCTCTAATCTTGTTGTATCACCAATGCTATAGGAGTGGTTTAGGTATATCAGTGAGTTTTGAGCAAAACTCACTGATGGACCTAACATATTTGGAATTCTGAAAACCCTATATCAGTGGACAGGGTTGAGCTAGGAGATGAAATTTTGGGTGCCGAAACCTCTAATCTTGTTGTATCACCAATGCTATAGGAGTAGTTTAGGTATATCAGTGAGTTTTGAGCAAAACTCACTGATGGACCTACCATATTTGGAATTCTGAAAACCCTATATCAGTAGACAGGGTTGAGCTAGGAGATGAGATTTTAAGTGCCGAAACCTCTAATCTTGTAGTATCACCAATGCTATAGGAGTGGTTTAGGTATATCAGTGAGTTTTGAGCAAAACTCACTGATGGACCTACCATATTTGGAATTCTGAAAACCCTATATCAGTGGACAGGGTTGAGCTAGGAGATGAGATTTTGGGTTCCGAAACCTCTAATCTTGCTGTATCACCAATGCTATAGGAGTGGTTTAGGTATATCAGTGAGTTTTGAGCAAAACTCACTGATGGACCTACCATATTTGGAATTCTGAAAACCCTATATCAGTGGACAGGGTTGAGCTAGGAGATGAGATTTTGGGTGCCGAAACCTCTAATCTTGCTGTATCACCAATGCTATAGGAGTGGTTTAGGTATATCAGTGAGTTTTGAGCAAAACTCACTGATGGACCTACCATATTTGGAATTCTGAAAACCCTATATCAGTGGACAGGGTTGAGCTAGGAGATGAGATTTTGGGTGCCGAAACCACTAATCTTGCTGTATCACCAATGCTATAGGAGTGGTTTAGGTATATCAGTGAGTTTTGAGCAATACTCACTGATGGACCTACCATATTTGGAATTCTGAAAACCCTATATCAGTGGACAGGGTTGAGCTAGGAGATGAGATTTTGGGTGCCGAAACCTCTAATCTTGCTGTATCACCAATGCTATAGGAGTGGTTTAGGTATATCAGTGAGTTTTGAGCAAAACTCACTGATGGACCTACCATATTTGGAATTCTGAAAACTCTATATCAGTAGACAGGGTTGAGCTAGGAGATGAGATTTTGGGTGCCGAAACTTCTAATCTTGCTGTATCACCAATGCTATAGGAGTGGTTTAGGTATATCAGTGAGTTTTGAGCAAAACTCACTGATGGACCTACCATATTTGGAATTCGGAAAACCCTATATCAGTGGACAGGGTTGAGCTAGGAGATGAGATTTTGGATGCCGAAACCTCTAATCTTGCTATATCACCAATGCTATAGGAGTGGTTTAGGTATATCAGTGAGTTTTGAGCAAAACTCACTGATGGAACTAACATATTTGGAATTCTGAAAACCCTATATCAGTAGACAGGGTTGAGCTAGGAGATGAGATTTTAGGTGCCGAAACCTCTAATCTTGTAGTATCACCAATGCTATAGGAGTGGTTTAGGTATATCAGTGAGTTTTGAGCAAAACTCACTGATGGACCTACCATATTTGGAATTCTGAAAACCCTATATCAGTGGACAGGGTTGAGCTACGAGATGAGATTTTGGGTGCCGAAACCTCTAATCTTGCTGTATCACCAATGTTATAGGAGTGGTTTAGGTATATCAGTGAGTTTTGCTCAAAACTCACTGATATACCTAAACCACTCCTATAACATTGGTGATATAGCAAGATTAGAGGTTTCGGCACCCAAAATCTCATCTCCTAGCTCAACCCTGTCTACTGATATAGGGTTTTCAGAATTCCAAATATGGTAGGTCCATCAGTGAGTTTTGCTCAAAACTCACTGATATACCTAAACCACTCCTATAGCATTGGTGATACAACAAGATTAGAGGTTTCGGCACCCAAAATCTCATCTCCTAGCTCAACCCTGTCCACTGATATAGGGTTTTCAGAATTCCAAATATGGTAGGTCCATCCGTGAGTTTTGCTCAAAACTCACTGATATACCTAAACCACTCCTATAGCATTGGTGATACAATAAGATTAGAGGTTTCGGCACCCAAAATCTCATCTCCTAGCTCAACCCTGTCTACTGATATAAGTTTTCAGAATTCCAAATATGGTAGGTCCATCAGTGAGTTTTGCTCAAAACTCACTGATATACCTAAACCACTCCTATAGCATTGGTGATACAGCAAGATTAGATGTTTCGGCACCTAAAATCTCATCTCCTAGACCACTCCTATTAGATGTTTCGGCACCCAAACTCACTGATATACCTAAACCACTCATATATAATATGTAATTATATATTAAACCTTTTTATAAAAAATTTTTTTATATTTTTTTATTTGAATGATGGAGGGCCTGAAGTCATTAGACTTCAGGCCCTCCTTGGGCCTGAAGTCATCAGACTTCAGGCCCAGGGCACAAAAAAAATATATAATTTTAAAAATATTTTTTTATACTAAATTATTATTTATAAATTAATTATTTATACGATCTGAAGTTATTTGACTTCAGATTCTCCTGGGATGATTTCAGGCCCTGTGTTTGAATCTTAAATTAAGTGTTTTGATAGGTTTTTTTATATATTAATATATTTTTAAAATAGAAAAAATTTTGAGTTCACGTCGGGCCTGAATCAAAATATTTCAGGCCCAACGTGGGCCTGAAATAAAAAATTTCAGGTCAACGCTGGGCCTGAAATAAAAAATTTCAGGCCCACACTGGGCCTGAAATAAAAATATTTCAGGCCCACGCTGGGCCTGAATGTATTGATTTCAGGCCCAGCGTGGGCCTGAAATCAATACACACACTTTTTTTTTAATTTTCAGCTAACGTTTTTTTTTCAAATTTTTTTATATATTAATATATTTATTAATATATTTATATATTTATATATATATTTATTAATATATTTATTAATAAATATCGTGGATGAGTATTAATATATTTATTAATATTTTATATATATATTAATATATATATTAAATATTATTTAATATATTAATTTCTATTAATCAAATATAAAAATTATTTATTTATATTTTTAAATCACGTTGGATGAGATATTTATTAACTGAAATATTTTTTTTGATATTTACCTTACAACGTTTTCAACGCCGATTTCATATTATATTATTTTAAAATAAAAGTCTGAAAAAGTATCTGCAGTTGTCTCGAAATTTGTTACTGAGAGAGAGAGAAGGAGAAAGACAGTAGATGACAGGAGGGGTATATGTCACGCCCCGAGACCCAGGAGCCGCTGTTCCAATAGAAAATCGGACAGCACCTCCCCTGTCCGGCGGACAATTTACACAAACACGCAGATACATATATCACACACAATATATATATAACACAACCACGCAGTTTAAAGGGCCTCAGGCCTCCAATTCACACATATATAACTGGTATATAACTATAACCGTCGTAAAACCAAAATCCGAACTCACCTGAGCTGCCAGGGGGCAGGAACAAAACCAAAACCGAACGAAGTCCAACATAGGACTCAAAAGTACAACACCATCGAATTAAACATGAATACATGTTCGAAACACCACAACGGAAGCATAGGAAATACTACAGGGTCCATAAGCCAAACAAAACATAAAATAAACCAAACGGAGCTCCTCTAGAGCTGGGGACTGGCTGCTAGGGATCTCCTGGCAGGCATCAACCTGAAATAAAATGTATGGCAACGGGGTGAGTCCATAGCTCAGCGAATACCCAACAGATATGCATAGAAAGTTATACCAACAATAAGGGTTCAGCTAATACAGTCTCATATCAACAGTAGAGATAGACTAATACTGAACATACTGAGGTAGATACATACCTGAATCCATCTAACCTGTACAGAGGGTAAGAAAATACCAGTGGAATACCAATAGACATATAAGCACAGGTAACAAGTCTCCAAAATATGCAATGTCAAACAAGTGCAGCAAATTAGTGCAGCAAACAATGCACGATGCAAAATATGCACATGGTGCAATGCCATGGTCACCCCCTAACTCCAGTCAAGCCACCGAGACAGGCGATACTGTGTCGGCCGAGTGGGTAGAGCCGTGACACTGTCCGCACTCTGCCATCACTGCTACTGAGTGACCGAGTGGACAGGATGCTGGTGGAGCTATCGCTCCGCCCCATGTATATATGGGGGAGATATCTCTCTCATCTTCTCTGGTCTATGGGTAGAGAAGGGATCCCTGCTTGCTACCACGCTCCGAAACCACTACCCCTGAGCGGACGAGCGGAGCACTACAGAGCAAATGCACACACCCAGCGGTATCCACTAACCCATGAGTGGCCGTGTGTGCATATCATGTGCCGGAAGACGATTAGGCTCAACCACAAGGGAGTCGCTGATCGCCGGCATGCAACAATGCAAGGATGGTGTATGATAGATACACATACCTCCCTCCCCAAGTCCTCAGTATACTAAGTCTCAATCTGAAATCCTATAACAGGAAATACAGGTAACCTACAAGGTATACTGACTGGAAACTACAAATCCCTCAAGGTCAAAGGCAGGAGATACAACACGATCTCTAAGCATACATATAGTTATGACAATACCTGAGACTGTATGGAACTACAACATACTAACTCAAGGGTAAACCACATGTATCCAGAACAAGTATAATAACTCAGGGATAAACAACAAGTATCCAGAACAGGCATACTAAACAGGGATAGCGTATAATCTTACTGCTATCTATAACAGACTATGCATAATCACATGACAATATCAAAAGAGATAAGTCAAAGGGTACCCGCCTCCAATAGATGAAGTCCGTATCAACTGGATAAGAACCACCCGCCAATAATCAGCAACAATAATCAATCAAGTCCCTGTATCAAGGACAGCTTTAATTAGCTACTACAGAAATTTGTAACTAGCTAATTACTCCCTAATCCATTTTAGGGTTAACCTAATCCGCCCCTTTCCATTTAATTACTTTTAATTAAATAGAAATGTTTCTAATTACTCCATGTAATTAGGATTAGGTTCACCTTAAGAATTAACCCCCATCTAATTCATTAAGCTAGGGTTAACTTAATCATTTCCTTTTTCAGTTAATCTTATCCAATTAACTGATCGGTTCTTAATTAGCTTCTGTAATTAAGATTAATGTTTATGTTAGGTTGGTTTTCAATTCCAACCAGTTAATGTTCCCACACATAATTAATACCCAATCCCAATGTTTAGCTACTGATTAATTTCCATAAACTGATTATAAGACCTAATCTGCTCCATAATCCAAATTAACAATTCTCAGAAGCCATAACCACCATATAAATCCCTTACCTCAGATCCCAGGAACAATTGCAGAACCTCACAGCAATCAGAAGGGAAACAGAGCCCAATTAGAGTTCCAAATTTTTGGAATCAACCTGCTATCACACACGGATCAGTTTGTGTTCATCACCTCAGCTCCAACCCTTCAGCTATGAGTCTAATACCAACAACAACTTACCTCAACTTCAGCTCCAATCTCCAAGGTCGATCACCAAGAACAAGTCTATTATGATTCCAACCGGACAAATGTTTGGAGGAGAGCTGTGAATTTGGGAAAACCAAATTAAATCTCAACAAGAGTGGAGCAAATGCTTACGGTAACCCCCAAATCCGAAATCAACCTACCTCACTAAAATGCAAGAGGGTAAGCGCCGGAAAAATCGAAGAGGAAACCGTCGGAAGGAAAAGGATGGAGATGATTGGCTTCGGCGTCGGGTGCGCGCGGCTGCGAGGAAAAGGAATCCTCGGCTTGAGCTCGCCTGTTTCGCGTTGCTGGAAAAGATCGTCGGCGATCGTGAGAGGCGCGGCTAGGGTTCGCGAAGGAGGGAAGGAAGGGAGCGCTGCTGCGTCGGCTTTGGAGGAGTCGGGCACTGTGGCGGCTAGGGCAAGCGGGCGGAAGTAATGTCTGCGTCGGGCTGAGGAGGGGCCGAAGATGACTTAAGTGATTGGAGTTTTGCACTTTAGTCCAACTAACTTCCCACTAATCGCAAGACTACCCCTAGGTCTTAAACCTAATTACTTTTTAGTCCTCGTAATTGTTTGTCCTATTAAATTTTGGGTCCTTAATTTATGTCCAAGGCTTCAGAAGCCCCGGAACCCAGCTGGTAATCCTCCAGAAATTACCGGGACCTAGTAAAAAGTGTCGGATTTAACATCCTCCCCCACTAATAAAAAATTTGGTCCCCAAATTTCGATACTCACAATAGTAAACACTATCAAGAAGTATGCAGATAGAAATACTGAACAGTAATTAATCATACATACCTCAAGTGAACAAGTGGGGATAACGAGCTCGGATGACATCCTCAAGCTCCCAGGTAGCCTCCTCATCTGAGTGATGCTGCCATCCGACTTTAACAAGCCGGATTGTCTTGTTCCGCAACTGACGCTCTCGGTGACCCAAAATCCGTACAGGAATCTCCTCGTAAGACGCGTCAGGCTGGAGTGGAACTGAGACATCCGACAACACGTGTGAAGGGTCTGGCATGTATTTCCTCAGCATAGACACGTGAAATACATCATGTACACCGGTAATAGCTGGTGGAAGAGCCAACCGATAAGCAACTGCTCCAACCCTCTCCAGAATCTGGAACGGACCGATGTAACGCGGAGCGAGCTTCCCTCGAAGACCGAATCGTTTCACCCCCTTCGTGGGTGAAACTCGCAGAAACACATGATCACCCACGGAGAACTCCAGAGGTCTCCGTCTCCGGTCGGCATAACTCTTCTGACGATCCTGCGCCTCAGATATCTTGCGTCTGATGGTACGGACTAACTCTGCCTCGTGCTGGGCTCTCTGAGGTCCTAACAGCTGGGATTCCCCAACCTCCTCCCAGAGGGTGGGTGTCCGACAAGGCCTACCATACAACGCCTCATACGGGGCCATCTGGATAGCCGCATGATAGCTGTTGTTGTAGGCGAACTCGACAAGATGCAGATGATCCTCCCAACTGCCTCCGAAATCCATAACACAGGCTCGCAGTAAGTCCTCCAAGGTCTGGATCGTACGCTCGACTGACCATCGGTCTGCGGATGGAAGGCGGTACTAAATCTGAGCTCGGTACCCATGGCCTTCTGCAGACTCTGCCAGAAACGTGAGGTGAAACGCGGATCTCGGTCAGAGATGATACTCAGTGGTATGCCGTGTAATCTGATGATCTCTCTGCAATATAGCTCTGCCAATCTGTCCAATGAATCGGTCCTCCGAATAGCTAGGAAGTGCGCAGATTTGGTCAATCGGTCAACGATCACCCAAATCGCGTCAAGGCCTCGTCTGGTCCTAGGCAATCCCACCACGAAATCCATAGTAATGTGTTCCCACTTCCACTCGGGAATGGGAATCCTCTGAAGTAGTCCAGCAGGTCTCTGGTGCTCGGCCTTAACCTGCTGGCAAACTAGGCATCTAGCTACAAAATCCGCGATGTCTTTCTTCATGCCGTTCCACCAGTAGGAACGCCTCAGGTCTCGGTACATACGGGTCCCGCCCGGGTGGATGGCAAATCGGGAGCGATGAGCCTCCTGGAGTAACTCCTCTCGAACCGGATGTGACTCGGGTACGCAAAGTCTCCCTCGGAAGTAGAGAGCACCCCCGTCATCTCTGGTGAACTCCGACTGCTGTGCTGACGCTATCTGGCTGCCGAGGGACTGCAGGTGCTGATCACTCGCCTGAGCCTCTCTGATCCTCGTCCGGATGGAAGACTGAGCAACAATGGTCGCCAGAATACCCCTCTCAGTCTGACCCTGCTCCTCTAGACCCAACTCTGAGAAACTCTGGACGATCTCGGTAACCAGTACTCGGTGGGAGGCTAGTACTCCTCTGGACTTCCTACTCAGGGCGTCAGCAACGACATTAGCTTTCCCAGGGTGGTAGCTAATGGTACAATCGTAGTCCTTCAGGAACTCCATCCACCTCCTCTGTCGGAGGTTGAGCTCCTTCTGCGTGAAAAGATACTTGAGGCTCTTATGATCCGTGAATATCTCAAAAGTGATCCCATACAAGTGGTGCCTCCAGATCTTCAGCGCAAAGATAATGGCTGCAAACTCTAAATCGTGAACTGGGTAGTTCTTCTCTTGCTCCTTCAGCTGTCGAGAAGCATAAGACACTACCCGCCCGTGCTGCATCAGAACGGCGCCCAATCCCTGATAAGATGCATCCGTATAAAGCACAAATCCGTCCTCTCCTGATGGAAGAACGAGGACGGGTGCCGACACTAATCTCTGCTTCAGCTCCTGGAAACTAGACTCACAAGCCTCTGACCATGAAAACTTCACGCCTTTCCTGGTAAGGCGTGTCAGCGGCATAGCTATGCTCGAAAATCCCTCTACAAATCGTCTGTAGTAACCGGCCAGTCCCAAAAAGCTACGAATCTCCTGAACAGACTTCGGCTGCTCCCAACCGGTGACAGCCTCGATCTTCTGGGGGTCTACTGAAATACCTCGACTGGAAACTACGTGGCCCAGAAAACCAACTGAGTGTAGCCAGAATGCGCACTTGCTGAACTTCGCATATAAGCACTCCCGTCGGAGGATCTCCAGAACAATGCGAAGGTGCTGCGCGTGCTCCTGCTCAGAACGTGAATAGATCAAGATATCGTCGATGAAGACAATCACGAACTGATCTAGGTAATCCAGGAATATGCGGTTCATCAGATCCATGAACACCGCTGGAGCATTGGTAAGCCCAAATGGCATTACCAAAAACTCATAATGACCATATCTGGTGCGGAACGCTGTCTTCTGGACATCTGCCTCTCTGACCCTCAACTGATGATATCCGGATCGCAGATCAATCTTAGAATACACTGAAGTGCCTCTGAGCTGATCAAACAAATCCTCAATCCGTGGCAGGGGGTACTTGTTCTTGATGGTCACTGCATTCAACTGTCTGTAGTCGATGCACAACCTCAAAGAACCGTCTTTCTTCTTCACGAAGAGAACTGGGGAGCCCCAAGGTGAAACGCTAGGCCTGATGAATCCCCTGTCCAATAACTCCTGGAGTTGGACCTTCAGCTCATCCAACTCCCTCGGTGCCATACGATACGGAGCTTTCGATGCCGGCGAAGTCCCCGGTATCAGCTCAATAGTGAACTCAACCTGTCTCCTGGGAGGAAGACCGGGTAGCTCCTCTGGAAAGACGTCAGAGAACTCTCGAACCACTGGAACATCTGGAAGAGATGTGCTACTGCTATCGTCTGCGCTGATCATGGATAATAGAAAGCCAGAACAACCCTGGGATAGCAATCTCTGCGCCTGGAGCGCAGAAATAACCGATATGCCGTCGTCTCGGATGCCGGTGAAATCCCACGAGGGTTGGTCCGGAGGCCTGAAAGTGACCACCCTCGTCCGACAATCCACTGTGGCATGGTACGCTGTGAGCCAATCCATGCCGAGAATGATGTCAAAATCCACCATCTCCAGTACAAGCAGATCTACAGTAAGAATCATACTGTCGAAGTCCAAGGGACATCTTCGGACCTCCTGAGTGATAGACAAGGTCTCACCAGATGGTAAAGACACAGATAGCTGTCGTGCTATAGAGGTAGGTAACCTACCAATCCTAGCCATGAATAATCGTGAAATAAACGAGTACGAGCTACCAGTATCCACTAATAAATCTGCAGGTACTGAATATAAGGAGATAATACCGCGAAATACGGATCCGTCGCCCTCTGTGCCTCCTCTCGTGTAACGGCGAAAACTCGTCCAGACTCTGGCGGTGGAGGAAGAGGAGGATACTGCTGTGGCTGCGGTGGTGGCAAAGGCTGGGGTACCGGTGCTCCAACCGCAGTCTGAGGCTGATACGGTGCCGGCTGATAACTCGGATAGTACTGAGGCTGTGTCATATACTGATGCGAGGGTGTCGAGACAGAACTCTGAGATGCCGCTGGAGTACCGACATGCTCATATCCAGACATACCATAAACCACTGCTGGAGTGACTGTCTGGGGTGGACGAGAAGAATGCTGGGTCCTCCGTCCTCGCTGTGGTCCTGACTGTGCAGTATGACCACTGTGTGCAGTATGGCCACTCTGGCCCGTGCCTCCCGTCCCCTCGTGTTGTGCCTTCAGGGCACAATCTCTACTCATGTGTCCCGGGAGCCTGCAGTAGAAACACACTGGATGCCCCACAGGGCAGTCTGTCATGGAATGCTCACGGGAACCACACAAGGTGCACTGAAAACTACTGCTGGTCTTCTTCTGCTGACACTGCTGAGAATGCCGAGAAGAACCTCTAGAGTAGCGACCAGACTTCTGAGGCCTACCAGATGCCCCAGAAGTGCTCTGAGCTGACTGTCCCTGACTGCCACGCTTCTGTCCGGAGGTCTGCTGTGGCTGAGTCTGAGATGCACTCTGAGCTGACTCTTTTCCCTTTTTCCTCTCCGTGTTCACCTCCTGCTGGGTCATCTCAATCAAAAGGGCTCTCTCCAAAGCCTCACTGTAAGATGCAGTACTAAATCCGGCAAGCTTGAGTCGGATATACGCAGCCAGTCCTCTAGTGAAGTGGATCATCCGAGATCTATCCTCGGTAACCAGCTCGGGGCAGAATTCAGCCAACCGGTCGAATTCTGCGCTATACTCCATAACCGTGCGAGTCCCCTGCTGCAGAGTCAGGAACTCCTGTCGCTGAGTCATCTGATAGGATAACGGAACGTAGTGACTCTCGAATGCCTCTCTGAAGACGGCCCATGTGAGATGCTGCTCTCCAATAATCGTGCGCCGCGAGGCCCACCAGGTAACCGCCTCGCCTCGTAAATGGTATGCGGCTAGCGCCGCCTTCTCCCACTCGGAGCAAGCCATGTAATCAAACGTACCCTCCAAAGTCTCCAACCAGTCACGGGCAGCCCTAGGATCAGCTCCTCCGTGGAATAATGTGAATCGGCCTTTCACCGACTCTGCTAGTGCGGGTATCCGTGCTCGGGCTCTGGCACACTCTGCCGGAGTAGTAGGGGGTACCAGCGGAGCTGCATAGGGTGCTATGCCAAGAACAGTAGATGGAACTGTGAAAAATCCTGGAACAGGGGCCACTGGTGGGGCCGAATAAGCTGCTGGAGCTGGGGCCACTGGTGGGGCCGAATAAGCTGCTGGAGCAGGAACCGCTGAGGGAGCCGCAGAAACTCCCGTGAACGGTACTGAGGGGTAGCTAACCGTAGGCATCGCCGGGGGAGTAGGTACTGCTGGGGGTGCCGCGGAAGCTCCCGCAAATGGTACAGATGAAGGCACCGAAGGGTAGACAACGGTGGGCACCACTGGAGGTGTAGGTACTGCTGGGTACGCCGTGGGTGGTGCTGACAGAGGTACGGTCGGATACGGAACTGCTGGCACCGATGCAGGTGTAGCAACTGGTATCGCAGATGGTCCCGCTGAGTAAGCAGTAGCAGGCACCGGTGCTGATACTGTAGGAATCAACGGTGTAGCAGTCACGGGTGGTACGGTCGGAACCGCTGACAGCAGTGGAGATGGGGGTCTCGGAACAACCGGAGGAGTCTGTCCCTGACTGACTGGCCCCGTCTCCGTCGGTCTCTCGGGTGACCTGGTCACCGGAGACCCAATAGTAGACTTACGTGGCCGTCCTCGACCACGTCCCGGTGCGGGGGCACGTCCGCGCCTAGTCATACCTGTTACAATATTAACCATTGGTTACTAAGGATATAAGTCACTAACCTTATCAATTTATACATTGCCGCCCGGAGGTGTCCCGTCGCCGCCAAGTCCCATGGTCCACATCACACCGTGAAACAACTCCGAAAATCCGAAATGTACTCGGGTAGACTCATCTAACCCGAGCTCCGACACCTACCGAATAGGTATCAGATTTAACTCCGACAAATCACGAATCGATGGTATCCCACATCCTGGGCTGGATACCAAAAATAAATTAGTATCAGATAAACACCGAAAAATCCGAAAACACGTAGGCATCGAAACCTACGCTCTGATACCAAAAATAAATTGTCACGCCCCGAGACCCAGGAGCCGCTGTTCCAATAGAAAATCGGACAGCACCTCCCCTGTCCGGCGGACAATTTACACAAACACGCAGATACATATATCACACACAATATATATATAACACAACCACGCAGTTTAAAGGGCCTCAGGCCTCCAATTCACACATATATAACTGGTATATAACTATAACCGTCGTAAAACCAAAATCCGAACTCACCTGAGCTGCCAGGGGGCAGGAACAAAACCAAAACCGAACGAAGTCCAACATAGGACTCAAAAGTACAACACCATCGAATTAAACATGAATACATGTTCGAAACACCACAACGGAAGCATAGGAAATACTACAGGGTCCATAAGCCAAACAAAAACATAAAATAAACCAAACGGAGCTCCTCTAGAGCTGGGGACTGGCTGCTAGGGATCTCCTGGCAGGCATCAACCTGAAATAAAATGTATGGCAACGGGGTGAGTCCATAGCTCAGCGAATACCCAACAGATATGCATAGAAAGTTATACCAACAATAAGGGTTCAGCTAATACAGTCTCATATCAACAGTAGAGATAGACTAATACTGAACATACTGAGGTAGATACATACCTGAATCCATCTAACCTGTACAGAGGGTAAGAAAATACCAGTGGAATACCAATAGACATATAAGCACAGGTAACAAGTCTCCAAAATATGCAATGTCAAACAAGTGCAGCAAATTAGTGCAGCAAACAATGCACGATGCAAAATATGCACATGGTGCAATGCCATGGTCACCCCCTAACTCCAGTCAAGCCACCGAGACAGGCGATACTGTGTCGGCCGAGTGGGTAGAGCCGTGACACTGTCCGCACTCTGCCATCACTGCTACTGAGTGACCGAGTGGACAGGATGCTGGTGGAGCTATCGCTCCGCCCCATGTATATATGGGGGAGATATCTCTCTCATCTTCTCTGGTCTATGGGTAGAGAAGGGATCCCTGCTTGCTACCACGCTCCGAAACCACTACCCCTGAGCGGACGAGCGGAGCACTACAGAGCAAATGCACACACCCAGCGGTATCCACTAACCCATGAGTGGCCGTGTGTGCATATCATGTGCCGGAAGACGATTAGGCTCAACCACAAGGGAGTCGCTGATCGCCGGCATGCAACAATGCAAGGATGGTGTATGATAGATACACATACCTCCCTCCCCAAGTCCTCAGTATACTAAGTCTCAATCTGAAATCCTATAACAGGAAATACAGGTAACCTACAAGGTATACTGACTGGAAACTACAAATCCCTCAAGGTCAAAGGCAGGAGATACAACACGATCTCTAAGCATACATATAGTTATGACAATACCTGAGACTGTATGGAACTACAACATACTAACTCAAGGGTAAACCACATGTATCCAGAACAAGTATAATAACTCAGGGATAAACAACAAGTATCCAGAACAGGCATACTAAACAGGGATAGCGTATAATCTTACTGCTATCTATAACAGACTATGCATAATCACATGACAATATCAAAAGAGATAAGTCAAAGGGTACCCGCCTCCAATAGATGAAGTCCGTATCAACTGGATAAGAACCACCCGCCAATAATCAGCAACAATAATCAATCAAGTCCCTGTATCAAGGACAGCTTTAATTAGCTACTACAGAAATTGTAACTAGCTAATTACTCCCTAATCCATTTAGGGTTAACCTAATCCGCCCCTTTCCATTTAATTACTTTAATTAAATAGAAATGTTTCTAATTACTCCATGTAATTAGGATTAGGTTCACCTTAAGAATTAACCCCCATCTAATTCATTAAGCTAGGGTTAACTTAATCATTTCCTTTTTCAGTTAATCTTATCCAATTAACTGATCGGTTCTTAATTAGCTTCTGTAATTAAGATTAATGTTTATGTTAGGTTGGTTTTCAATTCCAACCAGTTAATGTTCCCACACATAATTAATACCCAATCCCAATGTTTAGCTACTGATTAATTTCCATAAACTGATTATAAGACCTAATCTGCTCCATAATCCAAATTAACAATTCTCAGAAGCCATAACCACCATATAAATCCCTTACCTCAGATCCCAGAACAATTGCAGAACCTCACAGCAATCAGAAGGGAAACAGAGCCCAATTAGAGTTCCAAATTTTTGGAATCAACCTGCTATCACACACGGATCAGTTTGTGTTCATCACCTCAGCTCCAACCCTTCAGCTATGAGTCTAATACCAACAACAACTTACCTCAACTTCAGCTCCAATCTCCAAGGTCGATCACCAAGAACAAGTCTATTATGATTCCAACCGGACAAATGTTTGGAGGAGAGCTGTGAATTTGGGAAAACCAAATTAAATCTCAACAAGAGTGGAGCAAATGCTTACGGTAACCCCCAAATCCGAAATCAACCTACCTCACTAAAATGCAAGAGGGTAAGCGCCGGAAAAATCGAAGAGGAAACCGTCGGAAGGAAAAGGATGGAGATGATTGGCTTCGGCGTCGGGTGCGCGCGGCTGCGAGGAAAAGGAATCCTCGGCCTTGAGCTCGCCTGTTTCGCGTTGCTGGAAAAGATCGTCGGCGATCGTGAGAGGCGCGGCTAGGGTTCGCGAAGGAGGGAAGGAAGGGAGCGCTGCTGCGTCGGCTTTGGAGGAGTCGGGCACTGTGGCGGCTAGGGCAAGCGGGCGGAAGTAATGTCTGCGTCGGGCTGAGGAGGGGCCGAAGATGACTTAAGTGATTGGAGTTTTGCACTTTAGTCCAACTAACTTCCCACTAATCGCAAGACTACCCCTAGGTCTTAAACCTAATTACTTTTTAGTCCTCGTAATTGTTTGTCCTATTAAATTTTGGGTCCTTAATTTATGTCCAAGGCTTCAGAAGCCCCGGAACCCAGCTGGTAATCCTCCAGAAATTACCGGGACCTAGTAAAAAGTGTCGGATTTAACATCCTCCCCCACTAATAAAAAATTTGGTCCCCAAATTTCGATACTCACAATAGTAAACACTATCAAGAAGTATGCAGATAGAAATACTGAACAGTAATTAATCATACATACCTCAAGTGAACAAGTGGGGATAACGAGCTCGGATGACATCCTCAAGCTCCCAGGTAGCCTCCTCATCTGAGTGATGCTGCCATCCGACTTTAACAAGCCGGATTGTCTTGTTCCGCAACTGACGCTCTCGGTGACCCAAAATCCGTACAGGAATCTCCTCGTAAGACGCGTCAGGCTGGAGTGGAACTGAGACATCCGACAACACGTGTGAAGGGTCTGGCATGTATTTCCTCAGCATAGACACGTGAAATACATCATGTACACCGGTAATAGCTGGTGGAAGAGCCAACCGATAAGCAACTGCTCCAACCCTCTCCAGAATCTGGAACGGACCGATGTAACGCGGAGCGAGCTTCCCTCGAAGACCGAATCGTTTCACCCCCTTCGTGGGTGAAACTCGCAGAAACACATGATCACCCACGGAGAACTCCAGAGGTCTCCGTCTCCGGTCGGCATAACTCTTCTGACGATCCTGCGCCTCAGATATCTTGCGTCTGATGGTACGGACTAACTCTGCCTCGTGCTGGGCTCTCTGAGGTCCTAACAGCTGGGATTCCCCAACCTCCTCCCAGAGGGTGGGTGTCCGACAAGGCCTACCATACAACGCCTCATACGGGGCCATCTGGATAGCCGCATGATAGCTGTTGTTGTAGGCGAACTCGACAAGATGCAGATGATCCTCCCAACTGCCTCCGAAATCCATAACACAGGCTCGCAGTAAGTCCTCCAAGGTCTGGATCGTACGCTCCGACTGACCATCGGTCTGCGGATGGAAGGCGGTACTAAATCTGAGCTCGGTACCCATGGCCTTCTGCAGACTCTGCCAGAAACGTGAGGTGAAACGCGGATCTCGGTCAGAGATGATACTCAGTGGTATGCCGTGTAATCTGATGATCTCTCTGCAATATAGCTCTGCCAATCTGTCCAATGAATCGGTCCTCCGAATAGCTAGGAAGTGCGCAGATTTGGTCAATCGGTCAACGATCACCCAAATCGCGTCAAGGCCTCGTCTGGTCCTAGGCAATCCCACCACGAAATCCATAGTAATGTGTTCCCACTTCCACTCGGGAATGGGAATCCTCTGAAGTAGTCCAGCAGGTCTCTGGTGCTCGGCCTTAACCTGCTGGCAAACTAGGCATCTAGCTACAAAATCCGCGATGTCTTTCTTCATGCCGTTCCACCAGTAGGAACGCCTCAGGTCTCGGTACATACGGGTCCCGCCCGGGTGGATGGCAAATCGGGAGCGATGAGCCTCCTGGAGTAACTCCTCTCGAACCGGATGTGACTCGGGTACGCAAAGTCTCCCTCGGAAGTAGAGAGCACCCCCGTCATCTCTGGTGAACTCCGACTGCTGTGCTGACGCTATCTGGCTGCCGAGGGACTGCAGGTGCTGATCACTCGCCTGAGCCTCTCTGATCCTCGTCCGGATGGAAGACTGAGCAACAATGGTCGCCAGAATACCCCTCTCAGTCTGACCCTGCTCCTCTAGACCCAACTCTGAGAAACTCTGGACGATCTCGGTAACCAGTACTCGGTGGGAGGCTAGTACTCCTCTGGACTTCCTACTCAGGGCGTCAGCAACGACATTAGCTTTCCCAGGGTGGTAGCTAATGGTACAATCGTAGTCCTTCAGGAACTCCATCCACCTCCTCTGTCGGAGGTTGAGCTCCTTCTGCGTGAAAAGATACTTGAGGCTCTTATGATCCGTGAATATCTCAAAAGTGATCCCATACAAGTGGTGCCTCCAGATCTTCAGCGCAAAGATAATGGCTGCAAACTCTAAATCGTGAACTGGGTAGTTCTTCTCTTGCTCCTTCAGCTGTCGAGAAGCATAAGACACTACCCGCCCGTGCTGCATCAGAACGGCGCCCAATCCCTGATAAGATGCATCCGTATAAAGCACAAATCCGTCCTCTCCTGATGGAAGAACGAGGACGGGTGCCGACACTAATCTCTGCTTCAGCTCCTGGAAACTAGACTCACAAGCCTCTGACCATGAAAACTTCACGCCTTTCCTGGTAAGGCGTGTCAGCGGCATAGCTATGCTCGAAAATCCCTCTACAAATCGTCTGTAGTAACCGGCCAGTCCCAAAAAGCTACGAATCTCCTGAACAGACTTCGGCTGCTCCCAACCGGTGACAGCCTCGATCTTCTGGGGGTCTACTGAAATACCTCGACTGGAAACTACGTGGCCCAGAAAACCAACTGAGTGTAGCCAGAACGCGCACTTGCTGAACTTCGCATATAAGCACTCCCGTCGGAGGATCTCCAGAACAATGCGAAGGTGCTGCGCGTGCTCCTGCTCAGAACGTGAATAGATCAAGATATCGTCGATGAAGACAATCACGAACTGATCTAGGTAATCCAGGAATATGCGGTTCATCAGATCCATGAACACCGCTGGAGCATTGGTAAGCCCAAATGGCATTACCAAAAACTCATAATGACCATATCTGGTGCGGAACGCTGTCTTCTGGACATCTGCCTCTCTGACCCTCAACTGATGATATCCGGATCGCAGATCAATCTTAGAATACACTGAAGTGCCTCTGAGCTGATCAAACAAATCCTCAATCCGTGGCAGGGGGTACTTGTTCTTGATGGTCACTGCATTCAACTGTCTGTAGTCGATGCACAACCTCAAAGAACCGTCTTTCTTCTTCACGAAGAGAACTGGGGAGCCCCAAGGTGAAACGCTAGGCCTGATGAATCCCCTGTCCAATAACTCCTGGAGTTGGACCTTCAGCTCATCCAACTCCCTCGGTGCCATACGATACCGTGGGTTTTATAACAGAATTTTCCGGCGAGTCATGGCTTCGGAGCAGGGGACTTGAGCGATGGCGTGGGGTTTTCCTCCACCGGCCCTTGCTCGACGTCGACCTCCCTCGAGCTGAAGGAAGAGGGACCCGCGCTGGACTTCCTACCCTGGCTCCAAAGCCTTCGCAGGGACCGGAACGTCGCTGAAACTGGTGATCTCAGCTCCTCCAGCGCCGCCCTGCTCGAAGGTAACGGCGAGGTTTGAGGCCCGAGGTCGTCGACGGCGTTCCTTGGGATCTCGATCACCAAAGCCCTTCCGTTGACCCTGTCTTGGCGTCTTCCCCCAGCGGGAAGCACTTCTCCGCGTGTTGCTTGGGGATCACCAGCCAGTTCAGCTTCCCGACGTCGCTCAGCGTCGCGGCCTTGTCGAACAGATGCTGCCGCTCTTCCGCTGGCGGTGCCGGCGTCGCTGACGGTCTCTTTGCGTCATCTGCAGCGGCGCCCGCCTGCTTGCTCTGCCGCAGCTCGTCGCCGTACGTGTGCTTCCGGAGCATGTCGACGACCTCGGCCTTGGAGCGGGCTCGGATGAACGCCAGCTCCGCCTCCTCCACCAGGGGCTTGAAGTTGGTGACGCCGTCGCGGTCGCGGAACCGCTGCGCCGCCACGTCGTACGCCCCCGCCGCCGCGGCCTCGCCGTCGAACGTGCCGAGCCACATGCGGCGGTGCTTCTCGTAGATCTGCGCGCCCCACCGCCCGTTGGGCTGCGGCACCACGCGCTTGTACCGCGACGACGACAGCTTCCCCCGGACTCCGCCTCGGCGCCGCCTCCGCCCACCTCCGGATGGATCACGTCGCTCGCTCCACTACCGAGGCGCCGAAGGAAGTCGTATGCGTTTTCGGCGGAGCGGGAAATAAAACGCGCGTGTTTTAATCGCTCCGCCGAAATTTCAGCCCACGTGGCGTGAACGACGTGGCGTTCCACGTCGTTCACGCTACGCTCACGTCGTCAAATTCACGTCGCGAATCATTTCTCATTTGGGAATTATGGATTGACGCGTCTTCTTCACCAGATGGGACACGACTTGGGTGGCCCCCGCTCATCGACTGGGTGTAAGCCATCTGACTCCGGTCATAAATGAGGTGGAATACTAAAGCACAAACTGTCCGTCTGTTCCGCATACGGGGAAATTGACGAAAACTCTTCGAAATGAAATTAAATTTTACTTAAAATTTTTAATTATGCTTTTTCAAAATGAAATTCAATTTTACATAAAATTTTTAATTATACTTTTTTATAAGATTAATAAGATAATTTTATATATAATAAATATTATTTTAAAATTTTAATATAAAATAATAAAATTTCAGTATATATTATAAAAATTTAAATATTAATTATTTGAAATTGAATATTATTTTAAAATTTTTGAATATAAAATTTCAATGACTCTACGTTATGATAAGCGAACTATTAATAAAAAATAATAAAATTTTAATATATATTATAAATATTTATGTATAAATTATTTCAGATTAAGTATTATTTTAAAAAATTTAAATATAAAGTTTCAATGGTATCTTCATCATAATTATGATGCAGAACCATTAAAATTTTATATTCAAATTTTTTTAATAGTATAAATTTTAAATAATTTATATTTAAATTTTTATAATGTACATTAAAATTTTATTATTTTATATTAAGATTTTAAAATAATACTCAATACTTACAAAATCATCTTGTCAATTTTATTAGGGAGTGTAGTTAAAAATTTTATGAGTTAGGATTACTTGTAAAATTCAATTTTATTTTCAAGAATTTTCACCGATTTACAAGCCACAAACTTACAAGTCAAAGAAACGAATAACCGGTGGTTTATGAGACATTTATACGGCTCGATAAAAAAAATCGACACGAGATTAACTCGCGTTAATTTAGCTTTGCACATTTTCAAATCATAATTTATTGCTTGATTAAAATTATTAGATTAGAAGATATTACAAAGTTAGATATTGCCGAATATGCGTTCGATCAAAATAACTAGCTGCTCTTGCCCAACGTTGATAAACTTATCCAAATGTGGCCGGCTCATTATCAACAAATAACAAATAATTTCAGCCTTCAGCCTAAAGAAGAAAGAAGGTTCTGCAGGAAAAAACTAGGCGCAATCCCATGTTGGTCTCCGTCAAGCTAAAGCCATCTCTATCTTTCCTTGACGGATCCACTCGTTGGCATTCTGGACACTGGAGTAAGTACACTTTTATAGAAGGCTTTACTCATTGCAAGAACGGCAATTTACCAAAGGGCGTACGTAACAATACGAAATTACCAAAGGGCGTCCCATGGTTTCTATTTTACCAAAGGGCGCAGCCCTTTAAGTGAACTTCCTATTCTACCCTTGGCGCCACAATACACCTTTTCCATTACCATTTTCGAGACATCCGAACCACTTTTGCAGTAAAATAAAAATATGTGGTTCGGATGGCAAGGTCATTCTATCTCTCACCGCGAAAACGTAAATGGTATTGTTGAAGGAGGACATTGTGCGTGCCCTAGTTGTGCTTTAGTCGTTTGCTACTCCCTCGATTCCCTCCACCCAACCAAAACCTAGGCTCCTATACAGGAAAGTGATAGTGTGTGATCCTGAGGCTGCTTGAAGTGTTAACGTTGAAGTTGATACTGCTCGGCACTATCAAAGTAGGATTTAGGGTTTCTGCAGGTTTGATTTGCATAATAATGGCAGGTAAAAGGTCTGTGGGTGGTTCCTCATCGTCTTCTTCATTGGCATTAATCACCAAGGTATGTGATATTGTTTATACTTAATTTTGCTGAATAAACACTGCTTGTAATATTGTTTAAACTTATTTTTGCTGAATAAACACTGCTTGTGATATTGTTTATACTTATTTTTGCTGAATAAATTTGTAATGTATAAAAACTGTAGGGTTCAGATGAGTTTGGGAAAAAATTACATTGGTGCAGTGTTTTAGGCCATTTTAAACATTTTGTTGAAGCATTTGAAATTTTAAAAGATCAACACATTGCGAAGATCAAAGAGTCGCCCTTCAGTATTTTCTTGGACATTCAAGAATTGCAGCATATCCGGGGAATTTTGGTAAATATATTTGAAAGTTGGGATTCAACCTCGCAAGTTTTTAAATTCTCAGGTAATAGTTTTAATTATGAATTATAAACAGTATCTATAGTAAGATAAAACTTGGATATAGTTGACCTTAAATGATTGATATTTGATCAATTTAAATGAGTGAATTTAAGGTGAAATTCACTTCAGGTCGGTAGGCCTGAAATGAAATAATTTCAGGCCTACCGAGGGCCTGAAGTGAATTTACTTCAGGCCCTAGGTAGGCCTGAAAAATTCATTTCAGGCCCAACGTGGGCCTGAATGAATCATTCACCAACGGCCTGAAATGAATCATTTCAGGCCCAAGGTGGGCCTGAAATGAATCATTTCAGGCCCAACGAGAAATAAATTGAATCCTATATTGTTGATGATAACTAAAGATTTTAATTGTTTCAGGTGTACCGGTTGCGTTCACCAGACGAGATGTTGCTTTGGTACTGGGTATAGTGGACCGTGGAGTTTCGATCCCTATTAATTCGACTGAAGCATCGGGTGACCTCTATCGTACTTACTTCTCAAAAGAAAAATAACCTACTAGAACAAGAATTGAGGACTTACTTAAACATTATTCTAAAAGTGTTGAATCAGAGGATGATGTGTTATTAGTTTGTAAATTTTATATTTTGTATATATTTGTTTGTGTTTTATTTTCGTCTAGTACATATAAGGTCCCTCTAGGGCTTGTAGATATAGTAGATGATTATGACAATCTTGGTAGATTCAACTGGGTGGAAGCTATCCATAAATTTTTGTCTCCCCAATTACCTAAGATTGGGGAATTATTTTCATCAAGTCAAGGAAACCAGAGGACCACAAACCTCCCTTATGTAAAGGGATTTGCTGGGCTTTTGGCAGTGAGTAGAATTTACCTAAATTATATTTTATAATATTTTGCTGTTATTAATGTAATTGGCTGGAAAACTTTGTGTAGGCATGGTTTTTGGAGCATGTACCCATTCAAAAACCATACAATGTTGAAGGACCCCGAATAAATAAGTGGAGGAATATTCCTTCGCATATTAGTAGGGTAAGGGACCTTGTCAACCAAATCAGCTCCGAAGAGGTAATTATTGTAAACTGTGATCTATGTTAGTTTATCTATGTTAGTTTGATATAGAAGCAGTAAAATTTGTGTACTTGGTAATTGACAGGTGATTGTTGAAATAACTCCTAACCTACATGAAAACACATTGTTTGAGAACCTTGAGATTGGGGATGACATTCCACAGCCAATAGCGACATCACAAGGACATGACACAGAAGATGTAAGGCCATGTGGTGAATGCATTCTTAAAGACACCCTAATCAAGGAGCTAACAGAGGAGAATATATGTTTGAATGAAAGGGTTAAGGAATTACTTTCAATTATTGAAAAAAAGGGCATGGAGGCTCAAGAAAGCTATCCTGTAGTCAGTCCTCTTTCTGATCCAGTATCTTGTAGAACAAGGAGAGGACGTGACCGAACTCGGTATGATTACAGGGATACTCCAATTGAGAGTCCAGTATGGCACCAACTATTACATAAGGGGAAGCGGAGAAAGGAACAAATATCAAATGTCATGGACAAGGGAAAAAGGAAACTTAGTGAGAAGGATATGGATGAAGCAAGAGAAACCATTACTGTAATGGAAGTCATGTCTGAAGAAGATATAGAGGAGGAGAAAAGAAGGACCTTCGAACTATACAAAATGAGGCTTCAAGGCATTGATGTATGTGACTTATTTTCATATTAATTACGTCAAATTTATTGAATTTGGTCATTAATTAGTTTGGTGTAAATTGTATCGATGTAGTTTGTGAAGAAGCATTTTATGAAGTCGAAGAAGAAAAATCAAGATAAAGAAGTGGCCTACGTGATAAATAAATTGGAGAACCTAAAGTAAGTTATGAAACATAGTTTAGTTAATATATTTGGGGCTTTAATATATAATCTTATCAATTAACTTGACAGGTTGGATAATGAATTTATCTGGGAGGATGCACCCTTTGCTTTGAAATTGCATTCATTCTTACAAATCCTCAATAGAGAGGTTTTTACAAAAGGCGAGGTCATTGATGCCTTTTGTAAATGTTATTTAGGGGAGCATCCACATCTGGTAGGCCATACCACAAGTCAATATATTGTTCAACCTTCTTCACAGTAAGTGATGTAAATTAGTAAGAATTAATAGATTGTAGAAGACCTAGTATTATGATGTGGTTATTAATAATTTTGATTTTGCAACTATTTAGGCTTCAATAAGATCGTCAAGAAAGTTTTCCATGCAACAAGTGATGAAGACGGATATGATAGAACAAGGGTTTAGATATATTTTAATACCTTTGTGCAGTGATAATACACACTTTCACTTGTTGGCGGTGGATACAGAAGCAATGACTTTCATTCATTTAAATTCTCTTGCTAGTGGCCGTAAATATAAGCATGATTTTGACTCAGCGGTGAGCTACCTACCTTTATTCATATATATGTTCATCATTTGATAAAAAATGTCATTGAAATTCATGATATATTTGACAGGTAAAAGAACTTAAACAATATACTCGCGAGGAACTTACGGCTATTCATCCATATCTACAAAGTCATCATCCCTTGGACAAATGGCCTTCCGTTAGACAAAAATGTCCCCAACAAGAACATAGGTCAGTAGTGAGGAAGAGTTTGAAAATTTTAAAATGATCAAAGTATTTAATTACCCCAACTTATTGAAATCTGAAATACTATTTGTTATTTTCAGCGTGGACTGTGCCTTCTTTGTTATGCAATACGTCCGATGTCTCCTATACGATGAGAAGATGGATTTCAAACAAGGAGATATGACGAAAATGAGATTTGATCTGACAGTAAATATTATGAGAGACATGTATTGTAAAACATGAGAGTGTCAATCTCTTGAAGTAATGTTGTAAAAAAACATCCTTTGCTGGTGATTCGGCTCCATTTGTATAGAAATTGTGTAATTTGTATGAATATAATTTATTGTCCAGAAAAACAAAACAATTGTGTGATGTTGATTCACATCGAGTTGCTGCAATGTAGTGTACCAACTGATACGGTAAGAAAACAACTCATAATGAATTGGACAAAGTTTGCACACCAGAAATAACATCTCTTTGGTTAACTCTAACTACTGACATATATCCAAGTACTGATCTAGGTCCATAAGTGGGTTTCTGATACATAATTTGAAAACATGACTTTATCGTCTCGAAGGAATTGAAAATTGGTATGCATTCTGTATTGAATTAGTAAGATGGATTATCTCTACCATAAATTTAAAATACTTGTTTCAAATTGTAAATTTTGATAATTAAATAAAATTAAAGGATTTGGTCACAACTTATAGATAAATATAGAATATTAATATATAAATCATGATTTTATTTAATGGCCAAGGTGAGCATCAAATTTACTTTTCAGGAATACGGTGGGCCTGAAATAAAATGAATTCATGCCCACGGTGGGCCTGAAATAAATCATTTCAGGCCCACCTTGGGCCTGAAATAAAAACACTTCAGGCCCAAGGAGGGCCTCAAATAAAACCTTTCAGGCCCAGGGTGGGCCTGAATAGATCCATTTCAGGCCCAGGGTGGGCCTGAAATAAATCAATTCAGGCCCACGGCGGGCCTGAAATAAAAACACTTCAGGCCCAAGGAGGGCCTGAAATAAAACCTTTCAGGCCGAAGTTGGGCCTGAATAGATCCATTTCAGGCCCAGGGTGGGCCTGAAATCAAGTCATTTCAGGGTCTCTGTTAAACATTAAATACTTCTGATTTAAGTTGGTGGATAATAAATTTGTAGTTGTATAGGTGTAAGACGTTTTTAGAAGATAACTGATAAATATTGGTACTTAGTGTGCACATAAAATCCACTGATCTAGCCTTGGTGATACAGCAAGATCAGAGGATTGGGCACCCAAAATCTCATCTCCTATCTCAACCCTAACTACTGATCTAGGTTTTTCAGAATTCCAGATATGGGAGGTCCCATCAGTGAGTTTTGCTCAAAACTCACTGATACACCTAAATCACTTATCTAGCCTTGGTGATACTGCAAGATCAGAGGGTTGGGCACCCCAAAATCTCATCTCCTATCTCAACCCTAACTACTGATCTAGGTTTTCAGAAT
>JAGFNQ010001303.1:366489-403149 GCA_024364735.1 Boesenbergia rotunda | reverse complement strand
GTATGATGTACTACTAGGTGCCACTCATGATCGTTCTATAATTGGTTGATTATAGACGGCCAACATAAATCGAAAGCCTATTTAGTCACACGCACTACGAGTAATCCGAGGGATTTAAAACGAGTTGAAAATTAGATTTTCCGATCAAGAGAGATAAGTCGAATCTGAATTTATCAGAGACGCATCGGAAGCTTAAAATGGCTAAGTCTTTTGAAGGTTTATTGGACGAATTAAATGAGTTTAATTCGTAAGGTGACGGCTTGGATTTGGCCGGCCAAAGAGGGTCCCCACCCTCTTTGGTTTGGCCGGCCACAATAAAAAGGGAAACCAAATTGTTTGGTTTAAATTATAAAATAAATCGAGCGTGATTTGTTTTATAAAATTATGGATAAAGAAATTTATATAAAGAAATTTATAGAAATTTATTCTTTTTATGGAAACTAAAAATGAACCATGGATTGGTTTATTTTTATTTTATAAAATCAATTATGAATTGATTTTTCCATGATAAAAAAATTTATATAATAAATTTCTTGTAAAAATTTATTCCATAATAAAAGGGGAGACATGGTTGTTTTTATTATAAATTAAGTTATAATAAAAACTTGGCATAACGGAATAATTCATAGAAAAATTTATAAGATAAATTTCTTATGAAAAATTTATTCCGTTAAAAGGAGACTTGGCGATAAGAGGCTACTATATAAAGGTGCAAGGCAAGGCTTGGAAATAATTCAAGAGATCAAGGATTCTTGCCTAGCCTCTCTTCCTCTCCTTCTCTCCCTCTCCCTCCTCTAGTGGCGCCGGCCCTAGAGGCTCACCCCTTTGCCGTGAGCCACCTCCACCAAGAAGGTGCCAAGAAGAAGAAGAAGCGGGCGCGACTCCTTCCTTCCTCCCGGAATCTTGATTCCGTTTTCGTTTGGTGGTTAGTTTTCCATCTCTCTCTCTTGATATTCTTGTCGTGCCTTTGGAGAATCTAGTAGTTCTTGTCGGCACGAAACTCGTGGCTTTGCGAAGTCATCCCGAAGAAACTCGGCGTGGACGCGAATAGAGGCGGAGCTTCCAAGGGACGCTACGGTTGGATCTCGTCCCTTTCTACGAGTTACGCGAGGTATTAAGTAAATTAGTTTACTTTCTGCAAAATTTTAAATGTATGATCATGTCTCCACAACATAAGGTTGCATGCTAGATACGTGGTTAAAATAATTTGAGAAATTATTTATGCTAAACCTTCCGCTGCACGTAATTAAATTTTAAAATTACGAACCCGTATCCATGTCAACATGCACCCGGTCCCAACAGTGGTATCAGAGCCGGTTAGTGTTCGACATAATCATATAATTGTTTTGCGGAAAACTTTGTCATGATCTCAATTTTGGAAAATTTTCCAATTATGGAAACTTTCCAATTATGATAAATTTTAGATTTAGGAATTTCAAAGTTTGGAAATCCTCATGAAATTTCGCAAACTTTTGAAATATCCTAGTTTCTGAAATTTTATGATAATTGTGAAAACTTCCCATTTTTGGAAACTTTCCAATTTTGGAAATTTCCTATTTTGGAAATTTTCCAATTTTGGAAATATGTAAGTTTTCTTTGTACCAGAAACTTACAATTATTCTGAAAACCTATTATGAAATCTCGCAATTTTGGGCACTTTCTTTCAAGAAAGTCTAGACAAATTTATGGATTATTAATTGACAATTAAATTCGAATTGGTTTTAAATTATTAACAAAATTCTTTATTTTGGATTGAGCCTCGGGGAGCCGTCCAATTTAAAGTTAGTTGTTGTAATTTAATTTCCTATTTTGAATAAAATTGTCATGTTTAATTTGGTTACGCCTCGGGGAGCGGACCAAATTAGATTTACAACAAATTCCTTTTTTTGGGTATCTGAGCCTCGGGGAGCCACCCAAAGAAAATAATTTGTTGAAATTAATAAATCCATAAATAAAATATGTAATCAAATCTTGGAAATTTTGAGGTGATTCTCAAACGATAATTTCCTTATTTGATTTAAGAGGTGATGCTCTTACATATTGTCTCCAAAATTAATTAGGAAAATGGTTTCCTATAGAGTTTTCTTAAATAAGATTTTCATGAAAATAATATGTGGTTGAATTAAGGGAATCTGTCTCTTAATTTAATAAGATTTGATTTAGAGAAATCAAAGTCTTAAACATATTATTTCCGAAATTGATTATGACAATTTAGGAAATTGTTTCCCAAAACAATTCCTTGAATAAAGTATGAAATTAGAATTAGGAAATCCGGTTCCTAATTCAATTAATGAGACTTGATAAATTAAGTCACATACATACTTTATTAAGGAAATCGTTAGTACATGACATAATTATATGTCATGAATATGCTTAGAAAGAAAAAGGATGAGACCCAAAACCCCTTACAAAATATTAAGGCCAACACCTTCCATTAATATGGTTAGAACCGGAGTTTTGTTTCTCGTTTGGGTTGATGGACACATCCATGCCCGGCTTGAACCTCAACATGTTCAAACCATGGAATTAGTTTTTGATTAATATAGTTGGAGTCAGAGGTCAATCCTTAGTTTTGGTTGTTGGACACATCCAAGCCTGACTAAACGGTTGAATGAGCTCCAACCATATTAAAACTATTTCTTGATTAATGGGTCAGCCTTAAGCTTGGAGCATCGATTTGTTGTGCCACAGCCAAGGTCGATGTAAAGAGAGGTGCAGTTGGGTGCTATGTATATTTTTGCATACTTGTTAATGAGTTAACAACCCAATGATTTATGCAAACATTCAATTAGTTGATCGCATAAAGTGATAGTTACATATATGTGATATGTAATCGGTATAATTACCTACCTTCATAGCTAAGAATAACTTGATGGCCACAGCCATGGTTGTTCTTATCTATGGTTGGATATCAACCTATTTGGAGATGTTCCTACGATCTCCCGAATTGATAAAAAGGGTTATTTAATTCGATAAATAAATAGGATTTAATTAATGTATGTTGATGCATTCTTTATCATTCTTCTCACATAAGCTCAATTTGTATTTCTAGGATAATCACCTGATCATGTCTTCTCTAAATTTGTGTTCCATTTTGGACACCAATAAATTAACTAAGGACAAAAGGATTGAAAAGGCACCAAAAGGCACTTGCCATCACTGTGGTAAGGAGGGTCACTGGCGAAGAAACTGCAAGGTTTATCTTGAGTCCTTAAAGAAGAAGGCATCCGATGTCCCATCCTCTTCAGGCATCTTCGTTATTGAATGTCACTCTATTTCCTCGTACACTTGGGTACTTGATACTGGGTGTAGCTCACATATATGTAATGACATACAGGGGCTAAGGAATAAAAGAAGACTCGTCAAGGGAGAAGCAAATTTGCGAGTTGGAAATGGAGCAAAGATTGCTGCTGTTGCCATTGGAACATATTTGCTAAAGCTCCCTACTGGACGTGTCATAGAATTGGATAATTGTTATTTTGTTCCTTCATTAATAAAGAACATTGTATCTATTTCATGTTTGAATGAAAAGGGTTATCATTTAACTTTTAGTAACAATTGTTGTTACATAACTTTAAACGGTGTTCTTTATGGGACCCGAACTTTGTGCAATGGTATCTACACGTTAGATTTATTCGGTGACGTTTTCAATATCGAAGTTAGCAACAAACGTGCTCGAATAGATAATCGAATAGACTCCTATACGTCGCATTGTCGTCTTGGCCATGTAAGTAAGAAACGCATGACCAAATTACACCGATGTGGAATTCTTGAATCATATGAACCCGGTTCATTTGATACATGCGAATCATGCTTAAAAGGAAAGATGGCCAAATTACCCTTTTCCGAAAAAGGTAATCCAGTGGGAGAATTGCTTGGTCTAATACATACTGATGTATGTGGACCAATGTCAACTCTTGCACAAGGAGGCTATAGCTACTTCATTACCTTTATCGATGATCACTCACGATTCGAGTATGTGTTCTTGATGAAACACAAATCTGAAGCTTTTGAGAAATTCAAAGAGTTCAGAAATGAAGTAGAGAAACAGCTTGGCAAAAGTATTAAGATACTTCGATCCGAACGGGGTGGTGAATACTCTTAAGCCAAGAGTTTCAAGATTACCTTAAGGACAATGGGATATTGTCCCAATGGACTCCGCCGTATACACCACAGCATAATGGTGTATCTGAGAGGCGTAACAGAACCTTGATGGACATGGTTAGATCTATGATGAACCATACAACTCTTCCAAAATCCTTTTGGGGCTATGCACTTAAGACAGCTGTTTACTTGCTAAACAGAGTCCCGACCAAGGTAGTCTCTACTATTCCATATGAGACATGGAATAGTAAGAAACCTCATTTAACTCACCTTAAAATATGGGGTTGTCCTGCTTATGTGAAGCGGACTGTATCAGACAAATTGGATGCTAAGTCTGATAAATGTCTATTTATTGGATACCCTAAGGAAACGAAAGGTTACCAATTCTATCATCCCTTGGAACAAAAGGTGTTTATTTCAAGGCATGCTGTATTTCTGGAAAAAGAATTTCTTTTACAAGAAAACAGTGGGACTGGCATTGAACTTGATGAAGCTCAAGAAACTCCAATAGACATTACAGAGACACCTAGTCTAGACCCACAACCAATAACTCATAATGATGAGCTATCAGTTGAACCTAAAAACAACACCACCTCTTCGTAGGTCTGATAGGACACGCAATATTCCAGAGAGATACGGATTTCTCATAAGTGAATAGAACGACGTGTTACTCATAAGCGATGACGAACCTATCAGTTATGAAGATGTTCTGAAAAGTTCAGAAAGGGACAAATGGCTTGAAGCCATGAAGTCGGAAATGGATTCCATGTATGAAAACCAAGTATGGGACTTGGTTAACCCACCTGAAGGGATTAAGCCCATAGGGTGCAAGTGGGTTTTCAAGAAGAAAACTGACATGGAAGGTAATTATGCTTAAATCCATTCGGATGCTCCTGGCCATAGCAGCTCATTATGATTATGAGATATGGTAAATGGATGTGAAAACAGCTTTCCTTAATGGAAACTTGCTTGAGGATGTATACATGATACAACCTGAAGGTTTCACATCGGTTGACAAAACCAAAATATGCAAGCTTCGGCGATCCATGTATGGACTGAAGCAAGCATCCAGGAGCTGGAACATCCGTTTTGATGAGACAATCAAAGAGTTTGATTTCTCACAAAATCCTGACGAACCTTGTGTGTACAAGAAGGTTAGTGGGAGTGAAGTCATATTCCTAGTGCTATATGTCGATGACATATTACTTATAGGATTCGATATAACAGTCTTACAGTCGGTTAAAATTTGGTTGTCCAAAACTTTCTTCATGAAAGACCTGGGAGAAGCAACCTATATCCCTGGGATTAGAATCTATAGAGATAGATCAAAACGGTTGCTTGGTCTTTCGCAGTATACATATATAGACCGAGTGCTAAAAAGGTTTAGCATGTCGGAATCCAAGAAAGGTTACCTTCCCATCAGGCATGGGATCAACCTTTCAAAGTCTATGTGTCCGCGCACAGAAGACGAGAGGACTTGCATGAATAAGATTCCTTATGCATCCGCGATAGGATCTATCATGTATACTATGTTATGTACTAGGCCTGATGTATCGTATGCTCTGAGCGTCACGAGCAGATACTAGTCTGATCCAGGAATGGATCATTGGGCGGCTGTCATGACAATCCTTAAGTACTTAAGAAGAACTAAGGATGTGTTCCTAATATATGGAGAAGGAGATATGGTAATACGTGGGTATACAGATGCCAGTTTCCAGACAGATAAGGATGACTCCAAATCTCAGTTTGGATACGTATTTATCTTGAATGGAGGCATAATAAGTTGGAAGAGTTCCAAACAAGACACCGTATCGGATTCTACCACGGAAGCAGTCTGGATCAAGAAGTTTGTCTCAAAACTTGGTGAGGTTCCAACCATTGATGAAGCAATACCAGTTTATTACGACAACAATGGAGCTATTGCACAAGCAAAGGAACCAAGGTCTCATCAATGATCCAAACATATGCTTCGCCGCTATCATCTGATCAGAGAGATTATAAGTAGGAATGATATACAAATTGAGAAAATTCCCACTGAAAGGAATTTAGCGGATCCTTTAACTAAGGCCTTGCCTCAAAGAAAGTTTGAGGGTCATATTAGAGCCTATGGTATTGGATACCGTAGCGATTGGCATTAGGCCAAGTGGGAGTTTGTTAGTGATATGAGAGAAGTGTCCTAAGGCAATCGCCTTATGATTGTAATCATTTACTTTAATAAATGAATATTCACTATTTGAGTATACATGTTCATGTATTTGATTAAGATCTTAAACTCATTTACTGAATGTCCGCAATACAATTCACAGCATGAGAGAATATGTGATGAATTCACAACTAGTGATTATCTCTACATGTGCAATTGTGAAGTATTGAAATTGTCCCTAGTCGATGAATTGATAAATACGGACACTATCAATTCTGTTGAGACTAGCATGGGTTATTCTCTAATCAGCTGATTCTCACTGGCTGGTGACATTGGGATGTCCGGAGATAAACATGAATGCTAGTTAAGGGAACTAGTTCATTGGAGTGACTAGCTGTAAAACTTCATATGGTAATCTACATATAGATATGTCAATGAAGTTTTTACTGGCAGCTTAAGTGCGATGCTCCTTTGACTTGCGATGTTCAAGTCATCTTGGTCATAAAGACTTATACTTTGACATCTTAAGCAAGCATCTCCAAGGATGTGTGGACCCAGGATGATTGGGTATAAGCCAAAGTGCCCGAAGATGTTTGAACAGCCTACAAAGGATTCACCACTCCTTGCGAGGAGATGTATACCCAAGGCCTATCATCGGATTGTTACTCGAAGCATCTGGCCAAAGCATCACATGTTCCGAGTATGAATCTCTCAGAAACATGAGAGTAACTAGAATCCGTAGGACGAGAGAACGTTACTTGGGCTAGGTGTGACGTAGTCAGCCTAGTGGGGACTGACACACATAGACCATGTCCTGAACCAAGTGAGTATAAGATGGTGAAGGGAATGAGGCACGATTCATTAAAGTTGCTGAAGGGTTTCAGAATTATATCTGAGGTCAACCGTTGATCTTTCGATTAATTGGGGATCATGATGTACTACTAGGTGCCACTCATGATCGTTCTATAATTGGTTGATTATAGACGGCCAACATAAATCGAAAGTCTATTTAGTCACACGCACTACGAGTAATCCGAGGGATATAAAACGAGTTGAAAATAGGATTTTCGATCGAGAGAGATAAGTCGAATCTGAATTTATCAGAGACGCATCGGAAGCTTAAAATGGCTAAGTCTTTTGAAGGCTTATTGGACGAATTAAATGAGTTTAATTCGTAAGGTGACGGCTTGGATTTGGCCGGCCAAAGAGGGTCCCCACCCTCTTTGGTTTGGCCGGCCACAATAAAAAGGGAAACCAAATTGTTTGGTTTAAATTATAAAATAAATCGAGCGTGATTTGTTTTATAAAATTATGGATAAAAAAATTTATATAAAGAAATTTATAGAAATTTATTCTTTTTATGAAAATTAAAATGAACCATGGATTGGTTTATTTTATTTTATAAAATCAATTATGAATTGATTTTTCCATGATAAGAAAAAATTTATATAATAAATTTCTTATAAAAATTTATTCCATAATAAAAGGGGAGACATGGTTGTTTTATTATAAATTAAGTTATAATAAAAACTTGGCATAACGGAATAATTCATAGAAAAATTTATAAGATAAATTTCTTATGAAAAATTTATTCCGTTAAAAAGGAGACTTGGCGATAAAGAGGCTACTATATAAAGGTGCAAAGGCAAGGCTTGAAAATCAATTCAAGAGATCAAGAATTCTTGTCTAGCCTCTCTTCCTCTCCTTCTCTCCCTCTCCCTCCTCTAGTAGGCGCCGGCCCTAGAGGGCTCCCCTAGGGTTGCCGTGAGCCACCTCCACCAAGAAGGTGCCGAAGAAGAAGAAGAAGCGGGTTGCGACTCCTTCCTTCCTCCCGGAATCTTGATTCCGTTTTTCGTTTGGTGGTTAGTTTTCCATCTCTCTCTCTTGATATTCTTGTCGTGCCTTTGGAGAATCTAGTAGTTCTTGTTGGCACGAAACTCGTGGCTTTGCGAAGTCATCCCGAAGAGAACTCGGCGTGGACGTGAATAGAGGCGGAGCTTCCAAGGGACGCTACGGTTGGATCTCGTCCCTTTCTACAAGTTACGCGAGGTATTAAGTAAATTAGTTTACTTTCTGCAAAATTTTAAATGTATGATCATGTCTCTACAACATAAGGTTGCATGCTAGATACGAGATTAAAATAATTTGTGAAATTATTTATGCTAAACCTTCCCTGCACGTAATTAAATTTTAAAATTATGAACCCGTATCCATGTCAACATGCACCCGGTCCCAACAGTAATGAATTATGCGGAGGGATGTGAGTGATGTAGATGGGATCTATCCCTCCCATACGACGGGAGTGATATCTATGGGCCCCTTGATCGAGTAGGACTGCTAAAACGCATGGCCATGCTCGAATGAGTCAATATGAGATATTGAGCTCATTTGTTTAAGTGAGTCTACTCGGGGATCAAGAAACACAAGATTGACTGAGGATGACACGGTCTATGCCTCATTGGTCAATCTAGATATCAAGGATAGAAGGACAAGGTCATACACTATCATAGTCACGGAGGCTTAGTCTGATCTCGACTTTTCTTGTTACATGGGTAGCAATGATGCATTGCTAGATGTCGCTCATTGTTTTTGTGTCTAAATTGGTTTAGACACATTGCCAACGTTACGAGAGCCTATTGGGTCACACACTAAGGACACGATGCTTCGGAGATTAATTGATCTTGATTTGGCTAAGATTTAATTGGAATTGGATTAATTGAGTTAGACTCAAGTGAATCCAATTGGATTATGGATTGAGATCTAATTTGAGTTAAACTCATTTAGATTAGACTCAACCACATTTGGATGAAATATTAATTTATTAAAATGTTTAATGAATTAATAAGAGAGGAAGATGGAGAGTTTCTCACCATTAGAGAGTTACATGAAAGTTAAAGAGTTACATTAAAATGTTTAATGAAGGGAAGTTTAAAAGGCAAAAACTCCTCTTGATATGAGTATAAAAGAGTTTGTCCCTTGTCATTTGGATGACAACTTTTCATTTTCTTTCCCCTCTTCCTTCTCTTCTCCATCTTGGCCGAAACCCACATCTTGGGTTCTTGGTGTTTTGTGAACTACCTCAAGTTGCTAGCACAACTAAGGTAGTTCTTCTCCGAAGTAGAGATATCGTGTTCGTGTGGATACGAATAGAGGCACGGACACTTGAACATGCAAGAGATCCGGCGACGCTTGGACGAGCGGGATAAACGTAAGGGCACACTCCAAAGGTATACGCTTTAGATAGATCTATTAGATAGATGATTTCGTACGAGTTTTTCATTTGCATGGATCGCTCGAGGGATCTTGTTTCCGCTGCATTTTTGTGTTTATGTCACCTAAAGATCCCAACAGATAGCTCCTCATCGCTATCACTATCACTATCTTGCTCGGACTCGGATGAGGAGGATTCTTCCTTCTTCTCCTTTTTCTTCTCTTTATTTTTCTTCTTGCTTCTTTCACCTGCATCCAAAGCTATACCTTTCTCCTTATGACTTATATTAGCTTGTTCATGCAATTCTAGTTCACAAAATAGTTCATCTAGCTTGACAATTGACAAATCCCTTGAAACCTTATAAGCATCAACCATTGATGACCATAAGGAGTTTCTTGGGAAGGATTTTAGTGCATACCTGATTAGGTCCCGATTTTCAACACTTTCTCCAACCGAATGAAGGCCATTGAGAAGCTCCTTAAACCTTCCATGTAACTGACTTACGGTTTCTCCTTCCTTCATCACAAAATTTTGCAATTGATTTATAAGAAGATCCCTTTTGGCAATTCTTGAATCTTTTGTGCCTTCATTTAGCTCAATTAGCTTATCCCACAACTCTTTAGCACTCTTAAATGGACCGACTTTGTTTAGTTGTTCCGAGCTCAATCCACATTGAAGAGTTACCGTGGCTTTAGCATTTGCTTGCGCCTTCATTTTTTGCTCAGTCGTCCACTTGGATGATTCCAGAATTTTTCCATCTTGTGTCGGCGCAACAAAACCCTCCGTAACAGAAAACCAATTGTCGATTTCAGTCATGAGGTAATTTTCCATGCGACTCTTCTAATATGCGAAGTTGTTTCCTTCATAGTAAGGTGGATGTGTAGTGTTGTGGCCTTCTTTCAATGACATCCTCGCAGCTCAAACACTTGCTTCTTTGGGTGTGAGTCCTCCGAAGCGACCCCGCACTGATACCACTTGTTGGGGATCGGTAGAGCTAGAGGGGGGTGAATAGCTCGCTTTAGTTGAATCTTTTTCATCCAAGCAGAAATCAAAGTCTACCCACCACCAAATCCAATACTAACACTTGTATTTACTTGGTCTCCACCTCCTTGAGGTGACTAATCCAAGGGTCCACACCAGCGATCACATATTTCACTATCAAACCTCCTTCTCGAAACAACTCCGAGGGTGGAGAAACCCTTTTACAACACCCTTGAAAACTTTCACAAAGAACAACACAAGGAAGAAGAAGAGAAAGAAGTATTACACAATAGGCTTGCTTCTCCTTCCTTTGATTGCTTAATGAAGGTGTTGGAAACTTGAGCTTGAACAAACAGCTTGAAGCACCAAAACCCTAGCTCAAATCGCAATGGAACAGTTGACCCATTTGAGCTTGATTTTTCGCGTATAACGGTCTTCTTTTGCTTCCTGAATCGATTGGTGAGAAGCCCCAATCGATTACCAAGTGACCGTTGAACAGTACGGATGTCGGATGAATGGCTGAGATTACGCCATTTGAACTTGAATCGATTGGCTGATCGATTGGTACCTTGAATCGATTGAATGATCGATTACGGAGTGTTCTGGCTGCGCACAGACTAGCTGGTAATCGATTCAACAATCGATTACAGGGCATCTGAATCGATTGACTGATCGATTACAAAGCATTTTGCCTGAGCGCAGAATTACTCGTAATCGATTCACCAATCGATTACAGGGCATCTGAATCGATTGACTGATCGATTACAAAGCATTCTGCCTGCGCGCAGAATTACTCGTAATCGATTCACCAATCGATTACAGGGCATCTAAATCGATTGATTGATCGATTACAAAGCATTCTGCCTGCGCGCAGAATTACTCGTAATTGATTCACCAATCGATTACAGGGCTTCTGAATCGATTGAATGATCGATTACGAAGCATTCTGCCTGCGCACAGAATTACTCGTAATCGATTCACTAATCGATTACAGAGCCTTCTGGTTCAGCCAGAAACGCCCTGAATCGATTCACCAATCGATTAGTCAGTCACTAATCGATTGGCTGATCGATTGATACGCCCAACTCCAGCCTTCACACCTAGAGTTCGCGCCTAGATCGATCAAGGACCTTCCATTGGATCCGATTACCTTGTGCCAGCAAAACCTCTCGTTTCCTGGACTTCACGCCTAGAGTCTCCTCAACTCCGGGTCTTCATGCCAAGAGTTCCGTCCCCGACCATCCCTTGGACTTCTTGCCTGGAGCTTCCTCAACTCCGGGTCTTCATGCCAAGAATTCGATCCCCAACCATTCCTTGGACTTCTTGCACTACTGCACACTAAATCTCAATATTAGATCCAATGTATTAGCTTAAACTTAAATAACCGTCAATCATCGAAACCTCGCATTTAGGGCATGATTGCATCTACAAGCCAGTCAACCTGATATTCTATTTGCTGTGGGTATGTGCGCTAGGTATCAAGTTTGTGCCAAGGAATCTCACTTAATCGCCGTTAAGCGAATTTTGAGATATCTCAAAGGCACAATTGGAGTCGGTCTATGGTACCCCCATACCGAATCGTTTGATTTAATTTGCTATACGGATTCCAACTACGCTGGATGTAAGTTGGATCTGAAAAGCACAAGTGGGGGCAGCCAATTTTTAGGTTCATCTCTAGTTAGTTGGTCAAGTCGGAAGCAACATTGTGTTGCTCTCTCCACGACCGAGGTTGAATATATGGCTATGGGAGAGAGTGTATCGCAATTGTTGTGGATGATTCATACTCTAGAGGACTATGGATTGAGTTACAAAGGTGTGCAAGTGTTGTGTGACAACATTAGCACAATTAACCTAACCAAGAATCCAGTTCATCACTCTAGAACCAAACATATTGAGGTGCGTCACCACTTCATTAGGGATCATGTTGCTATGGGAGATATTGTACTCTCACACGTAGAGTCCAAGTCAAACCTAGCCGACATTTTCACTAAACCACTCCCTGAGAATGAGTTTAGTTTCTTAAGAAGGGAGTTGGGAATGTGTTGCACTTCATAAACTTCAAAATGCATTCAAAACCCTTCATGATTATTTCAAAATTATTGGGAAACAATTGGGTAACTTTGGGAACATCTCACACAAACCATAAGGTTTACCAAAACGTTTTTGTTTACTAGATATGGGGTGAGATGCTAGGATCAACTCAATTTCTCAAAATGTCAATGCATCCCTTGAGAAATTAAGTTGACGAGATAAAAATCACTTCGGTGACCAAGTATGGGGAAAACCAATGCATAACACATGTGTATTTGGCTCCATGATCATACTTGGACATTCCAATCAAGGAAACTTGATTGGAAACTCAAACTTGGTACTAGATTGTTTGAATGATTGTTGTTTGAGGTGACTCCACTTGGGTGGAGCAAAGTGATGTATTCAAACCATAAGGACCTTTGATCCTTGTTTAAAGATCAATTATAGTCAAGGGATTACTTCTGAGATCGATATCTTTCATCAAATCCCTTCAGAAATCATGTTAAATTCTGAAACTGAAACTTTCAGATCATATCAGGGAGTATCAGGAACCCTGATCGGTCACTGGATCGATCAGGACTAGGGTTGATCGGTCCCCGGACCGATCTGGCTCCCTTCAATGGTGATCGGTCCACAGACCGATCAGAGGGGTCGGCAGAGTCTTTGCTGATTTTTGTCCAACCATTCTGTGCTAGCCTAGATCGGTCCCCGAACCGATCTGGCACCATGTTGTGATCGGTCCACAGACCGATCAGGGGGCGTCCAGAATATCACCCACCCTTACTGCTCGCTTCCTGATCGATCAGTCGATCGATCAGGAGCTTGCCTGATCGGTCAGCCGACCGATCAAAACCAGGCCAGTCCGATCAGGTCATAGCCTGATCAGTCTGAGCGCCATCAGATCAAACGGTGATCCGTTTGGTCACATTAAATTTCGGTTGGTGGGCCGACCCACTAACCTAATAACTTCGCGAAAAACCTCATCTCCCAAGCCCTAGCGCCGAACCTCACTACCTGCGTCTCTTCACTTTGTGCGAGAACGTTCCCTGCGTCCTCGTCTTCCTCGAGTGAGCTTCTGCGTGTGCGAGCGATCCTGAGAAGGGTTCCTACGAGCTTTTCCTTCTTCCTGCGAGTTTCTCTCTCGCTGAAGGTTTTTGTGTTCATCTCTTGCGCCGAGAGCTTCTCCTGCACAAGCCTCTTCATCCAGATTTCAAGATCTACATCACCCATCTTCAATGACACCAAAGTAAGAGTTTTTGTCAGTTTTCATTACACATTAGTTCATAGTATATGTATTTGCGCTAACCATGGTGTATCTTTTGGTGTTGTGTCGTAACCCTATGTTCTGGCCGTGACCCATCTTTGCCATGTCCTACCTTTGATCAATTCTACCTTATGAATACTCTTCCTGTGATCAACTCTTGATTAAACCATGGTCGTATGATCAATTCGATCTTGTTCATTTGATTTATTCTATGTCATGACCAATTCTGGTATTGTTTCTGTTATCCTTAAATCTTGTGTCATGATTCACTTGATTCGAATTCTTCCCATGACCAATTCCAAACTTTAGAAAATCTGATATTTTGCATGTATGTTATATTTGTATTGTCATACTTAGGATGTTGGCTTATATGTGTTTACATGATTACTATTTGTCTATATGCCTCATTCTATATTGCTATGCTCATCCTATATTGCTATGTTCATATGATACATATGCCTGTTTTGTCATGCCCTACTTTTGTCATATGTATTCATATGTTTATCAAAATAATTCATTCATATCTTTGATGTTTTGGGATACCCCTAGGGTTGAGGGGGAGTATGGTTAAACATAGAAGCCCTTCTAGACACTTTTCGGTGTTCGACAAAGGGGGAGAGTGTGGTTAGTTATGTTTAGGATGATTATGCTGTAGGGGAAGGATCCTGATTCCCCTATGATTTTGAATTTGAGAAAATTGATTAAGAATCCCTAAACGTAAAATCGGGTTGTCAAACAACAAAAAGGGGGAGATTGTTGATGCAGTCTGACCCTGATTGTTATTTTGGTGTTGACACCGATTTTAGTTTAGGTTGATGATTATGATTATGATTAAGTCCTGATCGGGGATTAGACAAGGTGTGGAAAATCCTAGCTTGGAGCTAGGGCTAGGTGTTGGAAAATCCTAACCTGGAGGGTTAGGTGTGGAAAATCCTAGCTTGGAGGGCTAGGTGTTGGAAAATCCTAACCTGGAGGGTTAGGTCTGGAAAATCCTAGCTTGGAGGGCTAGGTGTTGGAAAAGTCCTAATTCGGAAGGGTTGGGTGAAAAGTCCTAGCTTGGAGGGCTACGTGAAAAGACCTAACTTGGAGGGTTAGGTGAAAAGTCCCAACTTGGAAGGTTAGGTGAAAAAGTCCTGGCTTGGAGGGTCAGGTCCTAGCTTGGAGGGCTAGGTCTGGAAAAGTCCTAATTCAGAAGGGTTGGATGAAAAGTCCTAGCTTGGAGGGCTAGGTGAAAAGTCCTAACTTGGAGGGTTAGGTGAAAAGTCCCAACTTGGAGGATTAGGTGAAAAATTCCTGGCTTGGAGGGTCAGGTCCCTAGCTTAAAGGGCTAGGTTGGAGTCCCTGGATCGGTCTGGTGACCGAACAGGGAAGTTGGCACGCTGCTCCTTCGTGGATCGGTCTAGTGACCGATCCGGCGATGACTGATTGGTCTGGTGACTGATCAGGGAGCACACAGTGAGGTTGGAAACCTACTGTGCGGCTCCTGATCGATCTGGTGACCGATCAGGGAGTAGGTCATTGCCTCACTGCTTGGCTCCTGATCGGTCCGGTGACCGATCAGGGAGCAGGCAATGTCCTCACTGCTTGACTCCTGATCGGTCTGGTGACCGATCAGGGAGCCCACAGTGAGTTGAGTTCCCCCGCTGATCAGCTCCTGATCGGTCTGGTGACCGATCAGGGAGAAACCGTGACCGATCAGGCTGAACGATCAACTATTGCGAGGTTTCTCACCCTGACCGATCAGGATAGAGCCTGATCGGTCTGGGACCATCCTGATCGGTCTGGTGACCGATCAGGCAGTGGATTCCAGGCAGGATTGCGGCAAGCAGCTTTCTGGATCGGTTTGGTGACCGATCAGAGTGACCGATGACACGAGCTTGCGATACTAAGTTTCTCACTGGGGACCGATCAGGTTGGAGCCTGATCGGTATGGGATAGTCCAGATCGGTCCGGTGACCAATCACTTTAATTCAAATTGCACTGTCAGACGCTCTGATCGCGTCTGAACGTATCTGATTCTCTGCGCTTAACCACTGATACTTGATTTTCTGCTTGATATGTTGTGCTAATACTCTGATTGAGCTACAGGTGACAGGGAAGGATTCAAACACTCAAGGAGGGTCAATGGAGGTCTTTCCTTGGAGCAGGTTTGTCTCTTTGCCATCTCAGGTTGCAACGGCTGGAGCTGCAAACTGGAGCTGCTGACTGGAGCTTGGCTGAGGGAAGCTCAGGGAGTCCAGGGAGAGCTCAGTGGTAGCTGGCGTTGGCAGGTGAGCAGCTGGAGGCTGTAGTGAGATGGTGTCACCTGGGTTCAGTGGAGAAACAAAAGGGCGTAGTGGAGTGTTCAGAAGAATAACTTTGAGACTTAAGTTCTTGCTGCACGATTGCTTTCTCCACACTATGCTTGTGCTCTTTGCTAGTCCATCATCTTGAGCAAGCTACTGCAATCTTGAAGCAACCATCACTTGCTTGAGCACTTGGAGGAAGGAACAAGAGGCTTTGAGTCCAACAGCGAGAAGACACGAAGAAAGGGTTCTTGCGTGAGATCGGCGCTGGGTGGAGCTCGGAGGAAGCTTGTTGTGTTCTTGTCTGTGCTAAGTGCTAAGTAAGATCTTTCTTGTGTTTCATTGTGCTTAAAACTATATCTTTGATTGAAACGCTATGGAGAGGTTACTCCACCGAGAAGGAGGTTGCTTTCTATCCGGTGTTCACCGGGGCTTGATCTACCAACGATCAAGGGATCGCCCACCTTAAGGGCACGCCAAGGAATAGGGGCAAGTTATCCCCGAACCTTGTAAATCCTCTTGTTAGCGTTCCTGTGTTTGTTCATCGTTTAGGGTTTAGTTTTCTGCATATACTCTGTTTATTGTGCTTCCGTTGTACTACTAACGATTGAAGTGCAGAAAATTGAAAAGCTTAAAGTCCAAGTGTTTGGCTATATTCACCCCCTCTCTTTAGCCATCCGAGTTCCAACAATATATTCTCTATTTTTTTAACTTGTATTTTGTTTTGTGGAATGAACATTCCTAAAATACTTGTGCTCTCCCTAATTGACTATGTAGATGATTTTGAATAATTATGTAGATATAACTGGTGCAATGCATTATACCAATTCATGGCTCCTCAGATGAAAGTGATCGGTAACAGTAACCTTGCGGGAAAAATCACAAGATTTTATTAAAAGGTCGAAGCCACTCATTTTGAAGGAGTTTCGAAGTTTATTGTCTATAAGAACATCCATATTAATGGGTGTTATAATACCCATCACCTCATTAAAATATATGAAATTCACATATCACATACACATTATATTAATATCTTTATGCTCTCATATTCATTTTATATTAACACTCCTTATTTATGGTTCCACCATCTACTCATTCATCTTTATTTTTAGTTTATATTAAATAAACAAATTTAAATTTTATTTACATAATTTAAATAATTATTATTTAAAATTACTAATAATATTATTTTTAAATATATTTATTACATAAAATATTTTTTGTTATTTTATAAGTGTCATTTAGTTAAAATTAAATAAATTTTAATTAATTTTTTTAATTAAAAACATGATGTTTGAACCCCTCAAGCTCTCCCATGTATTTTTTAATTAAAAAAATAAAGTTTAATTGCGTTCAAACATATGAATGGTGCAGATTAATTTAATGTTAATGGGATGTTATAATTTTCCATAAATGAACCAATGCAGATGCTCTAAGTTAGATTAAATTAGTTTACAAATTATTATTCATCATATAATTCATTAATTTATAAACTATTTATAATTAAAGTGCATGGTCACATACAAGTCAACTCGTAAGTATTTATTTATCTTTCATATACTTGAGGGCAATGACAATAGCTTATAATTGACAATCTTTTAATCCTGCAAGTTAAATTGTAGTTTTTTTTGTGCTGCGGTATGCTGAGAGTTTAATGTAGCGTAGATCAACTCAATTTATATAAAATGATATAAAAGTTTATAGATTTAGGATCGGACATAAAATAATGATAGACAAAAATTGTGATGTTCTTACTTGTACTTGTGTATATAATATCAACGGCAATTTACCAAAGAGCGTACGTAATAATTGGAAATTACCAAAGGGCGTCCCATGTTTTGTATTGTACCAAAGGGCGCACTCATTATAGTGAACTTCCTCTTATATCCCTCCTGTTATCTATTGCCTTTCTCTTTCTCTCTCAATAATAAATTCTGAGACGTCAGCACATGCAACGTGACTTAATTACTGACTTTTATTTAAAATAATATATTATGAAATCGGCGCTAAATTAAAAAATGTAAGATAATAATTGAAAAAATATTTCACTTAAAAAATTTTCCATCTAACGTGATTTAAAAATATAAATAAATGATTTTTATTTTTGATTAATAGAAATTAATATATTAAATAATATTTAATAAATAAATTAATGTATAAAAAGTTTTTGAAACAAACGGTTGGATTTAAAAATATAAACAAATGATTTTTATATTTGATTAATACAAATTAATATATTAAATAATATTTAATAAATATATTAATGAATAAAATTTTTTGAAAAAATTTGACCGTGGGCCTGAAATCTAGATTTCAGGCCCACGCTGGGCCTGAAATAAAAATATTTCAGGCCTAGCGTGGGCCTGAAATTTTTTATTTCAGGCCCAGCGTGGGCCTGAAATATTTTTATTTCAGGCCCACGTTGGGCCTGAAATCTTTTGATTCAGGCTCGACGTGAACTCAAATTTTTTTCTATTTTAAAAATATTAATATATAAAAAACCTATAGCTAAAAACTCAAATTTTTGCTCAAAACTCACGGATATACCTAAACCACTCCTATAGCATTGGTAATACAGCAAGATTAGAGGTTTCGGCACCTAAAATCTCATCTTCTAGCTCAACCCTGTCTACTGATATAAAGTGTTCAGAATTCCAAATATAGTAGGTCCATCAGTGAGTTTTGCTCAAAACTCACTGATATACCTAAACCACTCCTATAACATTGGTGATACAGCAAGATTAGAGGTTTCGGCACCCAAAATCTCATCTCATAGCTCAACCCTGTCTACTGATATAGAGTTTTCAGAATTCCAAATATGATAGGTCCATCAGTGAGTTTTGCTCAAAACTTACTGATATACATAAACCACTCTTATAGCATTTTATTATTATGTAATTATATATTATATTTTTTATAAAAATTATAAATAATATGTAATTATATATTATACTTTTATAAAAATTTTTTAATTAAATAATGGAGGGCCTGAAGTCATCAGACTTCATGCTCTCCTTAGGCCTGAAGTCGGATGACTTCAGGCCAATGGGCACTGAAACTTTTTTAATATTAATAGTATTTTTTTATGTTTAATTATTATTTATTAAATTAATTATTTATAGGATATAAAGTTATTTGCCTTTAGACCCTCCTGGGATGACTTCAGGCCCTGCGTTTGAATCTGAAATTAAGTGTTTTGATAGGTTTTTTTATATATTAATATTTTTAAAATAGAAAAAAAATTTGAGTTCACGTCGAGCCTGAATCAAAAGATTTCAGGCCCAACGTGGGCCTGAAATAAAAATATTTCAGGCCCACGCTGGGCCTGAAATAAAAAATTTCAGGCCCACACTAGGCCTGAAATATTTTTATTTCAGGCCCACAGTCAAATTTTTTCAAAAAAAAATTTATTCATTAATATATTTATTAAATATTATTTAATATATTAATTTGTATTAATCAAATATAAAAATCATTTGTTTATATTTTTAAATCCAATAGTTTGTTTCAAACACTTTTTATACATTAATTTATTTATTAAATATTATTTAATATATTAATTTCTATTAATAAAAATAAAAATTATTTATTTATATTTTTAAATCACGTTAGATGGGAAATTTTTTAAATGAAATATTTTTTCAATTATTACCTTACGTTTTTTAATTTAGCGCCGATTTCGTAATATATTATTTTAAATAAAAGTCAGTAATTAAGTCACGTTGCATGTGCTGACGTCTTAGAATTTATTACTGAGAGAGAAAGAGAAAGGCAATAGATAACAGGAGGGGTATAATAGGAAGTTCACTATAATGAGTGCGCCCTTTGGTACAATACAAACCATGGGACGCTCTTTGGTAATTTTCAATTATTACGTACGCCCTTTGGTAAATTGCCGTAATATCAATGATAATATTCAATTACCTATATATTAGTTTTCCTAGTATTATCTTACAACACTGCTACTACAAAGCGACTATATGATTCATAATGTCGCGGTAATGTATCCCTAAACTCTTCTCCTGAGGTTTTCCATGAAACACCTCTTTGTTTTTTATTTAATAATATTTTTAATAAACCTTAATCTCCCTTGTACAAAAAAAACAATCAAAGTTATAACCATTATTTATATTTTGAATACCACACGTAATGCCCCTAAACTTAATGTTCCTAACCTTTTGATTCACACTAAACCATTGGACGCACAATAATATGAAATCAAAGATCTTTGAAGAGTTTCGATTTGATATATTGTGCATCCTGTAGTTCAACAATAATCCCAAATTATGGCCTCACAAAGTTATAACTTAGGATTATTGTAGTAGCTATAATTTTGAAACTGCTACGTGTTGTTGGTCTCTTTAAACCAACAACACCTTATTGCTAATCTTATGAAGACCAGTAACACATTATGTTATGTAGACTAGCAACCATCAGTCTGTTTTATTTCATGAGTGATGAAACTAGAGATGTGTGATTCCCTACAAACTACAAGATACTAATGGACTCAGGGCCGTCTCAAGATTTCATGAGGCCCTAGGCTAAATTATTTTTTAATCTTTAATAATTTTTTAAAAAATAAAAATTTTTCCTTACCCTTTTTCATTCGGACTTGGGACCGACAATGATGGGTTTAAATTTTTTTTTAAAAATAATTATTCATTATGCAAAATAATAAAAACAATTATTCATTATACAGAATACTAAAAACAATTTCATTATGCAGAATAACAAATTTCGTATTCATTATTCATTATGCAGAATAAGAAATTTTATTATGCAGAATAAAAATAATTTTATTATGCAGAATAAGGAATTTCTGTATTCATTATTCATTATGCAGAATAATAAAAATAATTTCGAAGAAGATTCAAGATTGGAAGAAAAAAAAGAGTGAAAAATTATTACCGAATACCAAGCGAGGGAGGTTTGAGCCTTGAGAAGAAGGATGCCTTCTTAAAAAATCACTGATGAGGAAAGAAAACTAATGCTTGTTGGCTCTTGAGAAAACTGAGCTAATGGCATATAAAATAGAATGTAAAAACGTGATCAGCCTTAATCTATTATAGTCCTAAATAAAATTTTTATGATAATAAAATAATTATAATTAATATGAAATTAATTATTGGTGCGTTGAATTTTGGAAATTGGAATGAGTTTTCCAAGCATGGCTGCATGATTCAATGAATACCAAATTAATTATTGGTGCGTTTGGCAATGATTCAATGAATTTTCCAATTTCCAAGCAATCACGCGTTGAGTGGCAAAAGCGTGATTTTTTGGTGAAGCAATCACGCATGCAGCCACTGCATGGCAATCACGCATGAAGCCATTGTCTGCATGCAGATAAAAAAAATAATTAAAATTTAATATTATATATATAATAATAATAATAGGCCCTATATTAGTTGGGGCCCTAGGCACAGGCCTTAGTGGCCTGTGCCTTGAGCCGGGCCTGAATGGACTCGATTATGGGTTCATTCCCCATGCTACCCTTTTGGTTTTCTAATTAAATAATTTTTTATTCATACTCGATATTCTATATTAAAAGTTCTGACCTCTCAAAGTTTTACCTTATAGTTATAACAGCTACAGTTTCATAGCTACTATAACATGTAGTTGGTCTCTTCAAACCAGCAACATGTTATTGTTGATCTTATGAAGACCAGTAACATGTTGTGTTTTGTAAACTAGCAACCATTAGCCAGTTTCGTTTCACAAGTGATTGATGGACATAGATATGTTTAATTCAATACAAACTATATGATCCTTATGGACTCAATTATGGGTTCATTGCCCATACTACCCCTCAACTTTTCTAATTAAATAATTTTTATACAAACTCAAGATTGTATGTTAAATGTTTTGACCTTTCAAAGTTTTACCTTATAGTTGTTTCAACTATGATTTCATACATGTTACTATTAGGACCGGCAGGTGAGTTAGACGGGAGGTGATTAACTCCGATCTTTGCTTGATGAAGATTTGTCACAGCAGAACTTGAGCAATGCTAACACCTCCAATTTTATTTGGTATCCACCTCCTTGAGGTGACTAATTCAAAGATCCGCTCTTCCTCACTCTCTTATATACTATGAAAGATCTCCTTTGTTGAGGCAGAGAAGTCTCGTACAAGCTTACATAAAGAATAAGTAAAATACAAATGAAATCATACAAGACTTACAACAATGAGCTCTCTTTGTTTTTCTTGCTTGCTCCTAGCTTGAAACCACCTCAACCTTGGAAATATAGTAACACTATGCTCCAATACTTCTCTTGAAATGACGATAGAAGGAGACGAAGAGGTGCGAAGAACTGCTGCTTCAAACCTGCATGAAAACCCTATATACTCGCAACCTAGGACTAACAATCGATCACCCAATTGATTACCACGTCAGACTAGTCGTTACAACGACTATATTTTGAAGCTTAATCGATTAGTAAATCGATTAAGAAGGTCTTAATCGATTGACCAATTGATTTAGCATACTTCTGTCCTGAATCACAACCCAGCCTGGATCGATTGCCCAATCGATTCAAGCATCCCTAATTGATTGGGCAATCGATTAGAGAAGCTTTTGTTCTTGCGACAACAATGTCATCAATCGATTGCCCAATCGATTGACACTCTCCTTAATCGATTGCCCAATCAATTAAGAAGCCTTCTATTCGCGAGAAACCCAGTGTCAATCGATTAGCCCAACTCTAACTTGTGTACACAAGTCTACGATTTTCTTGCCTAACCCTGGTCAACCGTGACCTGTTAGAACTTCCTCACCAAGTGTCCGATCAAACCATTGATCGACTTCGACTTTCCCCTGCCTAGTTCCCAATTAAGGCTTCTCTTGTGCCAACATGCAATCTCCCCGATCCACTTGAACTTCACCTAGTCCTACTAGGTTTGCCTAGTCCCACTAGGACTTTTTTTGTACCAACGTGCGATCTCTCTGATCCACTTAGACTTCACCTAGTCCCACTAAGACTTTTCCAATGCCAGTGTGAGATCTCTCCGATCCATCTAGTCTTCACCAGTCAAGTCTCCAGTCAGCCTTGACCCACTTGACTCACACAATGTTCAAGCAACCTTACTAAACATCGAAACCTAAGCTCACCTGAGCTTAGTCAAATTAGGTCAACCCTGACCTAACGAAGATTGCATCAACAATCTTCTTCTTTTTGATGTTTGACAATATATTTGAATTAGACTATTCTATATTATCCATACAATTTCTCCCTCTTTGATATACATTAAAAACTCTCTCCAAGAATTAATATGGTCAATGACATCCAATGAAAGTCTCATACCTTTCATTGTGGCCCATGCATAACCTTGAGCATTCATCACAATAAAGATTCTCAATTTTCATCTTCTTATTATCCCAAAGAAAATTAAAACACATGCTTTTAAGGAAGATCTCTCCCTCAAGACATGCTTGAAAACTCTATCATTACACCAATAATATTTTTTGAGTTCCTAAACTTTTAGGAAAACTCAAAGTGAAGTTATGAGGTTTTAAAATTCAAAATTTAAATCAAAATCTCTTCTTAACCCTATTTTTCACCAAAACTATCTCCCTTTTTATTTCATCATGAAATTCACCCAAATATACTTATAAAAGTATTTCAAAGGGTTAGAGATTTTTAGGTGACTTAAAATAGGGTTAATGAACTGAAATCAAACAATTTCAGACGTGTCAATCGATTGGTGTTGGGACCCAATCGATTAACCCATGCCTTAATCGATCACCAGATTAATTATGGCCACACTTAATCGATTAATAGATCGATTACGTGAGCTTCTGTGCTCACGAAAAACCTTCACCAATCGATTACGTAATCAATTGATGTATGTCCCAATCGATTACCTGATCGATTAGGAGTTCCTGATTTCTGAAAAAAATTCAGACTGAATTTCAAAAACTCCTAAATAATTCTACAAAATTCTCAAAATTATAAAATTTTATATAGACATTATTTATAAGATATACTATCATGGAAAAATAATTTCTATGAAAATACCCTCCATTTTCAAAGATTGACACAAAATTAAAAATCTTGAAAAACTTCAATGTTTCATTCTATTTTGTATCCAATTCATCAATAATGAGTTCTATCAAAAGATAGTCTTCATCTACTATGCTAGAAGGTTAGGTTTTGGCCCCCCCCCTTCTAGTATAGTTTTTTACTTTCAGGAATAAAGATCTTTCTTTTTTCCAAAAAAAAAGATAGTCTTCATCAAAATTTTCTAAAATAATTTTGAAATATTTTTTAAAAATCATTTCCAACCATCTTTTTTGGGTTAAATGCATATAACTTGTACATTAGTTTTCCTAATGATTGAAGTTCACTTAAATTCTTAGTTTGATAAACCTAAGACTCAAATAGATGTAATTATTCAACACCTTGTGTTTTGGTTCATTTTCCTAACTTCTCACTTGTATTTAATGTGTCTCAAAACACATACAAGTCGACTTATGGTCTTGTGTGATGTAATAGTCATGTTCTCCCTAAACTAAGGGATTCATGCATTTTTAACTTGACATTATAAACTTTAATCATCCACCCTAGGATGTCAATTAATGTCAATGTTTTTAAATTCAGTATAATGAAATAATACATGATAATGATCATGACATGCATCATATGGATATTTTCAAAGGAAATTTATTATAGCTAAATGATGCATGTATGACATGACCTATGATATTTTTATAATAAATTATGAATGATGAATTATAATATCATGACATATAATTGGGCATACAAATTGTGGCATATTAGTATAAAAAGAAATACCTAGATTATCTATCTAAGCACTATTTCCTAATTGCTAAGCGTAGCTAACCCTAATTGCCCTAATTTTTCAAGAGAATGTCAAAACTCTCAACTTGGCATTTCTTTGAATTCTATCCTAGTTATACTAATTTTATTAAGTTCAATCTTCCAAAAATATAGTTTGACACAATTTTACTCCTCAAGAGAAAATAATGAAACTTCCTTCTCATTTTCAAGAGTAATAACTCATTGAAAATGCCCCAAAGTGTCAACATCATCAAGGTTAGGTTAACTACCCTTCTAATTTAGGTTGACACTCCCTAAACCCATCTAGGGTGTGGCAAATCCACTCTTAGAAATCCAAAATCTATTGGTGCTCCTTGGGTGTTCTAGGTATTCACTAGAGATAACTTCCCTAGATACCTCCTAATGACTTTCATATGCTTCTCCTAAGCTTTAGTCATGCTAGTCTTGTTTTGATCAACTCTAGGGATGACTTTCCTTGTGATCTTCACTTGTCTCTTGGACCTAGATTTAGTTTCATAACAATATGGAACTCTATGGTAAGAGGGCCTATTGACCTTGGCTTTAGGTTTGTAACCCAAACTTTTCTTAACCTTAGAGAGTCTTTGATTTCCTAAATCTAGGTTTTGATCCTTTGATTCCCTAAGAATATTTTCTATTCTTTTAAGGGATTTTTCTAATTTCTTAAGTTTTAACCTCAAACCTTGATTCTCAATCATTACTTCGTCAAGGCTTGATTTTACGTGGAAGCCTTGGTCATTCTTCCTTTTAGGCATATATCTAGTTCCTTTAGATTTTTTGCCTAACTTATTTTCTACCTTCCTATCCTTAGGTTCGGTAGTCCTAGCATGAAGAGCTCAATAGTTCTCCTTAGACTTTTCATGCCTCCTATTTTCATGATAAATGAGATTAAAATGATAAAATTTATCTCTAGCATATATTATATCATGATTAAAATAAGCACCATTACCTAATGGTATCTTAGTCTTATTCTTGGAGGCTCCCCCATGGTTTGAGCTCCTTCTTTTGGTCTTGGTCGGATCCTTCTCTTTTGGATATTGGTTCCGATCATGTCCTCATTGATTACATAAGAAGCACACAATGTGCTTCTTGTCCTTCCACACCGTAGGTCCGACCTCCTTTGTTTTTTCTTTAGCCTTGAGTATCACTTGCACCTTCTTCTTGATCAATTTCGGATACTTACTCAAAGGAAATATTATCTTTGTTTTTACAAATTGAAATTTCTATACCTTTATTTGTAGATGTGGCACTTGACTCTTCTTTATTGACCTCGGATGATGATGATGATATTCTTTCTTATTCCAACGTCAATGGCAAATTTTGCTCCCCCTCAATGCTTGAAGTGGAAGCTTCTTGAATTTCATGCTCGGATGTTGAGCATCTCTCAACTTCCGAATCCTCTTCGTCGAATGAATCTCCCTCTTTTGATTTGTCTTGACTCGATGAAGTGGAAGGATCTTCATGGAGCTTGGTCAATTTGCTTCATAGCTCCTTGGCGTCTTGATAGTCTCCAATTTTGTCCAAGATAGTGCTTGGCAATAGATTGATCAACAATTTAGTCACTTTGTTGTTGGTCTCGCATCTTTTGATTTGCTCTTCATTCCATTTTTCTTTCTTGAGGAGCTTCCCCTTGCTATTTGTTGGAGTCTCAAAACCCTCCATTAGAGCAAACCATTGCTCGATCTCCATCATGAAAATTTTTTTGATCTTTGTCTTCTAAATATCGAAATTGATTTTATCGAATGGTGGAGGTACCCGGATGTTATAGCCGAACTCCATTTTGATGTTGAACCCTCTTAATGATGATTTCTTGAAATTAGGGTTTCTTCAACTTTGTCTTCTTCCTCTAGTTCTTGCACTTTTGGCGATAAGTCCAAAGAAGATTGACCTTGCTGTGATACTACATGTTAGGACCGGTAGGTGAGCTAAGGGGGGAGGGGGGTGATTAGCTCTAATTTTTGCTCGATGAAGATTTATCGCAGTGGAAACTTGAGCAATGTTAATACCTCCGATTTTACTTAGTATCCACCTCCTTGAGGTGATTAATCTAAGGTTTCGTTCTTCCTCACTCTCTCATACACTGAACGATCTTCTTTGTTGAGGCGGAGAAGCCTCATATAAGCTTACACGAAGAACAAGCAAAATACAAATGAAGTCTTATAAGATTTACAACAATGAGCTCTTTTTGCTTTTCTTACTTTCTTCTAGCTTGGAATCATCTCTAGAACCTTAAAAATGCAATAGCACATGCTCCAAGACTTCTCTTGAAATGACGATGGAAGGAGAGGAAGAGGTGTGAAGCGCTGCTGCTTTAAACCTACGTGAAAACCCTATATACCGGCAACCTAGAGCTAACAATCGATCACTTAATCAATTACCACGTCAGACTAGTCGTTACAATGACTATATTTTGAAGGATAATTGATTAGACAATTGATTATGAAGGTCTTTATCGATTGGTCAATCGATTCAGCACATTTCTGTGCTGAATCACAACCCAACGTGAATTAATTACCCAATTGATTCAGGCATCCCTAATTGATTGACCCAACACTAACTTGTGTGCATAGTTCTAAGGTTTCCTTACCTAACCCTAGTCAATTGTGACCTGTTAAGATTTCCTCGCCAAGTGTCCGATCAAACCTTTGACCAACTTGGACATTCGTCTGCCTAGTTTCCAACTAGTACTTCTCTTGTGCTAACGTGCAATCTCTCTGATCCTCTTAGACTTCACCTAGTCCCGCTAGGACTTTTTCCATGTCAGTATGCGATCTCCCCGATCCACCTAGACTTTACCTAGTCCCACTAGGACTTTTTCTATGCCAGTGTACGATCTTCCCGATCCATCTGAACTTTACCTAGTCTCACTAGGTGTGCCTATTCCCACTAGGACTTTTCCAGTGCCAGCGTGCGATCTCCCCGATCCACTTGGACTTCACCTAGTTTCACTAGGATTTTTCTCGTGCTAGCGTACAATCTCTCCAATCCACTTGGTTTTTACCAATCAAGTCTCCAGTCAGCCTTGACCCACTTGACTCAAACAATGTTCAAACATCACTATTAAACATCGAAACCCAAACTCACCCCAATCTAGTCAAACTAAGTCAACCCTAACCTAACGAAGATTGCACCAATAGTTACAACGTGTAGCTAGTCTCATCAGACCAGCAACATGTTGTTGCCGATCTTATGAAGACCAATAATATGTTGTGTTCTACAGATCAACAATCATCAGTCAGTTTCATTTCATAAGTGGATGATAAACCTAGAGATGTCTGATTCACTATAAATTGCAAGATCCTTATGAACTAGATTATGGGTTCGTTCCCCATGCTACCCCTATGCTTTTCTAACTAAATAATTATTTTATACCAACTCGAGATTTCATGTTAAAAATTTTGACCTCTCGAAGTTTTACTTTGTATTTGTAACATCTATGATTTTGTAAATGCTACAATATGTAGTTGGTCTCTTTAGACCAGCAACACATTGTTGCTAATATTAGGAAGACCAGCAACACGTTTTGTTATGTAGACCAGCAAACTATCAGCCGATGTCAAATTCGTTACTACCATAAACCATCAAGTCAGAGGGAATGACAAATTCTAAGCTCCTTATACAATATATCATTGTAGCAAAAATGAGTTAATGAGACTACACTACCTTAGGTCCGGAAAAATTAAATCATTTTTTTGACAATGTTGTAAGCTTGTCAGTCGGTTTCATCCGAAAGGTGGCTGATCAACCTGCACTTGTCCAAATTACTCCTACAAATTCCTTTGTTCTCATAGTGTTAGGGGTGACCCTAAACCCCTCGCCTAACACAAGAATGAGACAATCTATCGAACCCAGGTATATTTTCAACTCATTTCCTACTAAGAGTGATGAGGTAGGAAGCTTATTACAAAATCTAAGTCACTTATACTCAATATCCGACAACACGGACATTTTTATGACACTAATCGAAAAACCAAATAAATGTAATCCTCATTTGGGCAATCTTATATGTGTGTACGTAAGCTGGTTTCATACTAAAATTGTCTAATAAACATAGATTTCACCAAATGTCATGAAACTAGGAAGTTGATAATGTTATTTGATATCATTCAAAATTTGTCATATTACAAATCTTATAATACAGTTTTAGAACAACAACACAAATTTGAATTATATTGTCCCTTCCTCATCCTCTTGATTCTGTAACATCTGGAGCATCGTCAAGTTGCATAACTGCATATATTGATTGAAAGAAATGAACTTCACAGTTGGGTTATATTTCCCAATCATCATGAAGTTATTCCTAACTATTGATTGTCGTACACAGTGCATCCATATGTTATTAATTATGATAATAACTACACAACGATTTTGTTGTAAAAGTCCAATGATCCATAGACACGGATTAGCTGCTCTTGGGGTAATCAACAACGTGTAGCTGTTCTTGGGGGAATCAGCAGCAACGTATTACAGATCGTGCTAGGATCATCAACACACTGTTATTATAGTCTAGTATGTTGCTGGTACGAACGTCTGCACGTTGTTGCTGTTCTTGGGGGAGTCAACAACAACCTATAGCTGGTCTTGGGGGAATAAGCAACAACTTGTCTTTATGGTCTTCCTAGGATCAACAGAGAATTATAACACTTATGGTGAAGTGTGTTGCAGGTATGGAAATAACAGCAACAAAAATGTTGCTGGTCAAGGGAAGATCAGAAACAATGTACAATCATGTCTTGCTTGACGTTATTGTTGTTGTGTGTACAATGACTATATTTTCACATCATACACAATGTATCATTTTACAACTGATATATTAAAATTGTTCAACACCAACACTTATCCAATATAACCAAGTGTCCTAATTAACTGACTCCAGCATTATTGAACAAGTATTGTACCCTACAACTACTACAACAACAAGAGAACCACCTAATTTTCCAAGATGTACAAGCTCACAAGACAAGAAGATCACATTAATTTGGGCATACCTACTATTAGTACCACAATTTTAATAATATACACAACAACAATAATGCTGAAAAAATCAACATATTTTACAAATTAAATTTACAAAACAACACACCTCAATAAATGAATTACTCATTTCATATACAATAAGTACAAAACATTACACATTGTCACCAACTAGATAAATGAATTACTCATTCTTCTTTGAATTTACTAAACTTGTCCCTAATAATTAAGATTGTAACCTCTACTCCAATTTTGTTAATGCCCTTTTAAATTCCATATTCATATGATACATTAGATGTCAAATATGACGATGATCGTTGGTCGGCAAGAGCGGGGTGAATTGCCCCTAAAAATAAAAATTTTATCTTTTATTTATCTTAAACAAAGATGTTAGTTCAAAAACAAACAAAGCATAACATATAAAAACTATAATAGAAATGAAGCAATCCTGAAAAGAAAGAGGCAACCATAATTTTACTTGGTTTACAATCGGAGAGGTTGCTAATCCAAGGCAGAATGTAGCTCGATTCTTCTGAATAATCTCCTTTGGGCGGAGAAGTCTCTTACACAATAAAATCTCAGAAAAAGAAAGAAAACTAGAACGACTTTGTATGCTATGAATGAATTGAATGAGTGATTTGGAACTAAGCTCTAGGGGTCTATTTATAGCCCCGGTCAATTCTATCCGAATGCTGACGTGGCACTATAGGGGTGCCCGAGTGCTTAAGGGCGCTTGGCACGTGGCTTGAGGGTTATCCGAAGCGCAACATTCGCAAACGGCTAGTTAACAGATAAATATTGGATCTTGAGCAGTGTATGCACAGGGGCGCCCGAGCACTCCTATACATAGGGGCACCTGAGTACAATTAGTCAGCACCTTGCTAACCAATTTTACAACGGATCTTCTTGGGTGATTTTCGACCTTTCCAGAGTTGGGCTTACCCGAACCCTCCTCTGACCTTCTCCTCGAGCGAGCTTTCTCCAGGGTTCTCATCCCTCGGATGTCGTGCTCGTCCTCGCTCCACCGGCGTACTCTTCCGCAGACCTCCGTGTCCCTCGAATGCACCGAGCCCGTCAACTCCCTTCTCGTGCCATCCTTCTAGACCGTTGCGTCTTCCGCTTTACTTTCTGTGCTCCTAAACTCCTACACACTGAGACACATGGATTAAAAACCAACATGACCTAAATTGACTCGGTTGACCACATCAAAATCAGCCTGGGGTACTTACAAAATATATTGGACATCTAATTTTGAGTTAAAGACATTCAAAGTTTGCTAATGTCTTCACACTAGATTGTTCCCCAAGAGGGTTTCTACATGACCTTTTGTTATGACCTATTTCTTTACACCGGTATGTTGCACATTTTTTTAACCTTAATATAGCTACTATAACATGATTGGAAAAAATCATGACCGCGTTGTATCAGCTACTATTACATAGCTGCTACAATACAAACATAACAAATCATGATCACATTATAGCAGCTACAAAATTGTAGCTACTAGAACACAAACTTAATATTCATCACTGCAACAACAAAAAATGTTTTTTAAAATCTATTACAGTGAAAATCAAACACAATCGCATAGCATATTAGTTGTTTGTGTGTGTGTGTTTATACCTTTTTGTCGCACCCCCCGGTATGCATCTAATTTTTTTTTTCAAATTGAAAATTTATTTGTGTTATATATATATATATATATATATTATATATATATATATATATAATAGTGTTACCCTGTGGACCTTATGCTGCGGAGTCATCCAAACACTACTCGGGGTGCTTGGATTCCAATCCAGGCACCTCAATTATTATTTTTAAAACCCATTCGGGGCTCCTGGAATTGAATCCAAGCACCTAGAATTTTTATTATTTTTTATTTTTTAAAAAATTAATATTTCCTAAATCCGCAACTATGATCAATTGCCTTTTGTGTGTGTGTGTGTGTGGATGAAGTCCTGCGGATTTTGTCTGCAACAATGTAATTTTAATTTTTTTTGTTTATTTTATTTAAACTCCAATTAAGTCAATAAGATTTTTCTTTTAGGGTTTAGGGGTTAGGCTATATTATAAAGTGCAAAAAACAATCAAAAATATATTTGAGGTGTGCAAGAGGTGTGCGTGGTAAGGTCCTTCGAGTAATATGTTTCTCTATATATATATATTTGATATCTTATTTATCTTATGATGCTCACCTTATGAGCACCATGTGTAATTTTTTTTTTTTGATTTTTTAAAATTCCTTTAGCTTAAATATTATAATCCAAACCCAAATTCAAATCCTAAATCTTAAGGATTAAGGATTAAACTCTAAATTCTAAATTTTAAGCTCTAATATAAATAAAGTAAAAATTAAATATACTTAGTGCTCACCTTGTGAGCACTATAAGAAAAGTATAATAACATTCTTTTTATATATAGTGAAATGTTATGGTTGGTGTGTTATGCGCCCATTTTTGCCATAGTAATATAGGCGCTTGGACATTACCTTAAATTTTAAATCCTAAATATATATAATATACCTCATCAGTATTTAATATTTTTTAGTATTAAAATTTTTTAACTCCAACATTATAATCCAATCTATAAATCTTAGAGTTAAAATTTAATTGGATTAACCTTGGAGCTAAAAAATAATTTTAAAAACTATTAGGCACGCTAAATATATACCCTGTGTGCACCTATGTTTTTTTTTGTTTTAATTTTTTTAACTTAAATATTATAATCTAACCACTAAATCCTAAAGACAAAATCTAATTTACTTAACCCCGGAGCTATACAAATAAGCAAACAAAAAATACTGTTATTGAATCCAGGAGCCTAGATCGTAGTTGCGCACAAATCCTCTATATATATATATATATATATATATATATATATATATATATATATATATATATATATATATATATTATATATATATATATATATATATATATATATATATATATATATGATCATAACCTCTTATATTATCTTTTCTTGTAATTTTTTTTTAAAAAAAAAGAAAATTAATTAAATATAATGCAATAGAGAATAAATTAGAAATGATCTAGCTTATAAGGAAACCTGATCATAGTTCGAAACGGATGGTTCAATGGTTCAGAACTCCTAATTTGATAATTCCTGAAAGGTTGATCTTTAACCTTAACAATCCATGATAATTATGATTAATGGTTCAGAATTGTCAAATATGGTTTGGTTCATGATTCATGATTATTTGAGACACTATTCGTGACAGATCGTGACAGAAAAAAATCCTAACAAAAGGTGACAAAAAGTAAATCCTCCATTCCTAACGTATCTATCCTCGCCAATTAAATGGTGAAAGACTAGATAGTGACGAAGCCCGTCGGTGACGATCCTCTCACTGTTACATGTAGCGAAGCCTCTACTTTGTCGTCTCCTCTCATGCTATTAGATTCTTCTCCCTTTACCTTCACATCTCACCTTCATCACATTCTTCTCCATTTCCCTTCACAACTAGCCTCCATTGCAACAAACATAAGATGCCTATAGTGTTGGCGCCGGGAGCACTAGATCGAACATGATTTTAATAATAGCAAAGAGTTCAAAATTAAATATGTTTTGTGGTATAACATGGTTGACTAAGTGTGCAAGAAAATCCTAGTTTACCTAGGCATGAAGTCTTAACCTACAGGGTTGAGTACAAAGTCCTGGTCAGAGACTAGGCAAGAAATCCTAGCCGAGGGTTGGGCACCAAAGACTTGACCGCAGGTTGGGCACGAAGACCTAGTTTGAGGAATTGAGCATGAAGATCTGACTGAGGGTTAGGCACTGAAGACCTGATTCGGAAGATCAGACAGAAGACTTAGTCGTACAAGGACAACGGACAGAAGTAGAGATGGGCCAAAGTACGAACATCTTGAGATCTGGAAGATTCGAAGGCCGAGCAAAAGTCCAACCGGAGGTGCCAGTTGGCAAAAGTTAACTTCTCCAGAGTGGAGTAGGTGAGCATGCGTTCCCCGGAAGAGGGAATAGTAGGTGTCGGTCGGACCCAGGATTTCATTTCGAAATCCAAAGTCAGGATCGCACAAGTTTGCTCTCTGTGCTCAAGTTTGCTTTCAATCAATTCTAATGCTCTCTGTGCTCAAGTTTGCTGCTCCAAAATAGTCCGAGATCGACGACACGTTGCTCTGACGACGAAACATCTTTCTTTCTTTTTCAAACAAGTGTTGTCGTATGAGTTACTTTTTCATTTTGTACTTAAACTTGCATATTCTTTAACATATTTTGTGACATATAGAATTACCCAACGAAAACAATCAAGGATCGTGGGCCTTAGAGTAGGGGTCATCACAGACTCCAAACCAAGTAAAAAACAAAGCTATTAGCGTTGTTTTGACTTGACTCTTTTTATTTCCGTTGTGTTTACTCATTATTTTAATCCAAAAACTTCGAATCGATATTCACCCCCTGTATCGATCTCATCGATCCCATAAGTGGTATCATAGTGGGTTGCTCAATTTCGATAAAACCAACAGTTGAGGGGAAGGGGACAATCACGTGATCACGTGACAACGCCTCAATTTCGATAAAACCCACCGACGATCACGTGATCGACAAAACCTCCACTCGGCGCAGATCTCAGCCACAAAAGAGGGGAAGGGGAGAAGCAGGGTTGCGCTAGGGCAGAGGATCGCCGGCTCATGAAGATGGCCCGGCAGCGTTCGCTGCGGCTAGGTCTTGCGAAGGAGAGGAAAAGAATCGGCTTGGCTGCGGCGAGTAAATAGAAGAGAAAAGGAAAGGAGAAACGAACTCAGTCTGCCCCGATCTCACGATCCGCCGCAAGAGGAAGGACTCAGCTGGCTAGGGCTCGCACGCAGGAGAAAGGAAGGATTCGACGATTTTGGCAAAAGGATCGGGAATTAAGGGATTCGGCCGAAGACTTTGGGAAGGGAAGGGAAATTAATTAATGGCTGGTCTTTTACAATTTGCCCCTCTAATTTTGGCCTATTCGACATAGGCCCTTACGTTTAGAAATTTTACATTCTGGTCCCTCTATTTTCCGTATTTTAACATTCTCCCCCACTAATAAGAATTTGGTCCCCAAATTCCGTTAATATTCACCGTAAATGCGAACCGTTGTATGTATGAACTACGAATACTGCAATGAATAACAGTAGTTCCTCAGTCAAACAAATGGGGATATCGAGCTCGGATAGTGTCCTCGAGCTCCCAAGTCGCCTCTGCATCCGTGTGGTGCTGCCATCCAACTCTGACCAGCCGGATCGTCTTGTTCCGTAGCTGACGCTCCCGGAATCCCAAGATTCGTACAGGTACCTCCTCATAAGTAGCGTCAGGCTGGAGCGGAACATGCACCTTGGATAGGATGTGTGCGGTGTCTGGCACATATCTTCTAAGCATAGAAACATGAAACACGTCGTGGATGTCGGTCAAAGATGGTGGAAGTGCAAGGCGATAAGCTACAGCTCCAATCCTTTCCAGATTCTGGAATGTACCAATATATAGTGGAGCTAGTTCACCTCTGAGACCAAAATGTTCCACCCCTTCCGTGGGTGAAAATCGAGGAAGGCATGATCACCCGCAGCAAACTTTATGGGTCTGCGCCTCCGGTTAGCATAGCTATTCTGGCAATCCTGCGCTACTAAAAATCTCCGTCTGACACTCCGTACTAACTCTGCCTCGTGCTGAAGTCTCTGGGGTCCCAACAGCTGAGTCTCGCCGACCTCATCCCAGAGGGTGGGAGTTTTGCACGCCCTACCATACAACGCCTCAAATGGTACCCTATATCGCCAAATGAAAGTCGTTGTTGTAGACGAACCCCACCAAGCGCAAATGGTCCTCCCAACTGCCCCCAAAGTCCCTCAGACACAAGCGCAACAAGTCCTCTAAAGACTGGATAACACGCTCTGACTGTCCGTCTGTCTAGAGATGAAAAGCTGTGCTGAGACGGAGCTCTGTACCCATGGCCCTCTGCAAACTCTGCCAGAACCGCGATGTAAAACGCGGATCTCTATTCGAGATAATACTCAAAGGAACTCCATAAAATATGCCTCTCTCCTGGCAATACAACTCTGCCAATCTATCAAGAGAAACTATCCTCCGGATAGCTAAGAAGTGAGCAGGTTTGGTTAGTCGGTCCACGACTACCCAAATCACATCATGACCTCTCCTAGTCCTCAGCAAATCCACCACGAAATCCATGGTGATATGCTCCCACTTCCACTCAGGAATGGGGATCCCCTGGAGGAGTCCAGCAGGTCTCTGGTGCTCTGCCTTAACCTGCTGGCATACGAGACATCTAGCAATAGAATCTACGATGTCTCTCTTCATGCCGTTCCAACAATAGGCACATCTCAAATCACGATACATACGAGTACTAACAGGATGAGTAGCAAAACGTGATCGGTGGGCCTCCTGCAGCAACTCCTCTAAGATAGGGTGTGCCTCTGGTACACACAACCTCTCTCGGAAGTACAAAGCACCCTCCTCCTCACATGTGAAATCCGACTGCTCTCCTGAAATCGCCTGGCTACTCGGAAACTGAATGTGCTGGTCACTGGCCTGAGCCTCTCTGATCCTCGTATGAATCTCTGACTGAGTCATCAGGGTCACTAGCAATCCTCTCTCTATCCGAGATTGCTCCTCTAACCCAAGCTCATAAAACTCTTGATCAAATCCGTGACCATCACTCTGTGGCATGCCAAAACAGCTCTGGACTTCCGAATGAGGGTGTTAGCGACTACATTAGATTTTCGAGGATGGTAGCCAATGGTGCAGTCGTAATCCTTCAGAACCTCCATTCACCTCCTCTGTCGTAGATTCAGCTCTCGCTGAGTGAACAGATACTGAATGCTCCG
>JAGFNQ010001303.1:209758-365983 GCA_024364735.1 Boesenbergia rotunda | reverse complement strand
AATTCTCGAACTATAGAACCGTCCGAGAGCTAAGGCTACCATTGTCATCCATACGACCCAATGACAATAGAAACCCTAACGTCCGCGTGCTAGAATCCTCTAGCCCTGAGACAAGAAGATGACTGGAACATCGTCGTCTCTGATGCCAATGAACCACCACATGGACTAGTTTGGAGGTCAACTCGTAACCACTCGCGCTTGACAACCAACGGTCTACCCCTCGGAGACTGCCCTCTATAACATACACCCGTTACAGACAAATTTCACCGGTGTCAGCTGCTAACACCCATTCCATCGCATCCCAACAGATCCTGCTTCTCGACGTGCTACCGAAAATATCTAACAGATACAACCTGTCTGTGAGTCATAAAACCTCATAGACTAGAATAGCGTAAGACGAGTCAACTAACCGTCTTCTCGTAACCCAATATTCCTCCGGTTCTCCATACAAGGTTCAGAAACCTCTGAATTCCAACCCCATAACATAGAAGCACGCTATGTCTAAAGAGTATCTCAACATAATCACGAAGTGATTCTTCGTTCCTTGATCGTTTCCTCAACATCTTCCACCCAAAGGCGGTATAACCTCATAAGTGACTTGCCTCAGTGCAAATCATAAGTACGTAGGTACCTCCTTGGTTCACCAAACCAAGTACCGATGGTAACCCACAAGTGTTAGGCAACTCGCGTCACACCTTTCCGAATCGGTACAAGTCACATCTGGTTGTACTTTTTGGCTATCTAACCAAGCATAATAACTCTGGGATCAAAAGTCCCACGAAAGTAAGATATCTTTATCCTCTATCAACTGAGATGACAACATCCAATACCATCTCTGCTGCATCACAGCAGATCATATCCTCCAGACATGTCATCTAGGATACAACCATCAACATAATACATAAGGGTCCAAGATTAATCACGCATCATAGTCGTAACTAAAATGGATTGACAACATGTTATCCAGCTAAACTATATCCACGAGTGCCTACCAGCCAAGTATATATAAGTCGATATACAATCTCATCAAAATAATGAAATGTCTAACCCTATACTAGAGAGTAGATGCAAAAGGGGTAAATGAGGCATGTCATATATCTCGTGTCACCTGGAGGAGTCCCTTCGCCGCCATATCCCAATCGCGTCTATCGAGAAAACGACTCCGACATAAAATCCGAAAAAAAACACCCACAGGATCACAAGGTATCTCGAGAACCAAGCGCTGATACCAAATAAATTGTCACGCCCCGAGACCCCAGGAGCCGCTGATCCAATAGAAAATCGGACAGCACCTCCCCTGTCCGGCGGACAATTCACACATACACATATCACATAAAACACAACTACGCAGTTAAAATGGCCTCAGGCCTCAAATCAAGACAGAATATAATATAAAATCGGGTAAACCATACCTGACTACGGACCGGTCCGACTGACGACAAAACACAAGACTTAAAGGTCTCACAAACGTACAACTATACTGTCGTATAGTATGACTAAATCCAACACAAAAGTAACAGCGGAAGAAAACAATAGAAAATACTACCAACACCTAGACGATAAATCTCGAAGACATCTCGATAAGTATGCGAACTGGGACAGGCTATCAGGCACGCTCCAGTCAATCATCTTGAAATAAAAACAAGGAGCTAACGGTATGAGTCATAGAACTCAGCGAATATCTCATCATATATATACAAGATATTCTAAGATAGCAACAAGGTAATAGACTACCGAACTAACACGTACATAGACAGTAATAAGAACAACTGCAAAAGAACAATAAGAATTACCATACCAAAGTAGCCAAGTCGTCATGACAAGACATAAGGGTCCCCTGTAAGTGCATGTCAATCATATACAGCATCAAGTAAGAACAAGCACAAGTAAGGGCAAAATAAACGAACACACATTTGCAATGACATGGTCACCCCTGCCGTCGGTCAGACATCGTCACCTATGTACGGGAGGAAGCTGAGCGGAGGCCACCCTCCGACGTAGGGTTGTGACTGTCGTCCATACTCTGCCATCACTACTCCTGAGCGATTGAGTAGACGGAATGCTGCCGGTGTAACACCCCTACTCCATGGCCTATCCTAGCGATGTCTCTATCAGCCTAAGGCCATCTGTGGAGGACATCTCTGTCTGAGTGTTACCCCTACCCCATGTATATAATGGGGGAGAGACGTCTCCCTCTCATCTCTTGATATCTAGACAACTCAAGGAGGGACATCTGCCTGCTACCACGCTCCGATTCACTAACCCATGAGTGCATGAGCGGAGCAGCACAGAGCACACTACCCAATACTCCGTCAACCACTAACCCATGAGTGGTCGTATGGGTAGGTCAGTATGACTGCCGACCTAGCTCACCCAAAAGGGGCCCCTAATCGACAGTGATGCATAATGCACGATGATGCATAACACTGGTCAAAACAGCATCCACTATCTAATCCACCTATATCAACATGATATGCAAGGTTTGTAAGAAATGCACCATAACCTAAGTCCTAAAGGTATAGGTATCACATGTCAGTTGTGGCACAAACAACATCAGCAAAACAAATACAAGAGCTATGCCACAATCTACTACTCTATTGCTAAACAAGCATATCAAATATATATATATATATATATCTGTGACAATTATAAAAGAAGAGTCAAAGATACCCGCCTCCAATGTAGAAATCCGAAAGTGAAGAGGGGATCCAAAATAATATCTGTCGCAAGTGGAATCCAAATAGCCGAGTCAATGACCTGTATCACCACACATAGTTTTAGCTATCATAATAGATGTTAATTAGCCAAAACTAACTAATCAATCGTATTAGAATTAATACCAATTACTCCGAGTATAGGACTTAGGCTCACCCTAGGTTAACCTAATCCTAATCACAACTCCATCAAACTCCCAGCCAAAACAGAAACTCCCTAACACAACCGATCTAGCAAGAATCAAATCAATCTCCAGATTAATCAAAGACAGGAACAAATCACCTATTCTGAGATCAAAGAAACAACAATAATCCTACTTAGAGCATCCACAAGGAATTCCCATAACCTGTTCTAAACTACCTGTAATCCCACGACTGAAACCCAAGATCAGTTAATGCTACAAAACTGAGATTGAAATCCCAATCCAATCCTCATCACCATACCTCATGGAAGCTCAGGATCTCAAGAACAAAATGAAGGGACTAACTCAAAACTAATCTGAAACTATCATGAAGCAGATCAACAACCAACTCAACCATCCTAATCACAAGATCTGCAATCACACATGAAGGATTAAGAGCTTGACCGACACAGAGCACACGCAAGAAGCGATTTGACCAGAAAACATCAAAGCTAAAATCCCATAGCACAGAACTAAACTCACATCCCATTCCTAGATCTGAATTCAACACCGTATCAAAAATAAAAATCTAATTCAATCACCATACTCAAATCCAAGAGCATCATTATCAAGTTCTTACCTAGATCCGCTGATAGAATACTTCTGCTCTCATCTAGCAAGATCGACCTCAGCAAGGAGCTCCATCACGATCGGCCCCAAACTCTGAGCTGAACGCCTCTCCCAAACCCTTCAACCCGCCTGGAGTGGAGATCGATCTGAGCTCCGGAGGAAAACAACGACCATCGACGATCACGTGATCGACAAAACCTCCACTCGGCGCAGATCTCAGCCACAAAAGAGGGGAAGGGGAGAAGCAGGGTTGCGCTAGGGCAGAGGATCGCCGGCTCATGAAGATGGACCGGCAGCGTTCGCTACGGCTAGGTCTTGCGAAGGAGAGGAAAAAAATCGGCTTGGCTGCGGCGAGTAGATAGAAGAGAAAAGGAAAGGAGAAACGAACTCAGTCTGCCCCGATCTCACGATCCGCCGTAAGAGGAAGGACTCAGCTGGCTAGGGCTCACACGTAGGAGAAAGGAAGGATTCGACGATTTTGGCAAAAGGATCGGGAATTAAGGGATTCGGCCGAAGACTTTGGGAAGGGAAGGGAAATTAATTAATGGCTGGTCTTTTACAATTTGCCCCTCTGATTTTGGCCTATTCGACATAGGCCCTTACGTTTAGAAATTTTACATTCTGGTCCCTCTATTTCCCGTATTTTAACACTGTCTTTTTCAGCAATTCTCTATATTAAATGGCCCAACAAGAAGGATACAACACTGCCCGTCCTCCTCTCTTCTCGGGAGAAGATTTCAGCTACTAGAAGAGTTGCATAGAAGTCCACCTGAATACTCAGGTGGAAATATAGATTATCATCCAAGCCAGCCTAGAGATCCCAAAAAATACTCAAGGTGAACCTCATGGATACACCGAATGGGACGCAACCCTGAAGAAGAAAATATAAGCTAACACTAAAGCTACTCTAACTCTCCAGAGTGGCCTTACAAAAGAAGAGCTTAACTGCATCGTCCCCTTTAACAGTGCGAAGGAGCTCTGGAACAAGTTGATTGAGCTTCATGAAGGGACTTCTGATACTAAGATCAGCAAGCGAGACCTGCTTCTGAACAAGCTCTACAATATAAAGATGCAAGATGGAGAAATTGCTGCACAACTTCATGCATGCAACCAGGAACTGATGAACTGTCTCCTTGCTATCGGCCATAAGGTAGAGAACCGAGACATAATACAGTATGCAATCAACTCTTTCCCAAGAAATACTTTGTGGGCATCTATGGTAGATGCTTGCAAAGACTCGAGGGATCATTCTAAAATTAATTTAGATGAGTTATTTTTTAAACTCGAATTGCATGAACAGACTAATGATACTCAGGTCGAGAAAGGTATTTAGCTTATGTCATCATATTAGACGAAAGTTTTTCACCGATAAGTAGGATAAATTAGGAAGCATTCGTAATGGACGGACCATCAATCCAACATTTTTATATTAATCGATTATTAAAGAAAATTTATCTATTAATTTATTGAGTCTGAGATTCAATCCAACATTTTTATTGAGTCTGAGAAATGAAAAATTGCGATAGATGAGGAAATGAAGTTTATGAGAAAGAATCAAGTTTGGGATTTATTCGATTTTTCTCCCAACCGAAAGGCCATTAGGAATAAGTGGATTCTCAAAATTAAGAGAAAAGTAGGTTGGTTGATTAATCGATATAAAACTCATTTAGTTGCAAAAGGATATACCCAAATTGATTTTGAAAAGAAATTCTCCCCAATTGTGAAGTTTGTGTCAATATATGTCATCCTAGCTATAGTAGCACATTATGACTTAGAATTACATCAGATGAATATAAAAACGACTTTCCTTAATGGTAATCCAGACGAGAAAATCTATATGGCACAACCATAAGGTTATATTATTGAGGGCCAAGAGAATAGAGTTGCAGACTTAAGAAGTCTATATATAGGCTAAAGCAAGCGTCAAAACAATGGAACATAAGATTCAATGAAGTCATTTTGCCTTATAGTTTCGAAATGATTAATGAGGATCATTGTATTTACTTAAGGAAGGGGAAAAAAAGAAAGTTTGTCATTTTATCATTATATATTAATGATTTTCTAATAGCTAGAAATGACTTAAAGTTTGTGATAAAAGTCAAGTTTTGGCTTTCATCACAATTTGATATAATTGATATGGGAGAAGCTGAGTAAATCTTAGGAATGAAGATCATTCGAGATCGATCAAAAATGATTTTAGGTTTGTCTCAAGAAGTTTATATTACTAAGATGCTACAACACTTTAATCTGTCAGATTGCAACATTGAATAAATATTAGCAGCAAGAGGTAATGTTCTGAGCAAAAGTATGTATCCCAAGACTCCTAAAGAGATAGCAAAATGAAGAAAAAACCATATTCTAGTGTCATTGGTAGTTTGATGTACACTATATTGTGTCCTCGTCTTGATATACGCTATGTTGTCGACTTAGCCATTTTTAGTCAAACACAGGATCGAGACACTGGAAAGTGATGAAAAGGATATTCAAATATCTCAAAGGGATAGTAGATTATTGTCTCTGCTTCCAAGGATAAAACTAAGCATGAAGGACTACACAAATGCAGATTAGGGAGGGGACATTGATGATAGAAAATCTATATCTGCTATACCTTCTTGATAAATGGTGGCGCCATCTCATATAACAGCAAGAAACAAGCTTGTGTAGTGTTGTTGACAATGAAAGCCGAGTATGTGGCTTGTGCAACAATTATAAAAGAAGTTATCTGATTAAAAAGGTTCTTGATGCATCTGAAGATTACTGAGAATAGTAGGAGTCTTGTTACAATGTACTGTGATAATTAAGTTGCTATAGCTTTTTCCAAGGATTCTATATATCATAGCAAAGGCAAGCATATGAAAATTAAATATAATTTTGTAAGGGATATTGTTGACAAGAAAAAGATAATTCTTGAGTACATCTCTACAGGAGCTATGCTTGTAGATCTTTTTACTAAGTCATTGACCAAAGAGTCATTTCATGGACATGTGAAATCTTTGGGACTTTACAAAATGTAACACATTGTAAAGTCTGTTATATTTATGAAATACAATATCTATTCAATGTAAATGTATTTATTACATTTGGATAAAAGTCTCGATGTGTATGTTAGTAGGTTAGATTTTTCCGCTTACATGGATAATCATCTCTTTTTGTTAAGTATAAATAGAGGTAGGACTGTTACTTATGAGTTAGCTTATGTAGCTATGAATAGAAACATACTCATAAGTTAAGGTCGCCTTGATAATTGTGTCAAGGTAAGATCATTTATATAATGAACAGAGTAAATAAACCCACCATTTACTGAACCTGTTAAAAACCAAATTGAAATTCATAAGTTGAATTCAGGATTGGACATTAGGTATGTTTAGATTGAAATCTACATGATGTTAAATTTTGAGAAAAACATGCACTTTTTTGGCAAAGAGAAAAACATCGTAGCATAGGATTTATACCACATGTGCTATGGCAACAATAAGGGTAATAGGAAATTGGATACAAGCTTCTCTACTATGTGAGACCCTTAAAATTATAAGTTAATCTCAATCTTACCCTAAGTGACTATTTAGCTATCTACTTGAAGTTCTAATCAATGTTTGCTATTTAGCATGTATCTTATTGGCTATGGATGATTTAGTCTATGGAGCATAATTAGAAAAGTGACTGATTAGAATGAATAAATTTTAACTAAAAAGAAAGATTAAAATAGATTTACATCTTTGACTTTTATTTTGGTCGACCACTTATATTTTTTAAGTACTTAAATTGTGATTGTGAATAATTGTATTAATTAGTGATGTTGAATATACTCTTGACATAATAGTCTTTGATTAAAGATGTTCGTATTGATATACATAATTTAATCTAGGATAAAGACAAATTATTGATATCTCAAATTCATTATATAGATCAGTTAAGTGTAACAATTTTTTTAGCGATAATTGCTCGGTGTGTTTACTGTCGCACGAACTATTTCCCTGAAGTGTGAATTGAATGTTCTTACATTGTCTTTGTAACTAGATAAACTCTATGGATTAGCTTGGACGAGTGGTAGATGTTGAAATTGAGAAGGTGAAAGAGCACCCCTTCACCTTCATCTACCACCATTAGTGAAGGTATGGGAAGAGACACCAATTCACCTTCCTCTATAAATGGAGGTAGTAGAGGAAGAGACTTTTTCCTCCTATAAATAAGCATCCAAGTGCAAAATGATCAGTTTATCGTGAGACATAGAGGAGAACATCAAAGATTGAGATTTGATTTGTGGAATACGGAGGGTGGTTCGATCTGTTATCCCTCTTCCGACAACAAGTAAGAAGTTTCAAGGCTAGCAGCAAATACATTGTAAGTATTTATTGTTTTTGTTTCTTGTATTTGATATAATAGATCTAATAGTTTGATGCAATCAGTCTTAGAAATGTTGTGTCTTTCCTCCATGATACAAGGTTATCTTTCTTAGAAGATAATTTTTTTTTAGTTGACATAAAGTATTTACCTTATGCCATCATATTAGACGAAAGTTTCTCACCGATTAGTAGGCGTTCGTAATGGATGGACCATCAATCCAATATTTTTAGATTAATCGCTTATTAAAGAAAATTTATGTATTAATTTTTAAGTCTGAGACTCAATCCTTAGATGTCTAAAAAATCAAGACATGATTTTGAATGTATTCATTTATGTTACTAATCTAAGACCTCAAACTTATTTCACAGCATTATTAGCATGTTAACGCAGGAAGTTATCTTTCTTCATACTTTGTGCTTGCATCTTGGTGCCTAAGATGAGACGCAAGCCCTAGAGATCACAGATATTGCTTATTGTCTAGATATGCAATTGACTAAGTGACTAGATAGATCATAGATATAATTTCAAAGTGTCTTAGTTCAAGTGGTAAATATGGAGATATATATTGTTTGAGGTTTCAGATTCGAATCCTATTAATATTTATTGATTGAGATATTATTGTCAATAATATGCGGGATATTATTTCAATAATATGCACGATATTATTCCAATAATTATGTTCTTATCAATCAGTGGTATTATGCCTCCAACTTCGGGATTTCTGATAAAGGGGACCGTTTCGACGGTGGGGCTAGTCACTATAAAAATTTTATCCATTACATTTTTGCCCCCGGGGCTATGGTGCAGCGGTAGGATCACTAGTAGTTAATCCAGACATCCGAATTCGATCCCCAGCTATGGCGCATTTTGTAGGAATTTTTCCTCCAAATGGGGCGTGAACCCTGGGACGCTGGGCTACTAGACTGCCCACAGCGAGTGCTTCCCGATTTACCTTGGTAACCGATAAAAAACTTCTATAGGATCGAGTCGGACCGGTCACTCTAAATTTAATTTATCTACTGTCTGATTCATATTTTTTTTTAGATAGATCATAGATATAATGCTTGCTTTAGAGCATCCTTAAAAGAAAAAACACTCCGTGCTCTTTAGCCTTTGATGGCTTAGTTGTTTTTATCCTTAAATTTGTTATGCACAGATTTGTTTGACAATAATAAAAAAAATTCTATATAAATAATTATAATATATATATATATATATATATATATTTTCTCCGTTATTATATTTTTTTTTTAATGTATCTTAAAATTCGTTTTGCAACTCGTAAATGTGATTTAGGGGCGGCCATCGAAAATTGAAAAATTGATTAGATGGCATTAAATAAAAAAATCAGTTTAACAAACAATTTAATTATTTTATTCCAACCAAGAAAAAAATGTAACAGGAGTTGAAACAGGATGTTTATCACATGCGTAAATCTAAACTCACGTTCTCCTTGGCAGTTGGCATGAATTGGAATCCGATTTGGGATCTGGGAGGCGCAGATGAAGGCGAAGCTGCTACAGCAGTGATACTGTTACCATTTACAATGCCATGGCCGCCTCCGCCGCTCGATTCCGTTCGATCTCCTGCTCCTCTCATTATCAGTGGCACCGCCGGCATCCGAGACTCCACGTGGGGCACCCCGCCGTGAGCTCGCAAGATCGCCGGCAGCGGGCTGCCGCTGATGGGCTGGCCCACCGCACCGATTCCGGCGAAGAGAGTACTTGCATGGTAGTGCCACGGAGGAGGGGGGTACTGGCGGTGAAAGCTAAAGATGTCGTAGACGTGGTGGCGGCCGTCGATGGCCATAGGGCTGTGGTAGGCCTGGAGGTGAGCCCGTTTCGCGTTCTGGCGCTCGCGCTTGTGGGCGTTTTGGTGCCCGCCTAGGGCTTGCGAGGTCGGGAATTGCCGGCAGCAGTAGTGGCACTCGAACTTGCGCACGCTCTCGCCGTTGACGGACGTGGCGGCGGCAGCGACGGTGGCGCGGTCTTTGGTGGCGTCTTCTTTGGCGTTCTGACAGTGAGGGACTTCGATGCCGAAGAGGCGGATGGCCGAAGCGTTGCTGGTGGCGGCGGATCTCGGAGCGGCTTGGCGGATGAAGGGAAGCTGCGCAAAGGAATCGACCGTGCTCATAAAGTCGCGCGCCTCGCGCTCGCTCATCTTTCTTGCCGCCGCTCGTTAACTGTTTGTTGAATTGTCTCTGCTGGTTTTGGGCTCCTAATAAGAGGGAGATATTACAAACAGATCTATATCTTTTGGCTGCCTTTTCTTCGCTTGATCCAAATTCTTTGAGCTATGAAGTTTCATATCTCCTTTTCTCAGCGGTTTGGAGGATGATGGAAAGGGTGAGGTGTGCTTTATACTAACAGTGAGGTAGAGAAAGAGGAATATGAACAAGTGAAGAAGACCCCATTTGTTGAGAGTAGTACTGACACTAGATGCAACAGTTTTTTTGCTGATGTTGGTGGTGGAGTTGGCTTTTGATCTGTCAAACAACAACCAAGTACCACAGCAACAACACCATCACCTCTCCATTGATCAATCTGCTCATCTTTCTCTCTGTTATCAATTATCTACTTTACAACTTTGGCTTTCATGCATGTGTAAGAAAGCGGCACAGGTAGCAGTAGAGGAGTAGACAAGTACGTGATCAATTCTGCTTCACATCGCTCACACACAGTATGTGATACTACATCGGGTACTGCCTCTTTTATAGCTGTTGCCTCTTCATATATGGTGGCTTGATGCGCAGAGCAAAGAAAGTGGTCCTGGAGAAATAAAGAAGGTATGGGGTGGATCTTTAGCTGTGTGCATGCTCGGTCAAGTGTGTCTTTGCCATTGGGCATTTATCTTTGCCAAGTTTAAATTGACATGCACTGCCCTACAACACTATATATAATATATGTACATACAGCTCATACTTGAACAAAATTCTGCTTCATTTGGCTCAGACTTAAGTAGATGCGCATATTATTTTTAATGGCCTTTATCAATTTATCACGGGTTCAAGTTGCGAAAACAACCTCTAGCAATGTAAGACTGCGTGCAATACATCTAATGTGATCCGATCCTTCATTAGGACCCTATTAATGGAAGCTTCGTGTACCGGGCTGCCCTTTATTAATTTATCACCTAAAAAGTATCCAAATATTACAAAGGTGTGTTTTATAGATTACATTAATAGATAGTCTTAAAATATAGGTAGATATGATCAATGTTGTACAATGGAAATTAATGTTTAGTCTAACAAAAGGACTTCCTAGTCATTATCAAGGAAAAGGACCAGCATTGGCATTGTCCACAAAATATCTTTTTTTAGGTATATTGTCCATGGAATTTACTTCTCGCATTAGAATGAGCCACAAAGGCCAAATTTACACATGAATAGGTAAGGTTGATATAAGGTTTGTTCCTTGCTCTTGTAGTATGCGGAACAATTTTGGGAAATTAGTTGTCTAGTTATCTAGGATTCTATACTTGTGCCTAAAATTAGTAGTTCTATGATCTGAGTAGGACATTAATGGATGTGCTTGGGACGCCTCATATAGAAGCAGTAAAATAGGGAGGACCATGGTAAAGCATTTTAGTCACATGCACAATTTGTCTTTGTATATATTAACTATTGCAAATAAATAAATAAATAAATAAAATAATTTCACCTTTTTGAAGCTTACTTTGACAATTAGCAATCTGACATCAAAAGCATTGCAAGATTAATGTTAAGTTGGCTTGTTTCTCAATCCATAATGGAAATTCGAAGGAAACTAAAAATTTTAGTAGGATCTTTTTTTGGTTACTCTATGACTGCAGTACTATACAAAATGACCACGAGACTCTTGCCAATATGGTACAAGGCAAGTACCAACTTATAATTCATGCACTTGCATTCTGAAAGGTAATTTGTGTTATTGCATCTTGGTCATTCAGGTAGTAGTGGCAACCTTATCATTATGCTAAAGCTAGCTGCCTCTTCCCTTTTCTCTATGTATCTAGGCAACTTTATGAAAAAAAATTGTTGCTTTATTCACTCATGACAGACATATTCAGTAATTTTTAGCTCTTACTTCTATGCTCTTTTTTTTTCTGTTCTCTTCTCTCTCATTTTGGCAATTTATAATTATGTGCACAAGTTACTTATTGACTAAATTGTGTATCGTAGTTTAATATTTACCAAAGAGCATATTTCTCCAAAGTGCAATGCATAAAATGCCCTTCTGCCTTAAGGTTGTTTGGCTGAACATCGACAATTTTGGCTGAACCCCAAGCTTCTTCATCATGGTGTTCAGCCAAAACATCTTGAATGTCTATAAGTCAAAAATCATGTCATATTGGTTGAAATCATGGTTATTAGTATACTAGGGATACAATAATGCCCATATAACATGATTTGGAGCTCTCTAAAGGTTGTGAAGTTGTTAAGGTGTTTTGGCACATAGATATAAAAATAACGCTTGCCCTTATGTGATGTCTTGGAAAGAAATTAATGAAATCGTAAAATATTGATCCCCTATAGTGTCCTTTTGTGGTCAACTATTTACCTCTTCCTCGATGTAAATTCTTCTTTTAGGTCATTCGTTACAACAACAATAATAAACCTTTATCCCACTACTTGGGGTAGTTTAACGTTGTTGGGCTCAATCCCTTACTATAACATTATCAATTTTATCATATTTTATCGTTCCAAACTAAGTCTTCTTGATCTTCCCTTCCTTTAATTAATGTGTATTTTGTCACGATCTCACATGCCTACTAGGTCATTTATTGGTCGCTTAAGTATATGTCCATACTATCTTAAAGACGTCTCTCAAAATTTTCCCTCTCACTTTTTCTCTAATGTTCTTATTTCTTATCCTGTCCATCCTTATATGTTCGCACATTTATCTTAACATTCTCATCTCTGCGACTCTTATCTTTTACTTATATACTCGCTTCATAGTCCAACATTTAGCTTCATATAATATACCTACTATCATTTTATCAACTACTTGACACATTGAATGTTTGAAAAATCATCTGTCACAAAGAAGAAGTCTAGAGTTTCTTTTTTCATGATTATAAGCGGGACGGAAAGAATATTAGAGTTTTCATAGCAGTTTGAAGCAATAAGCTTGGCGACTTCACCTTCTGGCGTGGTTTACATGACAAAGGATTTTTGCATGTGGTTTGGGGGAAAAGACATTTAGTCATTGCACTTTGGTGAAATTTATCCTTGGTAATTTTTAAAGTATGGGGTGTTCTAGTTAATATGTAACTTTAGGTGCACGTTTTCATCAACGCAACCTAGAACATAAGTTTACTGAAGTCCTCCAGACTTACTCATTCTCCCTATACCCTAAACATCATAACCCTTGTAATTACAAAATCAAATTATGTTTGACTCTACTAACCCATCACAACCATGTATAACTCTGGGATTCGTGCAAGCTTGTTTTCCATAATTCCTTCTATGTGCGCAACTCGATCACCTACCCATTGTCTTTAATAGTGGACCAGAGATGTACTTGCTTTGTCCCATGGCAAATCAGCATACCTATAGCAATTTGAAGGGTTTGATAAGCCAAGGTTCTCGGATAATTATGTATTTATCATAGATACATGTATTCAAAAGTCTTGTCCCCAATGCATACACACTCCTGATGTTCATAACTACCTTGAGAATATTTCACATCTTATAGTCAATCAATTTGGGGCCCATCATATAGTTATTGCCTAGCATATTTGTTTAAGGTGATTAATTGTATATATCTTTTATAATTGCCATTCAATTCATTCCTCTTCTTCCTTCTCTCAAACAAATACTGTTAATGTTTGAAAATATCTGAGCTAGAATCCACTGATTGCAGAGAGGAGAATAATTCACTTTTAACTACAGAAACATTGTCTATGGAGGCCAATCAGAGCAGACTACGGATGATGGGCACTGACATTTGAATCAATTATTGAACTACTTTGAACAAGAGGATATTTCTTTTGGTGCATGATAAACCATCAATGCCACCGGAGCTGGGTCTGCTAATTAACACTTTAGTGGTCTTCTCAAACCATGAAGCGATTGTGCTGTCGGTAGAAAGATTTAATCCTAGGACCACTGTGGATGAAGTATGATCTCTAAGCTGAAGTTCTCTTCAATCAATAAATTGCAGTTGTCTTCTGAGTGAAGCCAAAAAAGAAAGGAAATTGACGTAGGGGTGGCTCTTTTCTCATGTGCTATGAATGCCCATGAAGGGATGTGGGGACTTGGCTTCAAAATGATTAGCCCTCTTTTGAAAAGCTCGATTCAAGTTGATTGATTGGCTCTTGTCATTTTCAACTGTTGCATTTGCTTGTGATTATCCTAGATAATCTTTTCCTCCTATTTTATATTTTGTAGGGTTACGATGTTTTACCTGAATTAAATGGTTTTGACTATCCATACATCTGGCGGCAAAAATGTGATAATCTTATCTCAGTTGCTCCATATAGTTCGTCCCCAATTATAGGGAGATAAATGAATACTAACTCAAGTAGTCATCAATACATGAGGGAGGGTGGAACGTGATTACTAGTTAAGTTTAATTTTCATATTTTATGATGATAATATCTCATGCACTAGTAAACTATCCATATATCCTAGTAAGAGATAAGGTTCATATTTTTTTTTATAAGAGATAAGGAGTGCCTCAGGAGTTATGGTGCAGCGGTAGGGTGATTAGTTATTAACCCAGGTATCCGCGGTTTGATCCCGAACTATGGCGCATTTTACAGGAATTTTTCCTCCAAATGGGGAGCGAACCCTGGAACACTGAGCTTCTAGACTGCCCACCTCGAGCGTTTCCGAATTTACCCTGGTGACCGGTGGAAAACTTCTGTGTGGCCGGACCGGTCACCTCAGGTTCAATTTGTCTGTTGCCTGGTTCATCATTTTTTTAGTAAGAGGTAAGGAGTGCCACCGGAGCTATGGTGCAGCGGTAGGGCGACTAGTCGCTATTCCAGGCATCCACGGTTCGATCCCCAGCTACGACGTATTTGTAAGAATTTTTCCTCCAAATGGGGTGCGAACCCTAGGACGTTGGACTTCTAGACAGCCCACTGCGAGCGCTTCCCGATTTACCCTAGCGGCCGGTGGGAAACTTCCGTGTGGCCGGCCGGTCGCCCGAGGTTGGTTGGAAAAACCTCGTTAATCATTTTTAGTAAGAGGTAAGGAGCAAATGGGGTGCGTGTTAGTAGGAACCCTAGAGCCAATTATGAGATGATTGACTAGGGACATTTTGTATCATATTCTATTATTAATAAAGGCATGTTTGGTTATTATACATACTTTGTATTCTGTGCCGAATGACTAAGTATAATAATGTCCTTGTGTAGTAGGTTCTTATCTACATTATATCGATTGGTTGAATCAATAGTGAGATAATATAGAGAACACTACACTGAATTATTCCTAGTCGAGTATTAATATTCAGGGACAATATTAATGCATGGAGACTAGCATGTAGGTCAACTGATGACTTGAGCTCATAAGTCATGGATATGTGATATCAAGTTGACACATGAGTATGCATTGGAGAATGTGTACTGAATGACCCGTCATGAGAAAGTTTCATAGATTGTCATATGAGTGTCATAGACTTTCTCATGTGACTATTGGTATGAATAGTCCTTAGACCTGAAGTCACCATGGTTCCCAACATAAGGAGTTATGTACTTTGGTATCGTCAAACGTCACCCGTAACAGGGGGACTATAAAGGAGATCACTGGGTATGTAATGAATTATGTGGAGGGATGTGAGTGATGTAGATGGGATCTATCCCTCCCATATGACGGGAGTGATATCTGTGGGCCCCTTGATCGAGTAGGACTACTGAAACGCATGACCATGCTCAAATGAGTCAATATGAGATATTGAGCTCATTTGTTTGAGTGAGTCTACTCGGGGATCAAGAAACACAAGATTGATTGAGGATGACACGGTCTATGCTTCATTGGTCAATCTAGATATCAATGATAGAAAGACAAGGTCATACACTATCATAGTCACGGAGGTTTAGTCGGATCTCGACTTTTCTTGTTACTTGGGTAGCAGTGATGCATTGCTAGATGTCGCTCATTGCTTATGTGTCTAAAGTGTTTGGACACATTGCCAACGTCGCGAGAACCTATTGGGTCACACAGAAGGACACAATGCTTCGGGAATTTGATCGGCAGACCTGAACCCGAGTTGGGAACTCGGGAGTCAGTTCGGGAGTTCGAGCCCGAGTTGGGGAACTCAGGAGTCCGAGCCCGAGTTGGGGAACTCGGGAGTCCGAGCCTAAGTTGGGGAACTCGGGAAGTCCGAGCCCGAGTTGGGGAACTCGGGAAGCCCGAGTTGGGGAACTCGGGAAGCCCGAGCCCGAGTTGGGAATTCGGGAAGTCCGAGCCCGAGTTGGGAACTCGGGAGATCTGAGCTCGAGTTGGGAACTCGGGAGATCTGAGCTCGAGTAGGGAACTCGGGGGCGTAGGTCGGGAGCTCAACGCTCGGCGGACTGAGTCGGAGCTTGGCAGATTGAGTCGGAGCTCGGCAGACTAAGTCGGAACTCGGCAGACTGGATCGGCACTCGGCAGACTGGGTCGGCACTCGACAGTCGGGGCTTGGCACTCGAGAGACTTGGTCGGGAGACCGAGTCGAAAGCCCGAGAGGCCCGGTCGGATTTGCATGCAGGAATGAGAAAGGTCTCTCTTCATTGGATGAAGAGAAGGTGAAGAGTCACATGGAAAGATGTGCTCTTTATTGGCTTTAATGAAGGGAGGGCAAAGAGACAAATGACTCTTGGTATTCATGGGATGAATATAAAAGGGGTTAAGTTATTTTTTCGGAAAAAAAGTACTAAGTGTGCTTCCTTCTTCCCTTCCTCTCTTCTTCCTCTCCTCCACTCTTGGCCGAAACCTTACAGTAAGGTTCTTGATGTTTTCGAGCTACCTCAAGTTGCTAGCACAACTAAGGTAGTTCTCCCGAAGTTGAGAGATTGTGTCCGTGTGGATACGAATAGAGACACGGACATTTGAACGTGCAAGAGATCCGGCACTTCTTGGACGAGCGGGATACGCAAAGGACACGCTCCAAAGGTATACACAGTAGATAGATCTATTAGATAGATAGCTTTGTACGAGTTTTCTTTCGCATGGATCGCTCGTGGGTTCTTGTTTCCGCTGCGTTTTTATTGTTTTGTGCCGGGAGAACCAAACAGTGCGAATCCTGGAATGATGGGCTTCTAGACCGCCTACCGCGAGCACTTCCCGATTTACCCTGACGACCGATGGGAAACTTCTATGGGATCGGGTCTGTCGCCCGAGGTTGGAAAAAACCTCGTTAATCAATGATTGGGAGAGTGAATTTGGGAGAGTGAATGGGAGAGTGAATGACATGTAGCTAATGTGTATATGTTTGATCGCCGATCGGACACCACCGATGACCTCTGATTGCCGTCCCGAATCAAACTATGTCCTAAGAAGATGGTGAACTCAGCAGGGTCACCGGTAATTGAGATCTCGCCGGATTGACGGTGAATGCGACGACATCATAATTGCGGCGATTCCCGATGAGTTCACCGATCTTCTTAGGACATAGTTTGATTCGGGACGGTGATCAGAGGCCGCCGGTGGTGTCCGATCGGCGATCGAACGTGTATACAATAACTGCCACGTCATTCACTCTCCTATTCACTCTCCCAAATTTACTCTCCCTATCATTACTCTTTTTAGTAAGAGGTAAGGAGGGTTCCTATGGGATGGATTGATGGTTAGTACATGAGTGTTGTCATCTTGTGATCTGAGGATCAAAACCTGACAAAGGTAGTATGTCTGTCTTCCTCATGTACTAGCTACAACATCCAGACTAGTAGTCCCCGTGATTTACCTCCTTCGTGTTGGCTTTGGGTCGTGTTGACGGGGATGTTGAGAATGAGTGAATTGTCTTTTGCCACCTAATAGTAGGTAAGGAGGGTCTCATGTGAAGCATAAGATGTGTTATCAAGAAAGCAATGTAGAATATATAAAGGTGACAAAGGCGATTTGTTCACCCCAGCGTCTTCGTCAATCCGTCTCAGGGTCAATACGGAGGAGGTAAATTATGAGGACTATTAGTTCGGATGTTATGACTAATATATGGAGAAGATGAATATATTAATTTTATCAAATTTTGATTCAGATTTTAAGGATGCAAAATGCATAAAGGGAGCGAAGAATAAGGTTCTCATATTTACATCTAAAATTCTGCATTTCACTTTAACAGGCTTTGGATGCTGTGGACATTTAGATAGGACAGCATTGAAAGGTTGATTGATGATAGGGAGGTTTAAATAATGCCAATAGAAAACATGCTAATAGTACGTGCATCAAGATCTCCTACATAACCAAATCAAATTAGTCTACTCATTTACAACTGTAGCTTCAAGTGACAATTATTGCATCTTGCTGTTTGAAAGAGCTCAGTATGACCCGACTGTGGGGCGGGGTCTGAATCAGCCCCCACTCTGATATGTAATATCAGGTCAATGGGTCGGCTATCCGTTGACTCAGTTAAATATACAGAAATCTAATTAAATATATAAAAATCGTAATATGCTCGGTTCTTGGAGGGGCGGTTACAATTCCGTCCCAATTTTAACTATTTATTCCAATCGTTTAAAAACACTTTTAAAACAAAAGATGGTTGAGATTATTTGATCGATTTTTATTAATAGTTACGATTAATGATTGTTATTTCCTAAATTCTATAAATAGGTTGATTATTTTATTATTTTTACATCAACTTCTCTACTCTTTTCTCTGATTTTTTTTTTGAAATTTTGATTGCTTTCCATTTCAATTCTAATAGAAAGAAGTTCATCTCGTTGTCAAAAGGGCAAAGAATTAGTAACTCTGAATGTGGATATTAATGATACTCAATTTATCGATGATAAATCCAAGTAACTTTCGATAGTCGAGACGCAAGGAAATATTAAACCTTATAAAATTCGAAATACTTGGCCTTTAAAAACATCTATTTTCTTAAATATTTTTAAAAATCACCCTTTATCTGGTAAAAGATGCAAAATATAAGTATTACAAAACTTTTAAATTTTAATTGAGTGGTGGTTGTGGGTTATTTAAGCGACACATCTAAAATAAAGCATCTAAAAATAAAGCACCTGATTGAATTTGGACAAACATTTTTAAATATAACTGTCTAGATTTTCATTGACTAGTGGAGGTATCAATTCAAGTTTATTTAAATATTTTGATATTAAATTAAGAGAATTATTAATAAATTTATTTACGTAAGACATCTTTATTTTAGTTTTGGCTTAAATGCATATTTAAATATTTTTGTCAAGAATTATTTAACTCATATGGTAAATGTGTTCCTAAATTACACTCACTCGTATACTTAAAAAAATAAGTGAGATAGAGAAAAAAAATTAATTAAAGAATTTAATAAATTAAATATAAGATATATATTTTAATATTTGGAGTGATTATTAACAAACTATTCATGAGTAATTGACAACTTTTAGACAATTCAAAAATATTTATTAGCACACACCGTTCATAACATATCTTAATTATTATGCATAATTTTAAAAGATAGTAGAATAATTTCTAAAATATTTTTAATATCATATCCTAATATTAATTTTAATACTATAAGTATTGATGAATTTAAATGCTAACTGGCTATTAATAGTTTATTTTTCATATTCACTATATATATATATATATATATATATATATATATATAATATGTTTCAAATTTATATATCTATGATGAATTAATTTTTTTCCAAAAAAACTAAATCAATTAAAATTGCTATTTTTTGTGTGATTCGTATAATGAAATAATGGGATAGATTTTATAAAATTATTGAAATAAGATTTAAAAAATTTTCACAAATACATAGCAATTCAACATATAAATGATTAAAATATACATTTCAATATAAAAAATTATTATATTTATTTTTTACACAAAATACTAATAATGCCAATATATATTTATTTTTTACCAATGGAATATATGAAATAGTATTTGAAAATTTTTAAAAGTATTTAATAATATAGTTAAACATTATTATCCTATTTTTCATTTGGTTATAATGAATTTTTATAGCATAATTTTAATTTTAAATGAATATTTTGCAATAAATGTTTATCGTTTTGCATGTTAGGAAGGAAGTCAAAATATGAAAAATATTTTTATCATATTCTTAATTTTTATTTAATTACATTTGTTTTAATCCAAAACATAAATTAGTTGCTTTATATAAAATATTGGCATCGGATCTAAAAATTATAGATTTAGGAAGAATCACATACTAAATGACGTAAATAATTATTATAATAATAATCAAAAAATAATTATTATAATAATAACCTCCTAATCTTTCAAAATATATTTGAATATTTATATAAAATTTGAGAAACAGAGACAAAATTTTCTTTTAAATTTAGTAACACTAGATGTATATTAAAATAAAAATTAAACTTATTATTAGATTAACTATAAATATTTATTAAAAGAGCCAAATATTATACAAATTAAGAAAATAAAAATTTCTATATTAGAAAAAATAAAAAATTTTATATAAAAATAATATTATTAAATAATTTTATATATTATAAAAATAAAAATTTCTCTTTCACTAGAATATAATACATTATACTTTTCCTTCCGACCTTTTGCCTGCTTTGGCTGCACATATATTTTTCTATTTATCTGTCATTCATAAAGAGAAGTGGCAAACTAACATAGCCACGTACCTTAGCAGTGCAAGTCGATATTAGGATAGTAAAAATGAGAAAATAAAAATCATAATGAATGATGTGATATGACGTGACATTTTACATACACACGCCCAATTATCGCTTGGACACTATCGACGACTTTCGGTCGTCGTCCCGAATCAAATTATATCCCGGGGGACACGATGAATCCATTGGAGATCATGCATGTAAGATGTCATGTCATTCAATATAATTTTTATTTTTTTATTTTTATTCTCTCAATCATTATTCATAAAGAAAAGAGTCGCTGTTTACATTCATTTTTCTAGTGTTGGTTTGTGCGGGATCATGATCATGATCATGATCAGTATCAGTCTGCATCAGTGTCAGCAATCTCTCCTTGTCATCCATAGTTTCTTGCATTTGCCTAAGATTTATTTGATGGTCAAGTGGAGCTGCATCATTGTAGTAAAAGACGAGTATACTCAACTCAAACGCATGCAGTAGAGCTGCATCATTGATGTCAGGGGCATGCAGGGACTAAATTAGTGCAGTGCTAGGTCACGAGTAAGACACGATGATAGGAAAATAGCCACACTTATATGAATTAATGCATCAGTGACGCCGACAGAATTTAACTTTAATACGGCCATGATCGATCAGGTAGAACCTAACCTGATCAAAATGATTGACAGATACGCAGTCCTTTGTCAAACATTTTCATCCTCAGGCAAATTCGGGCATATATATGCAAAGGCACGTGAATTCAGTCTACTCCCAAGAAAGGACCACAAATAGGGCCACGTACAACAGATTGATCCCTCACAACATGGCAAAGGACCAATGGCCCAACCCACTAGTCGATGGGATCTGAATTTTATTTTATGGACAACAAAAATCAAGAATTATCCCGATTAGAAAGCCCAATCTCATATTTCATTTATCAATTAATAAATCTAGAAAGCATAACGATTTCTGACGTGTCATTCTTGTTTCACAGATAATTCAATCGTCATAGATATTTTCTATATGAAAATGAACCCTAATTACTTAGAAAATGCACCATGTCTCTTACCCATTTAACAAAGCTTTATTTTATCGACAATATGATTTTATTTAGGTTGGTTTGATAGTTAATTATGGACAAATTAAAGTCAAAGAGCACTTCTATTTTTCCAAATCGTAAAAGGATGTTTCATTTTGATTTTTTTTTAATTAAAAGGGGACCGTGTTCCGTGTAAAATGATACAACTATGATTCTATTCATATTATTATCCTGTCTATATCTCCGCCTAATTCTGAATCGGTCAGGCATGTTATAATAATTATGAAATTGTAGTTACTACAATAGTTGTATTGTGGCAATTCTACCACCTGCGGTCGGTCCTGCTACACTCTTGGGGCAACTATACCAGTTGTTGTTTGTAGTTATAGCAGTTACGATTTCATAGTTATTAAAACTATAACAATCATAATAGACGTGGTTTCATAACGGTTACAATACAAAAAAATAATCTTAATAAAGAGGACTAAAAATTTTCGGAATTTTTAAAAAGAACTTAAATGATCTTTCCTTATACCTTCGACTTAGTCATTATGGGTTACATCCGATGCAAATATAGATATCTGAACCAATTTTGATTTAATATATTATATATATGTCTTATAGTCAAGGGCATAGGTAGGACTAGGTTGCACCAAGCTTCAGTCCAATTCAGCCCAACAATATTTAGATTAATATGTAGTATGGGCTAATAATTTTTAAGGTTTAAGATTAATATATAAAACTTATCCCATACAATCTAATCATTTTTAAAGTTTAAAATTAATATATTAAATCTTTAATTATCTTTCGTAATTCAATCCAGCGTAGTTGAAGTTTTTTTTTTAATCAGCCAGCGTAGTTGAAGTTTTTACTATGTCATTGTTTATAGTTCAATTCAAGTCAAAATTTATCATTTCAAAGTTTATGTAATATTTTTGTTAAAATAATTATGATTCGTAACTGTTCAAACAGCGTTATAGCTCCGCTGTAAAAAAAAGTTTAATAAGAATTTAATAGATAAAACATAATAAATGAATGAATAAAGAATGTTACCTTTCATCAATTACTACTTTTTATCACTGTCCGTTTGCATAAATGGACAACATTTTTTTTTTTTACATAAATGGATCATTTAATTGATAATAGCACATGTTTGCTTGAGCCTGCCAACTACACTAATAAATGATCAAATGGCACGAATGCTTCTCAATTTACTCGGACAACCAATGAAAAATTTTTATGGGATCGAATCAGTCGCCCGAGATTGAAAAACCCCCATTAATTATTTTTTAAACGATCAAATAGACTAGACAAATTAACAAGTTTGAATAAATTCTTAAACATGTTAAATTAGCCTCTCCCCCGGAGACTATGATACAGTAGAAGAATGAATAATTATCTCTCAAATACTCATGATTAGATCTCCAGCTATGATAAATTTGTAAAAAAATTTCTTCCAATGGGACATGCAATCGTAGGATGTTGGGTTTCTGGATAACTTGACATAAGCGTTTCTCGATTTACACTGACGGTTAATGAAAAGTTTTCATGGAACCGGACCGATCGACCCAAATTTAAAATTAATCAACGTGATTAATCATAATTAGCTCCAGGATTTCGTGTGCGGTCAAAAGCAGGGTGTATTTTTAAGTAATTAGGATTTAATTCGCATGTATACTTACCATAATTGAATTATTGATAAAATTAGGATACAGCCATCGTATTTTTTTGAATTTATCTTATGAGTAAAATATAGAGTACTCGGACCTATTAGTCTTGTTGTAAAATTTAAATATCTCATATTAAAAAAATACGCAAAAATAAATAAATAATTTATTAACCTTTGTGAAATAGGACTGTGAATAATTTTTTAATAGCTTCATTTATAAATTTATCCAACACGCATTTAGGATTGTATTTTAAATTTTGTATTCAAGAGTATGTTTTTTTTTAAAAAAAAATCAAGTCGATGAAGCCAATTCATTAAACAATGGATCCAACTTAGGCAAGGTTTCATTTGCATTAGCTCGAAGGTCAGAGGCTTAGCCACTGCTCGGTGACATATTAATTCAATTTATCTAAAAGAAATTATGAATAGTATTATAAATACAATGATTGTAAATATAGTTTACAATTACCTAGTAATAAAATAATTTAAGTTATGATAACTTAACCAAATATTAACTTCATTGGAAGATTCTTATTGATTTCAAATTACAATTAGTATCGATGTTATTACCTTTACAAATCCAAGAGGGCATTAAGTTTGATCATCAATATGCTAAAACGTTATTTGGATAAAGAGCTAGTCAAAATTTTTCATAGAAAATTATATTCAAAGTACGATATGCTCCAGCATTGTCACAGCAAATTTTAGTTACAATAAATTGATATACAAATGTAGCTAAAAGAGAAGATATTGAAACTAAATAATCATGGATGCTACATTGATAATGGTGTTATACTCAACTTTAATATCTAAATGAAACATTGTAGATTGCTTTTTAGAATATCATAAAATTAAATTTTGTTTGAGAAGTATTACATATCTATGAGTAGAGTGTCTATCCGTAAAAAAACTTAACCTAATTTATATCACTATATTTAATATTTTGATTGACGATATTACGGTAGATCTTTATGCATAATAGTACTTTTGAGATAGTAATGATTATTTTAATTATACACCTTTTTATCAATAGATGTGTGCATAAATTGATAGGCATAATTCATAATGAATACAATATCATAGCATGTTTTATGGTAATATAATATAAAACTTTTACAATGCTTCGATATATTTTGAAATTAGATATAATAGCTAGGGGAGGACAAAAATTAATGAGAGAGGATAATTTCAATCATTAGTGTGAGACATGACATGCATCACCCATTTTAGCTCATTAATTAATGTGAGCAATGTATTTGCTCTAAATAAAGAGACAATCTTCATAATGTGAAAGAAGCTCAATGCTAAAATTGAATGAGTATTTTCCAGATCTTGAATAGAAAACTTTTGATTAAAAAGGTGGAGTAGAGTAGTGATGTCCTCTCTATCTTATAAATTAAAAAAAAATACAATAGAACGAATATTACACTTATAAAATCAAAAAGAATTAGATAGATGATGGGACCATGCGAGAGAGATTTTTGGAACATCATATATAGAGTTCTTAAATTAACAAATATGCATTGGAATATATAGATGAATGAATCTAAATGGGTGCTCTATAAAGATGAGATTATCGAAATGACTGTGAAGAAGATATTCAAAATGTTAAGTTGGATCGAACTAGTTAATTGAAGCTTACAACTTTGGATAGCAAAAGTTTGCTAGTATGAATTTTAATGACTAGATTAAATGTGTCAATGAAGTTAATACTTAATTGTTGACTAAATCTTTGTCCACAAGTCAAACTTTTTCAACAAAAATTTATTTAAAGTCCACAACATTCATGAAGGCTATGTAGGGAATCAAAGTCTATGTTTCATGATCTTGTCGTCGAGTGAGGTAGATTCCCAAGAACAATATGGTCTCCCGAAGGTCACGAGCTACCGATGCTGGCGTCGGTCTACAAGAAGAGGACCGTTAGCAAACCCGCCGAGAAAAGTCCTCGGCAAGGCCCTCCGGCGGTCAAGTCAGCCCCCGATGGTGGAAAAATGAGAAAGCAATGGAACAGTGAAAACACACTATTGCGCGTACCTGTGTGAAGGGGAGCGGAGGGGCTTATATAGCCGAGGGAGCCGACAACTTCTGCCTGGTCTGCCACCTTTTGTCGTATGTGGGAACAGGGCAAGGCCTAGCCTGTGGTGGCAGGGTAAGTTGTCGCATACTGGAATAAGGCAAAGGGGTGTTGTCAGCTCGCGAGCGTCGGGCGTCGCTCGCCCTGACACAAGCGTAGATGGTCGTGGTACGAGGTGCCAGGGTATGACAGGAGGATCATGGTGTCAATGGCGTCAGAGGGATACTTGCGATTCGGACCTGAACGGTATCAGGTCTGCGCTGACCCCGTACCTCTTCTGCTAGTGTTGTGTCAGGGAGTGGGTGTTCCTACTATACGGGTTGCGACAAAACCTCGAACGGGAGTGCCGGTCGGCGGCTTGGAGTGAACTCGGGCCCTATGGTCACTATCGCATAAGATAGTCGTGCTTTCTTAGTCAGGGGATGCTTGGAATTGAATACCCCGACCGGGTCTGAAGTGGGGTGGTCGAAGACTCGACATCCTTCTGGCTCGGGAATCCCCTGACCCGGGCATTCGCCACTTGGGAACTCCCGGGTTCCGGCATCCGTTGGCTTAGTAGCCATCCTCTGGCCGGGCTCGGCATCCCACTGCCCTCGAAGGAAACGGGTCATGTTAAATACTGAATTTTTAGGGTTGAAAAGGTAAGTTTCAAAAATAAAGGGCCTAGTTGGGATTAACCAAACTAGAGGGACCTTTTTGTAAAAGTCTAAAATTATTATAAAACCTAAAAATACTTCCTCTCCCGATTCAGTTCTCCCTGATCACCCTGTTTTCTCCCCGACGTCGCAGCCTACTCGCCCGCCCGAAACCACCGCACGAGCGGTTCCTCCTCGTAGCGCCACCTTTCCTCCTCTTCTTCTCCTTCCTCTTCTGCTGTTTCCTCTTCTTCGTCTTCTTCAGTGTGCACAAGCGAGATGCCAAGCCCCTCGACTTCCCGATTGGCCGCAACCCCTAAGCCGGTGATTTTTCCTCCACTTCGCCGGAAAGTTTTCTCCTTCCTCGCGCGCGAACGACCACCAATTAGGTATGGATTGCAAAATTTCTTTCCGAGTTTTGTAGATAGGATAGCGTCTTTGTTTGGCCGAAAGTTTTGTGTGTGAATGAATTGTCGGAATGGGGTTGGGGCAATGGAATAATTTCTGGTTTTAAATGTTCTATGATTTGGGATCTTGGATGAGTTCAGTTCTAGAGTTTGGTTGGGCGATCTTGTGCATGGAATTGAGTTGCCCTATTTTATTACCGTGAGCTTCACCTTGTTCGTTGGGGGATGCTACTGTGAGGTCCCTAGGGCTTTTATGTTCTGATGTTTAATCCCATTTGGAGTAGAAGAAAGGGCTACTGCGATATTGATCTTACCTTAATCCTCTGATATTGCTCTTTCAAATAATAATCCTGTCAAAAACTAAGAAATATTCTATCACGAGCAGTAATTTTCAATTACCAGAATGAAATGTATGATAAAGCCCTTCCTTTTGGGTTCTCATATTTTTCTTACTAATTTGAAAGTAGGAGTTGTAATTGGGAATGTGTACCTTTGTGGACCTAGCTGTGGTTAGGTTAAGGTTAACTTTGTTGTCATGGCATTATTTTGCCAAAGGTTTTCGTTGGGTGTTGAAGTTTTAGTTATGACCTGGGATTAAATTGTGGAACGTTTAACCTTATAATCAAATTTTGATAAATTTGATTTAGAGGGAATTCATAGTTATTTTGGATTTATTTAAATAGTTGTTATAATTAAAATTTGTCTTAATTATGTTCAGTATTTTAATTTGGCTAATTTGTTCATTTTATAAATAGCTAAATGTAGTCCTTGACACAGGACCTTGAGTTGGACTCGTTTTGGTTGATCATGGAAGGTCTTCTCGTATACGTTCTACATAAAAGGCGGGTACTTCTTCTTTGTACTCGTGTAGTTCCTTTTACCTTAAAGCATGACTGTTTTATGTCTAATAGGTTGCTTGACCTTATTCTTTGTTGTTTGTTATTTTAACATCGCCGTTAATACTTTTTCTTCGTTGATCTTTGAGTAATCAAAATTCATATCTGTACAGTCCCCTGTTGTTTTCTGTTCTGTAAAGTGTCGCTTGTACGTGAGTACTTAGAAGTCCATTAATCACAATTAGGTTTATTTGACATTAGAAATATCCTACCTAGTAGTGTAGGTGCATAATCGTTGGTTTTCGATTTCTGGTTGGTTGTATTGATGCATCGTTGACTTGTTGGATTTTTGATGCATTGTTGTTTCTTCAGTTGTTCATGCATCTTGCAGCATGCACCGTATCTGCACGTTGCATACTAACGACTGTTGGACTTCCATATGGATAAGCCGTCGTTAGACATTTAGTTGCTCGGTTCACTCAATCACTTGTTGTCGTGGTAGTTGCTAGAGTGCGAGCAACTGTCCTGTTATGCCACACATGTTATAGTTGTAGGCAAGCAGTGACACTCTCACCGTTGTTTTTGAGGGATATTAGAGCTGTTGATAGCTCCCCCTATGCATCGGGGTTTTGGAGTGTTGGCTCCCCAGCATCCTGTCTACTCAACCACACCTTTTTGTGGTATTCGTTGGAGTGCGTACAATTGTCACAGCCCTACCCACTCGGTCACATAGATGAGATGTGTTGGCGGCTTGACTGGCGTCAGGGGTGACACATGTCATTGCATCATATGCATATATTGCATTTATGCATTTTCTTGTGCTTGTTGCATTAATATGAGTTATGGTTGCTACATTTGGTTGACATTCATGTATATGTTGGTTTTATTGTTGTTGCGTTGTTTCATACCTGCTTAGTTATTATTCGGTTTTATACCATGTTGTTTTATATATGTTATGCATGATTAAGTATTCTTATATTTCTTATGGACTGTACTCTATTGATTCTCTACTTAGTTATCCTTTATTGTGTCATGCTATTGTCGACTCATATACCCGCTGAGTCCGCCCGGACTCATCACCCCTGCTTTCTCTTTTTGTTTTAGATAGCAAATAGTTACATTTCTTGGAGCCAGGAGAGGATCCAGTTACCAGTCCCCAGAGTTGGGTTGTTTTCATATTTGGTTTAGTTGCTTTATTTTCGGTACTTGGTTTGTTTGCATTTGATTTGCTTATCAGATATCGGACTGGTTTTGTTATTATTATAGAGACATTTTGAGTTCTCTTTGGTTGTGATTTCTTTTATGTTTAAAGTGGCCGAGCGACTCGTTATCTTATTTATTAACTACGTGGTTGTGATTACTTTCTATATATTGTGATGTTAGCCGCATGTGGCTAAGCTATATGGGTGAGAGTGCATGTATTATTTGCCCCAACTTGTCCGCCGTACAGGGGAGATGCTGCCCGATTTTCGAGTAAGCATATGTCGCTGGGGTCGTGACAATATTATTGTAACGACTAGCGCCTTTTTATTGTAACAACATGGCTACTCGGCCCCTTGGGCGGCCCAACTGGCGGCCTATTTGGCGGCCCAACAACCTGGCGGCCAAATCAACATTTGGCGGCCCAACAACCTGACTTATGTCTTCGACCAACAACCAATGTCGACGACCATCGACCGTGCCGTTACTCATTAAGTCTTCCCACCCCTGGCCAGTGGATTTTTGCCTTCCTCAGGATTCGAACTCTAGACCTCCAGGCTAAGTACTAGAGTTTATGAATCTTGATAGCCAAGCGCCCGCGCTCACTTGGCTATCAAGATTCATAAACTCTAGTACTTAGCCTGGAGGTCTAGAGTTCGAATCCTGAGGAAGACAAAAATCCACTGGCCAGGGGTGGGAAGACCTAATGAGTAACGGCACGGTCGATGATCGTCGACATCGGTTGTTGGTCGACGACATAAGTCAGGTTGTTGGGCCGCCAGGTTGTTGGGCCGCCAAATGTTGATTTGGTCGCCAGGTTGTTGGGCCACCAAATAGGCCGCCAGTTGGGCCGCCCAAGGGGCCGAGTGGTAGTGTCGTTACAGGTCATGCCGACCATCTGAGCACTTAGTTGTCAGGCCCATGGGACCCTCGGTCCTGACCCCCTCTGACGGGGCACGAGGCTGGCCGGCCGAGCTACATGCAAGCTAGGCCGAGATCATAAGCATCCCCTTCGAGTCTAGTCGATGGAGGCATCATGTCCGACTGACTGGACCATTATTTGTGAAACGAGTCTGGCGCACCTGAGAGGCCTAATTTCTCCCGCCAACCTTCATAGTTGAACCCAAACGGAGGGTCAAATCGACGGGCCCTTGTCCCCTTGTTTCATCCTTTCTGTCCTATCCCTGACCTGAGCCAGGCCGACTTGCATCCCTTTCATTAACTATCACATTAACCGTAAAGCCACGTGCCAACCAGCTAATGGCTCCCTGAGCAACGAGGAGTCTATCGCCTGATTCCGCAAGTGGGTGTTGCACACGTGTGCCCCTGGTCTCGGGAATTACCGCGAACTTGATCGAGCGGTCCAGGTCCGATCCCGCCTTTTCCCCGGATCATCATCGGACGGCTGCCCTCGTCCGCTCGACCGTATAAAGAGGCCCTTTCCCTCAGTGGTTTTACCACAGTCTTTAGCTTCGAAGCTGTCTTGTTGCTGCAGCGCGCTCTGCTAGGGTTCCGGCGATTTCACCCTTCCGATCTTCTTCTCAGGCGACATCTCGTTCTTCGGATAGTCTCTTTGTCCTTCTACTTTCCCATAGAGTCCTCTTCTTCCCACCCCAAGCCATGGTACTCCATCATGGTTCCCGACCTTCATTTCCATAACCTTGACCAGCTCCAGTCGGACTACCACGTCCCTTCTAACCACCGACTCCGTCTGCTGGACCCGACTGACCGACCCTACACTGCTCCTCTTGGCTTCATCACCTTGTCCCGAGACCATCTACAAGACGGGCTTCACTTTCCTATCCATCTCTTTATTTCATCCCTTTGTAGATATTTCCGAATACCTTTATCTCAACTAGCCCCGAACACCATCCATCTGATGTGCGGCTTGGTTATCATATTCACCTTGTACCAAATACCTCTCCGACCTGAAATCTTTCATTATTTCTTCTACCACAAAAAATAGAGCCAGGTGATTTTTTCTTCCAAGCCCGAGCCAAAACTTCCTTCCTAGCGAGACTTCCATCCTCTAACAAAGGTTGGAAGGAGCGCTACTTCTTCATTAATACCACCCCGGCCCTGAGCTGACCCACTGCTTGGGTTAAGGATCTTCCTTCTTCTCCTCTCTTATCCAGAAATTATCGCACCTCCTCAGCTTACCAGTCGGCTCTCTCTAAGCTCGGCGGTAGGCATTTCCGCGGGGTCAACATGCTAAGGGAGGAGATCCTCTCTACCCTCAGCCTCAGCCCGATGTCGACTCTGAGGCTCACTTTATTCGGTGACTACTTCTATATTTCCCTCAAATATTTTAGCTCTAACTAAGATCGTGTTATTTTCGTAATCACGATGATGCTTGCAACGACCTTGGAGGAAGGCTTCGGTCTCGACGACGCCGAGTTCGAGACTCGGGTCGTTTCTCAGCTGAAGCAAAGGGAGGACGCGCCGCCTAGGACTACTCCCGTGAACTCTACTCCTGCCGCCCCTGAGGAGACCATGGCAGCCACCGCTCCTGACACGGAGCTGCTGGAAGCCGACGAGCAACCTCTCGCTCTAAGGCGTCAATGAGCTCCTTCCCCGGCCGGGGCCTCGGCAAAGCCCTCCTCTAGAACATGCCCCATGAAGAAAAAGAAGAGGGTGACAGCCAGCTCGGGAGCCCCTAGGGAGGCTCCTGCCCCCGCCGTCTCTTCCAATACGCCTGACCTCCCGCTACAGAGGGGTCGGGGTCTCCACCGGCCGAAGGTCAGATCAACAGGCCAGCCATGCACCTCCTGGTGCCAACTTTGTCTGATTGTCGACTGGGAGTACCACCGGGCGAGCTACCCGACCGGTGCCAGGAGCTACGATTGTATGAGCTGGTAGCCAACCGTTATCTACAAGGGCTCAAGAGGTCTTACTACCGCGGGTCCAATAGCAAGGCTGACTCCTTCTTCCTCGAAACCACTCAGGTATATCTTGAATCGACTCTTCTCTTTGCTCGCTACTAACTTAGCTTTAGAATCTCTATGACCCCTCTCTTTTTTGCAGTTTTGAGGGTCGTGTCATAGCTTGTCTATGTCACTTTTGACCCATTCCGCGGCTCGACCACGAGATGAGCGACAGGTGGAATCCCGGGAGACATGACTCAAGCACACCTGACTCGTTTCCAATGAATCCACCCTGAACGACCTGCGAGCGGAGATTATCACTTTGCAGGACCGCTTGGCGCATTTTGAAGAACAACTGGAGCTTGCTCGAGTCCAAGTCGAAATGGTGGACTCGGCCGTCACTCAGTCAAACATCCGTATTTCCAATCTGGAGTACGCTGAGCGTAAGGCCTGGGCCTCCCAAACAAGGACTCAGGGCGAACTAACTAAGGCCCAAGCTGAGCTCCTCGAGTCTTCCAGAGCCTCCGAGTCTCTCAAATCCTAGTTACAAGACAAGGAGGAGGAGGCAGCGACCCAGGCTAAGAAGGCGGAGGAGCTGACGACCAAGCTAGCTTCCCTAAATCAAGAGATGAACCACCAAGCGGAAGAGCTCGGACGTCTTAAGGCAGAGAAGGCGGAGTGGGATGCGGCCCAAGCAGAGCTCAAAGAGCTACGTGCACACAAGGAGGGGGAGGTCGGTCGGTGGGACGCCCGGAGAGTTGAGTATATCAACTCTCTCGAGTTTAACCAGCAACTGTCCGAGCGGCTCCAAGTCATGTTGAAGCATCAAATGCTCAACATGTTCGAGCAACTCAAGCAGGGCGGGCATATTGCTCCCGACCTACCCCTCACGGTGGTCAAGCTTTCGGGTATGACCCAAAATATGCCCGAGGAGGCCCTCCGCCCTTCAAGTGACGGATTTTTGTTTATCATTTCCTGTTATCTTGTAGAGGTTTGCCTCAGCTTTTGTAATGCAATTGCTTTTAACGCAAGCCTTCTTTTGTTTATGCTTCGTCTGATGTAATTGTTTCTGCTTCTATGTGTTGGTGGCTCGGACAGGTGTTAGTGAGGGTGACTCGGGTGAGATAACGATTAACTCGACTTCATGAGCGACTAAGTTACGCCCTCGAGCGCAATTGTTTCTAAGTGTTGGTGACCCGGGGAAATTAACAAATAATCTGGCTAAGGGAACTAGGCCAAATATAAGGTTGCTGGCTCAGGAGGTTCAGGACTTTGCCATTGGGTCAGCTTAATCCCGGGGAATGTGGATCGCCCCGCGTCCGGGCCGGGGGCCAAGCCAAGGGATGTAACGACACGGCCACTTGGCCCCTTGGTCGGCCCAACTAGTGGCCCATTTGGCGACCCAACAACCTGGCGGCCAAATCAACATTTGACGGCCCAACAACCTGGCGGCCAAATCGACATTTGGCGGCCCAACAACCTGACTTATGTCGTCGACCAATAACCGATGTCGACGACCATCGACCGTGTCGTTACTCACTAGGTCTTCCCACCCCTAGCCAGTGGATTTTTGCCTTCCTCAGGATTCGAACTCTAGACCTCTAGGCTAAGTACTAGAGTTTATGAATCCTGATAGCCAAGTGAGCTGCTCACTTGGTTATCAGGATTCATAAACTCTAGTACTTAGCCTGGAGGTCTAGAGTTCGAATCCTGAAGAAGGCAAAAATCCACTGGCCAGGGGTGGGAAGACCTAGTGAGTAACGACACGGTCGATGGTCGTCGACATCGGTTGTTGGTCGACGACATAAGTCAGGTTGTTGGGCCGCCAAATGTCGATTTGGCCGCCAGGTTGTTGGGCCGTCAAATGTTGATTTGGCCGCCAGGTTGTTGGGCCACCAAATGGGCCGCCAGTTGGGCCGCCGAAGGGGCCGAGTGGTCGTGTCGTTACAATAAAAAGACACCTTTTTTTTGTAGCGGCCCCGCCTCTCTGGTCCCCGCAGGCAACCCTCTATGTCGGCGACCCTACGGTCTTTCCACTCCCGACATGGGTTTTTGCCTTCCCCAGATTCGAACCCTAGACCTCCGGGACAAGTACTAAAGTTCCTTGAATCTGGTAGCCAAGTGATGGCTACCAGATTCAAGGAACTTTAGTACTTGTCCCGAAGGTCTAGGGTTCGAATCTGGGGAAGATAAAAATCCACCGTCGGGTGTGGGAAGATCATAGGGCATGACCTAGAGAGCCGCCTGATGGGGATAGAGGGGTCATGTCGCTACATAAAAAAAGTGCCTTTTTAATGTAGCGATCTCGACCTCTCTGGTCCCCGCAGGCAACCCTCTAGGCCCGAGACCCTACAGGTCTTCCCACTCCCGACAGTGGGTTTTTACCTTCCCCAGATTCGAACCCTAGACCTCCAGGACAAGTACTAAAGTTCCTTGAATCTGGTAGCCATGTGAGCGCGGCTCACTGTTAGTGAGAGCCCTAGAGCCAATCATATGATGATTACTTTTTGGACTCATTGTATCATATTCTTGTATATATATTTCTTATATATAAAGGCATTTCTTATGGTTATTGTACTTATGTGTATTGGTACCAAATAACTTAGTATAATAACGTCCTTGAGTAGAAGGTTCTTATCTATATCAATCGATTAGTTGAATCGATAGTGAGGTGATATAGAGAACACTACTCTTAATTATTCCTAGTCAAGTATTAACATTCAAGGACAATGTTAATGCATAGAGACTAGCATGTAGGTCAACATGATGACTTGATCTCACAAGTCATGGATATGAGATATCAAGTTGACACATGGGTATACATTAGAGAATGTATACTGAATGGCCCGCCATGAGAAAGTATCATGGATCGTTATATGAGTGTCATATACTTTCTCATGTGACTATTAGTATGACTATTAGTCCTTAGACCTGAAGTCACCATAGTTCCCTACATAAGGAGTTATGTACTTTGGTTTCGTCAAACGTCACCCGTAACTGGGTGGACTATAAAGGCGATTACTGGGTATGTAACAAATTATGCGGAGGGATGTGAGTGATATAGATGGGATCTATCCCTCCTATATGACGGGAGAGATATCATAGTCTTGATAGAGTGAGATCACTAAGTGCATGGCCATGCCCAAATAAGGCAATATGAGATATTGAGCTTATTTGATTATAGTAAGTCTACTTGGAGTTCAAGACACATAGATTGATTTGAGGATGACACGGTCTATGCCTCATGAAAGATCAATCTAGATATCGAGGATAGAAGGACGTTGTCACATATTGTGATGGTCACAATTATTAGTCATAATGGTGATGTTGGATCTCGACATTCTTGTAACTTGGGTAGCAATGATGTGTTGCTAGATACCTCTCATTGCTTATGTCCTTAAATAGGTTTAAGGGCATTGCCAACGTTACAAGAACCTATAGGGTCACACACATAGAGCAATAGATGGAGAATAAGTCCATATGATGGACCGAGAGTAATGAAGTCAAAGTTTGACTTTGGCTAAATATGGAAAGTCCATAAAAGGCAAGTTTGACTTGACTCAAATTAGACAACTTGAGTTGGACTCGAGTTTGATCCAAGTGTTGGATGAATCTAATCATGGGAGAATAATGAAGTCAAAGTTTGGCTTTGGCTAAATATGGAAAGTCCATAAAAGGCAAGTTTGACTTGACTCAAATTAGACAACTTGAGTTGGACTCGAGTTTGATCCAAGTGTTGGATGAATCTAATCATGGGAGAATAATGAAGTCAAAGTTTGACTTTGGCTAAATATGGAAAGTCCATAAGAGGCAAGTTTGACTTGACTCAAGCCACATCACCTTGACTTGACCAAGTGATGACTTGGCATCATCATCAAGGCTAAGTAACCTCCCCATTTGAATTTTGAATTCAAATAGGGGGTTACCAAAGGTGGTGGTCGGCCACTTAATGGCCAATAATGACCATTAAGTGGCCTGCCAATTAAACACACACAAAAGGAGTTTTGTGTGGGTGGATGATTTATTTTTCTTCTCTAGACTTGGTTTTTGCTCTCCCTCTCCTCTCATCTTGCTGAGACCCCAAGCAAGTGCTAGCACACTTTTGGGTTCTCCTCTCCACTCTTTTGCTTGTGTGGATACTTCTAGAGGGTTGCTACTTTGCATCCTTGAGATCCGACACCAACCGAGGAGCGAGCGGGAATTGCGGGGCACGCATCGAAGGTAGTTTTCTCTTCTCTAATAGATCTAGGTTGTAGATCGGTTTTGAAGCATATAAACGAGCACTCGTAAATTTTTGAAATGGCTTTCTTCGCTCGGATCCTTTCTATTGGGGCTTTCGGGGTTTCCGCGACGCGAAAAAGCGGTTTTCGCGGCCCGAAAAACCCTACACTCACTTGGCTACCAGATTCAAAGAACTTTAGTACTTGTCCTGGAGGTCTTGGGTTCGAATCTGGGGAAGGAAAAAATCTACTGTCGGGAGTGGGAAGACCCGTAGGGTCTCGGCCCTAGAGGGTTGCCTACGGGGACCAGAGAGGTCGAGATCGCTACAAGGGATGCACAGGGGCATGCCCGCTTATAACTCACTCAAGGGAGAGAGTTTGGACCCTCGGTTGGGTAGAACCCCGGGAGCGTGGGTCACCACGCGTCCGGACTGGGAGCCGAGCCAAGGGGTGCGCCGGGGCATGCCCGCTTATAACTCGCACGAAGGCAAGAGTCTGGACACTCGGTCGGGTAGAACCCAGGGAGCGTGGGTCACCACGCGTCCGAACTGGGAGATGATCCGAGGGCTGCGCGGGGGTATGCCCGCTTATAACTCGCACAAAGGTGGGAGTCTGGACACTCGGTCGGGTAGAACCCAGGGAGCGTGGGTCGCCACGCGTCCGACTGGGAGCCAATTTGAGGGATGCGCGGGGGCATGCCTGCCTATAACTTGCATGAAGCCGAGAGTCTAGACACTCGGTCGGGTAAACCCCAGGGAGCGTGGGTCGCCACACGTCTGGACTGCGAGCCAATCCGAGGGGTGCGCGTGGGCATGCCCGCTTATAATTCGCACGAAGGTGAGAGTCTGGACACTCGGTCGGGTAGAACCCAGGGAGCGTGGGTCACCACGCGTCCGGACTAGGAGCCGATCCGAGGGGTGCGCGGGGGCATGCCCGCTTATAACTCGCACGAAGGTGAGAGTCTGGACACTCGGTTGGGTAGAACCCAGGGAGCGTGGGTCGCCACGCGTTCAGACTGGGAGCCGATCAAGGGGTGCGCGGGGGCATGCCCGCTTATAACTTGCACGAAGGTGAGAGTCTGCACACTCGGTCGGGTAGAACCCAAGGAGCGTGTGTCGCCATGCGTCCGGACTTGGAGCATAGCCGAGGGGTGCGCGGGGGCATGCCCACTTATAACTTGCATGAAGGCGAGAGTCTGGACACTCGGTCGGATAGAACCCAGGGAGCGTGGGTCGCCAAGCGTCCGGATTGGGAGCCGAGCCGAGGGGTACGCGGGGGCATGCCAGCTTATAACTCGCACGAAGGCGAGAGTTTGAACCCTCGGTCGGGTAGAACCCAGGGAACGTGGGTCGCCACACGTCCGGACTGGGAGCCGAGCCGACGGGTACGCAGGGGCATGCCCGCTTATAACTCGCACGAAGGCGAGAGTCTGGACACTCGGTCGGGTAGAATCCAGGGAGCGTGGGTCGCCACACGTTCTAGCTGGGAGCCGAGCCGAGGGGTGCGCGGGGGCATGCCCGCTTATAACTTGCACGAAGGTGAGAGTCTGAAGCGCCTGCAAGTTGACCGAGAACCTCGTTCTTCCACTACCATTATAGTTACGCAGTACATTTGTCTTATAGGATCTCACTCTGCCTCTCGATTGGGTTGAAGGTGGATCGCACTTCAGGGCCGATCTAGCCTCCTACCTTCATCAGTTTCTAGGTAATATGCTCCGGAGGATAGTTTTTGGATGACCTTGAAGGGTCCTCCCCATTGAGGTTCCAGCTTGCTGACATCGCCAACTGACTTGATTCTTTTCCCGACGAGGTCGCCGACTTGGAACGCCCTAGGTAGGACCTTCTGATTATATCTCTGCTTCATCCTTTGGCAGTAGGAAAACATTCGAGCAGTTGCCTTTTCTCGGATTTCCTCAACCAGGTCTAGTTCCAAACGTCTTCTCTTCAAGTTATCCTCATCGTAGGCCTTCCGTCGGTCAGACTCACAACCGACCTCCACAGGCACTACTTCCTCGCTTCCGTAGACCAGCTGGAAAGTTGTGTGACCTATGGTTTCTCTTGGGGTGGTCCGTTGAGCCCACAGGACACTCAGTAACTCGTCGACCCAGGTGCCTCCTGCGTGGTCCAACTTAGTCTTCAAGCCCCTCAGGATCTCCCGATTGGTGACTTCTGCTTGGCCATTGCTCTATGGGTATGCCACAGATGTGAAGGCTTGTTGAATGTCATAGGCAGAGCACCACTCCTGTATCTTTCGACCTTGGAATTGCCTCCCATTATCCGAGACCAGCTTGTGTGGAATTCCATACCAGCACAAGATGTTCTGCCATAGAAACTTGATCACAGCCTGCTCCGTGATACGTGCTAAGGCTTCGGCTTCTATCCACTTGGAGAAGTAGTCAACGACTACCATCAAGAACCTTTTTTGGACGATGGCGGTCGGGAAAGGCCCCACTGACGTCCATGCCCCTTAGGTCGAACGGGCAGGAGACCACTGACGCCTTCATCATTTCCACCGCCCGATGGGGGAGGTTGTGATTCTTCTGACAGAATAGGCAAGTGGAGACCAGTCGATCGGCATCCTTCTACAGGATCGACCAATAATACCCTGTGAGCAGCGCTTTTCGGGCCATAGCCCGGGCTCTAGCATGACTCCCGCAGACCCCCATGTGTATCTCTCTCAGCACATAGTTAGCATCTTCTTCACCCAAGCATTTGAGTAGAGGTCGGGCAAAGGCTCTCTTGTACAGTGTATCCCCGACCAACGAGTATTGGGCGGCTCGCTTTCTCAAGAGTCGGGCTGCCTCCCGGTCAGCTGGCAAGGTTCCACTCATCAGGTAGGCGATGAGTGGCGTTCTCCAATCCATCCCGAGCTCCAGCTCGGCCTATTGTTTTATGTGCATTACCATCATCACCTGACCGCTCGGCTGGGGGAGTGCCCAAGAGCCGACTGAGCTAGCCAACTTAGCCAACTAGTCCGCCTATAAGTTACTCTCTCTCGGAATTTTCTGTAACTGCACCTCCTGGAATATGCTTTCAGTTTCTCGTAGGCCTCGACGAAGGCTTGTAGCCGGTCACTGTTAACTTCGAACCACCCGGCGAGTTGCTGGGTGACTAACTGAGAATCCGAGAAAAGGGCTACCTAAGTGGCCCCCACGTGCTTGGCCGCTTGTAGTCCGGCTATGAGGGCTTCATATTCGGCTTCATTGTTGGTGGCTCGGTACTCCAATCAAACGGAATGATGCAATTGCTCCCCTCTTGGTGAGACTATCAGGATCCCTATGCCACTGCCTTGCCGAGCTGATGATCCATCTACGTACACCTACCATGCTTCTTCGGCCTCGTCTGCGTGTAACTCACTCAGGAAGTCCGCCAAGGCTTGTGCTTTGATGGCCGCCCAAGCCTAATACTGGATATCATACTCACTTAGCTCGGTCATCCATTTGATCAATCGGCTTGAAGCCTCAGGGTTTGAAGCGACTCGCCCCAGGTTGCTATTGGTTAGGACCACGATCAGGTGAGCTAGAAAATAGGGTCGGAACCTTCGAGCAGCTAACAACAGCACATAAGCCAACTTCTCGACTGTCGTGTATCGGCACTCGGCTCCTTTCAATAAATGGGCAAAAAAAATACACAGGTTGCAGCTCATCCCTTTCCTGCCTAACCAACACCATGCTGACCAACTCAGCCGAGACAGCCAAATATACTGACAGTACCTCTCCTACCTCAGGTTTGGCCAACACAGGCAGCTCAGCAAAATACACTTTTAGCTCTTCAAATGCCTTGTCACAGTCGGCGTCCCATTGGAACTTGGTGGCTCGATGGAGTGTCTTGAAGAATGGTAGCCCCCGCTCGGTAGACCGAGAGATGAAGCGGGACAGGGCCGTGATCCGCCCGGTGAGCCTCTGTGCCTCTCGGAGGTTTCTTGGTGGGGGCATATCGAGCAGGGCCTTGACTTTGTTCGGGTTGGCCTCAATGCCTCTCTTAGTTACTATGTACCCGAGGAACTTCCCGCTTCGAGCTCCGAAAAGACACTTGGCAGGATTCAGCATGAGCCCATACCTGTGCAAGGTCTGGCAGGTTTCCTCCACATCGGGCACCAGGTCCACTGCTCAGCTAGACTTGATCAGTATGCCATCTACATATACTTCAATATTCCGACCGATCTGCGACTGGAAGATTTTATTCATCATTCATTGGTAGGTAGCTCCGGCATTCTTCAATCCGAACGGCAAGACAGTGTAGTAGTACGTGCCGTCAGCCATGATGAAGCTAACATTTTCCTGATCCTCGGCAGCCAAGGGCACCTGGTGATAACCTTGGTATGCGTCCAGCATGGAAATGAGCTCGATGCCTACTGTCGAGTCGACCATTTGTTCGATCCGGGGCAAAGGGTAGCAGTCCTTCAGGCAGGCTCGGTTGAGGTCCCGGAAATCAATGCATACCCTCCACTTATTGTCAGGCTTGGCCACCAGCACTACATTGGCTAGCCAGTCCAGGAATTGAACTTCTCGAATGTGGCCGCCTCCAGCAATTTCTTGATTTCAGCCCGGATTACCTTATTCTGTTCCGTGCTGAAATCTCGCTTCCTTTGCTTAACTGGCCGAGCATTAGGATAGACGTGGAGGTGGTGCTCGACTACCTCTGGTCGGACGCCCTTCATTTCTTTGACTGACCAGGCGAACACATCTTGGTTCCTGGCCAGTCACTCCAGCAGGGACTCCTTCAGCTCGCTCGGCAATCCGACGACTATCTTGACTCGTGACTCGGCCCAGTCGGGGATCAACTGAACTTCTTCCTTGTCTTCATGTAACTCGGCCTAAGGGGAAGCTTGTACCATGTTGTAGCTGGGGGATGAACATTGTGCCTTCCGACTCTCTGTTCGGACGTCGTCCACATAGCACCGTCGGGCTACCCTCCGATCTCCTCGAACCTCCCCTACCTTGTCGCCAACCGGGAATTTGATCTTCAAGTAGAACGCCGAGGTTACTGCCTGGAACTCGTTGAGGGTCGGCCGGCCCAGGATGACATTGTAGGCCGAGGGAGCGTCCACTACGAGGGATGTAGACCATCTGGTCCTCTTTAGTAGCTCCTCACCTAAGGAGATGGGCAGTCGAATCTACCCCATCGGCTGCACCTGATTCCCTGTGAACCCGAACAGGGGCATGGCCACTAACTCCAGTTGAGATGGTTCGATCTGCAGCTGGTCAAAGGCTTTCTTGTATAATATATTGACAGAGATGTCCGTGCCCACAATAGTTTGGTGGACCTGGTAGTTGGCTATGACTGCTGTGATAATCAGGGCATCATCATGCGGGACCTCCAATCCCTGTAAGTATCGCGGCTCGAAACTGATCTGGGGCCCCTGTGCTTGCGCCACGCTAGTGCCAACCTGGTGAATTTCTAGTCGGCGTACCTGTGATTTCCGGGCTTGATTAGAGTCTCCCCCGGTTGGTCCGCCCGAGATCACATGTACCCCTCCTCGGACGGCGTTCTGCCGATTGGCCTGCTCTTCATCCATCTCTTCGGCCTCGGCTCGGTCTTCCTGCTGGAACAAATTGCGAGCGACTGGGGGGTTCCTTCTGGTTCCTTAGCTGCTGGGGCAATGGCTGGGCCTCCTCGACCCGAGCCACGCCCTGGAGATGCTTGTCGTCTCCGTCCTCGAGGAGAAGGAGCCCGACCTCTACCGGCCTGTCTGCATTCTTCCATGTCGTGGGTGTGACTCTGGTGAAACGCACAGTAGGGTCTCCAGCTGGTCGGCAGACACCCCTAAGTCACTTGCTGCACGTGTCGTCGCTCCATTCCCGCCCGGTCGATGGGACCTCGCGGGCTACAGATGGGCCCGCCTAGGGATCTGCTATTCTGGGCGGGGTTGGGTGTCGCCGCACAGACTGACTCCTTCTTTCGAGTGGCCTACGCTTCCTCCACGTTGATGTATTTGACAACCTTCTCTAGTAGGTTGTCCAAGTCCTTCGGCGGCTTTCTGATCAGTGAATGGAAGAAGTATCCCTCCTATAGTCCTTGAGAGAATGCTGATCAGAACTTCAGGCGTGGCGATTGACACGCCCAGTGTCACTCCATTGAACCTCTTGATGTAGACCCGAAGAGATTCCTTCGGGCCCTGCTTCAGCGCGAACAAGTTGGGGCTCGTTTTGTGATCCCTCCGACTGCTGGTAAAGTGTTAGAGGAAGATCCTCCTAAGCTCCTCAAACCTTGGCACCGACCCATTGGGGAGGCGGTCGAACCACCTCTGGGCTGGTCCCGAGAGGGTTGTTAGGAAGGCTCGGCATTTCACGCCCTCCGGGTATTGGTGTAGCAAAGTCGTACTCTCAAACTTCATCAGATGCTCCTCGGGGTTGGTGATTCCGGCATACTCGGGTATCGTGAAGAATCAGAGATGCCTGGGAACCGGGTCTTCCAAGATCCACGAGGAGAAAGGGTTGTGTACCAGGGAGGCCGGAGATGGGTCGACTGGGGCCTTTCCCTTGTCTAGACGTGGCTTGTGCATATGGCTGGGCGCCGATGCCTCGGCCGGCATCAAATTGACCTCGTCGTCCCGACCCCGATAGAGAGCCGCGGGGAAGGGTACAGAACCCCCCTCGGGTCGGGCAGGCTTTCCCCGAACTCCTGAGTGTCCAGGTGCTGACGGCTCGGGAAATCTCGGTGCCGGGCTACCGACCTGCGAAGGCCTTTGAGGGGTCTTCTGAGCCCGCGCGGCCAGCAAGAGCTTGTACTTCTCTGGCGTGACGGTCACCATTACTCAATTGGGATCTTCCATCGTGCACTCCCAATCAGGCTAAAAGTCCTTCCTTTTAGTGCCAAATTTGATCCTGTCGCCGAGTGAGGTGGACTCCCAATGCAATGTGGTCTCCTGAAGGTTACGAGCTACTGATGCTGACGCCAAATTACTGAGCAATGTTGGCTCAGTAACCGTCCTCCGGCCGAGGTCGGCATCCCACCCTCGAAGGAAACGGGTCAAGCCGACCATTTGAGCACTCGGTTGTCAGGCCCATGGGACCCTCGGTCCTGACCCCCTTTGACGGAGTGCATGGCTGGCCGACCGAGCTACACGCAAACTGGGCCGGGATCATTCCATTTTGAAGGATAGAAACAAACTCTATAGCCATTGTTGCAACTAATTAAAATTCTTAAATGTTTAAGTAAAGCAGGTAAATTTATTGAATAATCGTTCATAGATGCCACCCAAGTCGAAAAGTATCATCATCAAAGTCATTCGCTAATGAGATGAGCAAGCGGTTAGGATTACAAAGAGGTGGTATTTTGCAAAATCAAAGAAGTAAACAAGTCAATATTAGGATCCAATGATGAACTGAAGGAGATAGTAGGAAAGGCAATAAATTAGCCGGGATGTGCTCGAACTTAGAATCCCATCCCTTTTTTGTAGTCTGAGGAGCCAGTTGTATTGAGGTGGCAAAAAAAGATTTGCTCGTTCTCCGCATCCCCATCAATCTGTCTTAGGGTTAATACGAAAAAATAAATTACAGAGTTACTAGTCTAGATACTGTGATTAGTGCATGAGGAGGATGAGGAGCTAATTGTCTTGAGTGTTGTGTTGGTGGGTGTTTTTAGAAAAACATAACATGTGTCTTGAGAAGAAGTTAAGAAAGTTGCTGAAAAAGAGAAGACAGCTTCATCAAACCCAACATGTTGGCAAATTCTAGAAGGGCCAATGTAAAAATAGTCCTGGGCTAATTACAGGTGGATCCACAAAGGAGTTGTCCTGGGCTACAGCCCAGCAAGTTAATTGTCAAATTCTAGAAGGACCAATGTAAATATAGTCAAACAAATTATTTCATATATATTTTATACATATTGTATCTTTAAAAATATTTTTTTTTTAATTTTTTCTTCGTTAATCAGATCATTTTATCTTTTGATCAAATTAATTTTCCAAGAATATTTTTACTATTCTTTATCAATTGATTCTGTAAACTAGTCGCATAATCTTCTTTCTAGTCCTTTATTAATTTTTTAAGATTTTAATCCAACAACCATAACAATAACAACAATCAAGTATGATTTCATTATATGAGATTGATTATATAGATCCATATACACCATTGTACTCTGTACCTACTATTATATTACCATCTATATTTAAATAATTTTATCTTTATTTTATTATTGATAATCAAGTCTTATTTAGTCTTTTTCTTCATGTGCATATTTATCATAGTTTTACATCGCCTAACTTGATCATTTTATTGGTCATCTAAGTACATATCTATATCTTTTTAAACATATCTTTTAGAATTTTTCCTTAATAGAAGCAATTTTGATTTTCTCATTTCTTATCTTATTCATCTCTGCAACTGCCATCTTCTGCTCATGTACTCGAGTCATAATTTAACATTCAAATCGATACAACATAACATGTCTAATCACCATTTTATAAAACTTCTTTTTAAATTTTGGAGGTACTTTACGATCATATTGAACACCCAATGCTCTCATCCATTTCAATAATATTACTTATATTCTATATAAAACATCTCTCCTAATTTAAAAAATGACTATTTATGTGAATATTTTACTTAGTCCATTAAAATTCACCCTTTTCACATCTAAAGCATAGTCTAACTCTAATTCCTCGATCCATCCCTGACTCCAATATATTCTAGGCCATGATACCGATGATGAAAAATGTTACACACCACCACCACCACCACCAACAACAACAATCAAACCTTATCTATTAGGTGAGGTCTGCTACATGAATCCTTCTATGCCATTGGACTCTCTCTACTATTATATCATAATCTATATTTATATAAATTTTATATTATTTTATTATTGCTAACCAAGTCTTTTTGGGTCTTACTCTCCCTCGTTTGATGTTCATATTTGTCATACTTTCACATCGCCTAACTAGAATATTTATTAACTATCTAAGTATATGTCCATATCATCCATCTTAAACATGTATCTTGAAATTTTTCATCAATAGATATAACTCTAACTTTCTCTCTAATGTTCTCATTCCGTATTCTGTCCATCCTCGTATGCCCACACATCCACCTTAACATTCTCATCTCTGTAACTTTTATCTTCTACTTATGTGTCTGAGTCGTAGCCTAACATTTAGCAACATATAACATAGCAAGTTTAACTACCGTTTTACAGAACTTCTCTTTAAGTTTTAGAGGTACTTTTTAAAATCACATAAAACACCTGACACTAACCTCTATTTTAACCATCCTGCTTGTATTTTATATTTGACATCTCTCTCAATCCCTTAATCATTTTGTAAAAATGATCCTAAATACTTAAAGTTCTAAGTTCCAGAACTCAACCTCTCTTATCTTAACAATTATCTCATTACATCTAATATAGTTAAACTTAAATTCTATATATTATGTCTTTATTTTACTAAGCCTAAAATCTTTCACTTCTAGTGTTTCCTGTCAAGATTCTAGTTTAGCATTTACTTCTTCACGTGTCTTGTCTATTAAAATAATATCGTCTGCAAACAACATACATCATAGTATTGTATCTTCAATCTGTCCAGTGAGTTCATCCATAATTATTGTAAAATAATAGGGGACTTAGAGTTGATCCTTGATATAACCCTATTCTTATTGAAAATGGTTTAGTTAATCCGCCTGAAGTCTTCACTCTAGTTGTTACATCTTCATACATATCTTTAATTAGTTTAATATATGGTACGCTAACACCCCTCTTTTCTAGAACTCTTCATATAATTTCTTTTGGGACTCTATCATAAGCTTTTTTTTATGTTAATGAATATTAAATGTAGATCTTGCTTTTGTTCCCGATACTTTACAATTAGTTGTCTGAGGAGATATATAGCTTCTATTGTCGACCTTTTAGGCATGAATTCTTGATTTTCGATAACCGTGATCTCCTTCCTTAATCATTTTTTATTACTCTTTCCCAATGTTTCATGGAATGACTCATTAGTTTAATACACTTATAGTTTGCATAATTTTGTATGTTTTCTTTGTTCTCATATAAAAAAAACTAGAGTACCTACCCTCCATTGATTAAGCATTTTTTTATTTTTAATATTATATTAAATAATTTTGTAAGTTATTCAATATCTTATTTCCCTAAACACTTCCATACCTCTATTAGGATATCATCTAGTCCTATGGGTTTTCAATTTTGTATTCCTTTCAAAGCTTGTTGTACTTCTGAAGCTTGAATTCTACGATGAAAAAATTTCTATATTCATTTAACCTATTTAAACTGCCTAAGATAAGTTGGTCACCTAAATCTTCATTAAAAAGTTGATGAAAATATATCTTTCACTCTTTTATTTATCTATCATTTACTAGTACACTATTCAGCTTTAATACATCTTATTTAGCTAAGATCTTTAGTTTCTATATTTCTCACTTTAGCTATTCTATAAATATTTTTTTACCCTTCTTTGTATCCAAGTTTCAATATAATCATTCAAAAGTTTTATTTTTTATTTATTCACTATTTTCTTAGCCTCTTTTTTGACTATTATATATTTTTTTAAGTTTTACTCGTTCTTATAAATATATAATTTCTTATAGGTTATTCGTTTTCCCTTCACTTTCTCCTATACTTTTCATTCTTCCACCAAGATTCCTTACTTGGTGATGCATGCCCCTTTGACTCACTAAGTATACTTTTTGTTACTATTTTTAACTTTGATTCCATCTTATCCCATGTTGTATTAGAGTCATCGTATATTTCATCTAATTTTTATACTCTTACCTTCCCCTTAAACATGTTTTGCTTCCTATCCTTTAAATTTCATCACTTAATTCCAGGAGTCATATATATTTTCCTTTTATTAATACTATGATTATGGTGTATATCTAATACTACTGACCTATGTTGAGTAGTTAAGCTTTCTCCAAAGAAGACCTTACAATCTTTACAAATCATTCCATCCCTACTTCTTCCTAATCATAAAAAAAAGTCAATTTGTGATTTTATTTCCACTTTTGAATATGATCAAGTGTTTTTCTTTTTTCCATAGAAAATATATTAGCTAATATAAGGTCATATGCTATTGCAAAATCCAATATAGTTTTTCCTTCTTCATTTCTTGTTCTAAGCCCATAACCTCTATGCACCCTCTCTTATTCCTCATTTTTTACTCTGACATATTTATTTAGATAATCTCTTATTAAAATCATTTCATATGGTAGAATATTTTATAATACTTCATCTAAGTCATCCCAACATCGTGATTTAGTTTCTTCATCTAATCCTAATTGAGGTGTGTCTATGCTAATTACGTTCACAGCTTCTTTCACCACTACTATCTTGAGATTTATAATTCTATCTTCCTTTTTGTTGGGTTACAATGGTTGCAAACAAAGTTCCACATTGAAACATATAGAAAGGATCATAGACTTATAAGGAAAAAAATATTTCCATTGATATGAAGTCTTTTGGATAGAGCTCAAGAACAAAATCATGAGGGCTTAGATCCAAAGTGGGCAATATCATACCATTGTGAAGGTATATAAATTCTTTCGGTCCTAACAATTGGTATCAAAGCTAGGTTGCTCTTCACTGGATTAACCGCCTGAAGAAGCATGAGCCAAAGCCATGGTCCAGATCGAACCATGTGGGTGGAACCTTAAATAAAGTAGGGGAGACCCTAAGCAGGTCAAGTAGAGTAACCCGATGCTCGAGGGGAGGCCCTGAGCAGGTCAAGAGTGACTCAATGCTTGAGGGTAGGTCTGAACAATGAGAATAATTGTGTTCCTTCGTTTGAGGGGGATTGTTGGGTTGCAATGGTTGCAAACAAAGGCCCACATTAAAAACATATGGAAAGGAATAAAGGATCATAGACGTATAAGAGAAACATATCTCCATTGGTATGAGACCTTTTAGATAGAACTCAATAGTAAATCCATGAGAACTAAGGTCAAAGTGGACAATATCATACTGTTGTGAAGATATCTAAATTTGTTTGGTCCTAACAACAGCATTTAACTTTATCATTGAGTGACCATTGGCGTCGTGGTTAAAATCTTATCCATTTGAGGTACCTCAGATCACAATTAAGGGTCTTAGGTCCATGTTAGCACAACGTTCATTTTCTATTTTGGTCTATGAATAACCCCTAATTCTAAGAAGATAGAACAACAACTTGTATTAAATTTCTTAGTTCTTTCTAAACTTTCAAGAGTTTATAAGAGACTTCTCCGCGTACAACGAAGGAGTAGTTTAGTGTGCTGTCACTGTCTTGGATTAACAATGATCCTGGTTGCGACCAAGTAACTTTATGCCTCTTTTTTTTTTTCTTACAGTTGTTATGTTTTTTTTTATCTTAATTGTTGTCTAATGAATCATCTTTGCTAAGTTAGAGCAAAAGACATAGTTTAACTTTGCAGGGCTATTCATCCCTCTCCCCCACTAGCCGGCCTGAATGGGATCTACAATTGGTATTAGATTGAGGTTCACTTTGAAAGGACTAACCGTTAGATAAAATAGAGAAAGATGGTTGGATCTAGCATTCACCTGTCGAAGTTTGAGGGAGATTTCGCGATATGGAAAAAGAAAATGAAAGTATTTTTTAAAACTGATTTTGACATTTTACTAACTATTAAATATGGATTTGTAGAACCGAGAGATTCAAATGGAGAACAAAAGGAGAAACATCTCTGGAACAAAAAAGAGCAAGCTAACTTTGTAACGAAAAGGTAGAATTCTACCTATTAAGAGTATTACCACCTTAAGAAGTTAACCGCGTCAGCAGTTATCACTCGATAAAAGAACTCTGGGAGAAGTTCCTAGAGTTCCACGAAGGCACATTGGAGGTTAAGCTAGCAAGACGATACACTCTCCGAAACTAGTTGACGAGCCTTAAAATGAAGGAAGGAGAAATGGTAGCCCAACTGCACACGAAGATCAAGGAGTTGATCACAGGACTCACCAACCTCGGTGAATTGGTAACAAATCGAGACTCAGTCCGTTCTCAATGCCTTCCCTAGAACCCAAGAGTGGACGTCAATAGTAGACGCCTACTACATATCTAAAGACCTGGAGATAAGTATCTTAGAAGATCTATTTTTTATATTTGAATTACATAAATCTCAATATACAGGGTCTAGAAAAGAAAAAATGGATAATATTATCCTGAACACGAGGGAGGTCTAACCAGATGCGGAATCTTCAACCAATGAAGCAGAAACAACATATGTAGTAAGAAAGCTAAATAAAATATTTAAATCTAATAAGTTTTTCAAGATGCAGGCTAAAAGGAGAAAAAGGAAGGTCAGATGTTATAACTACCAAGAAGAGGGGCACATAAAGGATAATTGTCCAAAACTGACTAAGAACAACAAAGGACCAAGACGATCGAAGCACAAGAGCTTGAAAGCCACGTGGGATAATTCATCATTAGAGTCCGAGATCGAGGTCTGTGTTGGACTTGCGCTTATGACAAGTTATCAAAAAGAAGACGACGAAACAATCTCCGAGATGAACATTAATGAAGGTAGAGATACTTTGGAAGGAAGCAACAATGAAGGGGGAGCATCCAGTTTTAGATATGACGACATGATAAGTGAGATATGCAAACTTCCTCCCCACAAACATCATTTTGGTATTAAATCCATACTTAGGACTTTGTGTAAATTGAGATTAAAAAATATAGAATTGAAAAAGGAATTAGCTACTGTATGTCCACTAGAGCTATTTGAGAATTTGAAATTCAAAAATGACAAATTGAAAATAGAAAATATAAATTTAAAAGAAGAAATAAATTTGTTGGAAAAAGGAAAATTAGCATGCTTAAATATTATTTCTCTAAAAAGAAATTTTAGATATAATGGAGGACTAAACTGGTATATTAAGAATCATAGGGGCCAAATTATAAGAGTGGCCAAAAGTTACATTCTACCTAAATTCTTAGTTAACTCTGTTGGTAAAAATTTATATTGGCACCTAAATTTGTTTTGAATTGTTAGTCTATTTTGTATGCATACTTAAGTAGTTGAATAAATTTCTTGATTATTATCAATTCGATAGTCTATTTCTAGAATAAATTCATTTTTGAATTTCTTTGTGATAGATATAATTTATATCTATCCACAAAAAATATTTTAGAATTTTCTGACAGTTAGATATTTTTTAATGAATTTTTAATCAAAAATTATATTTTTAATTATAAAAATACTTAGAAAATTCTTTCTAACAATTCCAATTTTTTAGGATCTCTAAGAAACTTTTTGAACGTTATAAAAAATTATAATAATTTTTTAAAATCGAAATCTAATTTTATAAATAATTTTTCAAAAAATGATCGACTTTTTTTTTCAATGAAATTTTTTCAATACTTAGTAGAATCTTCTCGAATATTACATATTTCTAAATTATTTTTTACCTTTAGAAAGTTTTTTTATCCCATTTTTTATGTGATTAAATAGGGAGAGTTATGAAGATTAATTTATGCGGGAGGTAAATTTAAATTTTAATTGATTTACTTCTAGTACTTACTTGAATATTTTGTTTTTTTATTGCATAAATAATGTTATTTGTTTTTTTTTATTTTATTTACCCTAATTTAATTTGTGTTGATACATACTACAACAAAAATGACTTTTCACAGTGCGTTATTAACGGCTTTAATAGTATTATTAATAGCATGTATGTTAATGTATGTTGTTAATAGTATAAATTAAAAAAAAAGATATTAATGACATATATTAAAAGTACGTTATTAATATTATTATTAATTATTTACATATTAATTTGCGTCGTCAATAATTAAAAATAATTATAACATGCAAACATTGGCATGTTGTTATTGTGGTCATGTAGTATTTTTTTTTATTAACAGCGTATGGTACGCTGTAAAAAAAAATAAACAAAATATCATTTTATTTTAATTTCCATAAATTTTTATTTTTTTCCTCTATTTTTTCTTCCAACTCTTTCTCCGATTGCTGCCCCCTCTTCGCATCTTCCTCAAGATCGCTCGCCGCCCTCAAGACCTCGCCACCTTCACATCTCTACATCCCAAAACCCCTCCCTCCCACGCCGCCCCCTCTTCGCATCTCCCTCAAGATTGAAGATCCCAAAACCTTCCCTCCTGCACCGCCCTCGGGCCTTAAAGGCAGATGCATCCATTCTTTGAGTTTTCGGTATTTCGTGTGCCCTAAAGAGCGCCGCTTTTCTGGGAATAGGATGGACCAGGTGAGCGATTCTAGCAAACGAAGGTTTTGGTGGTTTCTTTTGTTGGTTGTGAAATGAGGGATTTTGGTAGCAATATGAGAAGGTGGAAAAGATTGGGCAGGGGACTTACGGGGTGCTCGGGATCGTCTCACTGATGAGACTATAGCTCTGAAGAAGATCCGGCTGGAGAATGAAGACGAGGGAGTTCCAAGTACTGCCATAAGAGTGATCTCTCTACTGAAAGAGACGCAGCACAGCAACATTGTCAGGTCTCCATTCCTTCCAAGCTTTTACTTTTAGATCTTGATAATTTTTGTTCTTTTTCGTAATCAAGTTAATCTTAATGCATGGCTTCCTTTGACTTTCTGTCTATATGCTTTTTCTAGCAATGTATTATCAGCACTTTACATTAGTATCTATAAAAGGTTGCTTGGATTTGTTGGTTTATTATTTACTTTGTTACTAAGAATGCCTTAAATTTACCAGTGGCATGATTCAACAGCCAGGTCACCAAGAGGGCTTACCTGCTACTTTATGAAACTTTGGAGATCATGTAGAACTAAATGGATTATGCAATGTTTGTTGATCTAGCATGACATTCTTTAAGGGTTTATACCTCATGTTCATCATTCAAAAATAATTGGATGTTATGATTATATGAAGGATTTAGGATCCGTTAAATACCAAAATTTAAGGGCCTAAATGCATAAAACCCTAAATTAATGGCTTAGTTTGGAGGAAACAAAGAGCAAGCGTTTTTCAGCAAAGTTACCCCCACTTAAGGAAATCGGCCTTTTCCTTCTCTTCGCATCCTCCTTCGCCACCAGACGGTATCCTCTGTCCCTGTCCTGCCTGTCCCACACTCGTCGGCGACGATCGGCGAGTCGTCTGATCGTCGATCGAACATTATCGATTGATCAAATGATATCCTGAAAGAACAGTGAACCGGTTGGAATCGTTGCAATTGCAATTTCGCCGAATTCGACGGTGAATCCGGTAAGATCGCAATTGTGGTGATCTCGACGGATTTATTGTACCCCTAGGGTATAGTTTTATTCGGGGCGACGGTCAGAGGCCACCGGTAGTGTCCGATCGACGATCGGATGACTCGCCGACTGTCGTCGACAAATGGGAAAGGCAGGACAGAGGGCAAAGTGGAACAGAGGATCTGCACCCCTTCGCCAAGACCAAAAACCGTCCGAAGCCTCAACGAGCCTCATCTCCCCGATCTCAACTTCTCGAACTCCTCTTCTCTCCCGCAAGCGTCGCCGATCTTTACTCCCCTCATTATCGCCGACGCCACTTGTCACCCTTTCCTTCGGTGCTGTGCCCTAGAACTGACCGTCGCCGCCCACTTCCAGAGGCTGCATTAGGGCAGGGGTTGATTTGGGGTGACAAATATCTGAGACTGGAGACCCAACCTAGCACTCTGCTCATCGCCGACGCCTATAGGGAGTGCTACCTTCACTGAGCACCGGAGCCGACAGCCTCCATCCAGATGGCCGATCACTAGAGATGCTAGCCTCTCCTCTCAACACTCCTATGATCTCCGACGAAGAAGGGTTTGCGAGATCTGGATTTAGGAGTATTGAGAGGGCTCACTGGAGCAAGCAATGACCTCTAGATGGGCAGGTGGAGCAAGATTTCTCAGATCCGAATAGAGGAAAGAAAAATAGATAAATAAATAAATATGTTGTGTGCAATCACGGATCTTGCCAGTTCTGAATAGGGGATTTCCTCGCCGGTGCATCATTAGGTAAGATTTATTTGGTTTAGTGTATGTTTGAGGTGAATTGATGATGCTCTGTTTTAGATCAGTAGAGGTGTTTGGGATTTCTTCTTTGATTTTGGGTTTAATGTTATAAATAATGATTTGGGTTCTTGGATGGATGTTGTTGTGTGTGAGGGATGTTTAGCTCTATTTTTGTGATGTTTAGCTCTGTTTTTGTTTTGTGTTGGTGGTTGCCACCATGTGGTGTGATGGAAAGAAAATTGATCATGGTAGCGATTGTGTTATGTTTTGGGAATAGGTGATAGCTTTGTGGTGAGATGGATTGTCTGTTGTTCTGTTTGTAAAGTCGTGATGATGCATGATTTTTTTTTTTGAAAGGAATAAATGGGCTCTGAGGTTTTGATTGAATAGTATTAACATGGTTTTGGCTTAACATGGTCCTTGGCTATATGACACTTGAAGGTGTTTTGAATTGGTTGTAGCAACTCCGTTTTGAAACAAGTGTACAACGTCGTTCATCTGGGTTGGGATGGTGTGCCGTGAGCTGCACTTGATGTTGGAGCTTGATTAGAGTTGTTTATGGTATTGGCTTGTTTTAGATGAGGAGAATTAAAGCTAATCTTAATTTGAATTAAGGATTAGCTTAATGGATTAGGTTTAAGTCATATATTAGATGTTATCCCTTGAGTTGAGTGGAATTTGTGATTATTTGGGGATTTATTTAAATATATGTTGTAATTAGGATGTATCCTAATCACATTTAGTATTTGTTTAGCTAAATTACGTCATTGATACAGAACCTTGATTTAGACTCATACGATTGATCACGAAGAGGCTCTTTTTCGATACATATACGTCATTTACGAGGCGGGTACTTCTTCTTTGTATCATGTAGTTATTGAACTTAAATGTGTGCGATCGATGTGATCGATAGGGGGGAGTGAATATCGATAACGATTTTTCGAACGTAAATCAGATTCAATGCAGCGGAAATAACCAAGTCAAAGCAATGCTAACACTTTGTTTTTACTTGGTTCGGAGTTTGTAACGGCTCCTACTCCAAGGCTCATGGTCATTGACCATCTTCGTTGGGTAATACTATAATTCGTAAATGGAGTACAAGAAAAATGTAGTACAGAAATGAAAATTATACCGACGACACTTAAAGAAAGAATTTCGTTGTAGAAGCGGCGTGTCATCGATCTTGAACTTCTTAGGCGCAGAGAACTTGAGCACGAAACCTTTATCGTTGAGATTTCGAGAGCTTAAATTGATGTTTGGAAGCAAGGGGGTGAAACCCCTTTTATACTGGAACTCGGGGGCCCGAGAGGCTATAAGGGTGCCCTCCACGTCACCGTTTCAACTGTGTCGTTATCAGCAGACTCAGCCAAACTTTATCCTCTACTTGGGCACCTGAGAGCATTGGGGTGCCTGGGAACTGACGTGGCGCTGAGAAAAACCCCTATGGGGCGCCTGAATCCTCTCAGGTGCCTGGGTTCTTAGGCGCCTGAGTCCTCTTCGGCCCTGATCGTAGTAGCTGGTTCCTTTAGCTTGCAATTAAGGTTAGTTCAAGAACACAATAATAGTATAGTAAATGCATGCATGAATGACAGCTAGAGCTGTCTAGTTCTGACTTTAGATTTCAAATGAAATCCTAGGTCGAACTGACACCTACTGTTCCCTCTTCCGGGGAACGCGTCCTCACATACTCCATTCTGGAGAAGTTACGTATTGCCAACCGGCTCCTCCGGTTGGACTTTTGCTCGGCCTCTGAAACTCCCAAATCTCGAGACGTCCGTACCTCAACCCGTCTCTATTTCTGTCCGTAGTCTTCACTCGACTAAGTCTTCTCCCGATCTTTTGGATCAGATCTTCGGTGCCCAGTCCCCGACTAGGACTTCGTGCCTAATTCCTCGAACTAGGTCTTCGTGCCCAACCCTCGATCAGGTCATCGGTGCTCAGCCTTTGGTCAGGACTTCGGTGCCCAGTTCTCGACCAGGACTTCATGCTCAACTCTGCAGGTCAAGATTTCGTGCCTAGGTTAACTAGGACTTTTCTGCACACTTAATAAATTCATTAGATGACCACATAAACTTAACTTTGAACCCTTTACCATTATCAAAACCAAATTCGATCTGGTGCTTTCGGTACCAACAATCTCCCCTTTTTGATTTATGACAACCCAGTTCAAAAGTTAAGTTAAAAATATATGAACAAGAAGTAAACCACAGTTATGTGATAGATTCAATATTAAGGCAATTTTCTTAAGACATGAAAAATTTGAAAAATCTTTTAACTCTTCCCCTTGATAAGTGTTCTCCCCCTTATTTTTTAAACACTTGCAATATTTAAAAAAAACCTTGCAAAATTGAAACAGTGCATGAAGCTCCCCTATGATTTGAAATTCTCTTCCTGAAGCTTTAAAAAACATGCAATGTTCAACTTGAAAGATTTTGTAATTCCTTTTAAAAAAAATTCTAAATATGAAACTGTTCATTACTATGAAAAATAATTAAAAAAATGTTTTGAAAACTTCTAAGTTAAAGTGAAATCCAAGTTAAAGTTAACCTAATTTTTGAAAAAAATATTCTTTCGAAAAAGGAAAAGATTTTAACTTTGGAAAAGATTTTAACCGTACTTTTTCTAAGTTGCAAGGTTGTAAATATAGTCCCACATTGAAAACATATGGGAAATATCATAGACTTATAAGGGAAAGATATCTTTATTGGTATGAGACCTTTTGGGGAGAGCCCTAGAGCAAAACTATGAGGGTTTAGGTTCAAAGTGGATAATATCATATCATTGTGGAGATATCTAAATTCTTTTTGGTGCTAACAATTGGTATCAGAGCCTATGAGTTTTGCAAAACCATAAGAAAATTTTGAAAAAGTTATTATTAAAAAAATCAAGAGTTAATTTTTAAGAATGCAAATGATAAGTAAACAATAAATCATGAAATAATTAAGCAGGAATCCAGAATTAATCATAAAGACCAGATTTTGAACCATGTTGATATATTCCTATTGAGTTCAAGCATGATTTAAAGAAAAAAATCATGCATTAATTAAAAATAATTTAAAAAATAATCACATCTTTATTCCTTGGGTCCATGTCTAACCCAGTTTGTTACTCACTAACTGTTATAAAATAGTAGTTTTCATTTGGGTTAGTCAAGTTATGTAGTCTAATCAAGTTAGACTTTCTAAGCTTGATTACTTAACTTGATTATTGTTCAATTGTATTTATTGCCCCAACTACTTTTGATGCACTGAATTAAAGCATCTTGAGTCAAGGTATAGACCTAAGCATCTCAACCCAGTCCAAGTTGTCAACCAAAGTATCCTAATGTGTTTATGAGATGCTGACTTCTAAATCTATAGGAGCATGCAAACTAGAGTTAAGTCCTAAGCTAGGTCCATAATGAAGAAATCCCTAGTTTTAAAGGGATAAATTTTTGAAAAACTAAGTCAGAAAATTAAAAAAAGTTAAAACAAAAAATATGACTTTTTGAAAACAGTAATAAAAATGATTTTAAAAATATGAATTCTTGAAAAACAGTTAATAGTTTAAAAATGAAAAAAATGACAAAAACACGTAAATGAATATGCCTATTCTATCGAGCACATTCCTAGTAGCCTTCATAGTGAACTAAACTCATACTCAAGTAGTGGTTTAGTGAAAATATCTGCTACGCTAGATTTTGATTCTATGTGTGTAATACGATTTCGCCCCTGGCTATATGATCCCTAACAAAGTGGTGTTTTACTTCAATATGTTTAGTTTTGGAATGGTGAATGAGATTTTTTGTAAGATTAATTGAACTAATATTATCAATGTAGACTTTAGTGTTAGTGTAGGTCAATTGGAAGTCCTTAAGGGTATGCATTATCCATAATAATTGTGCTATACATTTTCCCAGGGCTATATATTCAGCTTCAGTTGTGGATAATACAACACAGTGTTGCTTTCTACTACACCAACTAATTAAGCTGTGACCCAACATCTAGCAACTTTTACTAGTACTTTTTCTATCTAGTTTGCACCCTGCATAATCTGAGTCAGAGTAGCTTAGTAGGTCAAAATTAGATGTCTTAGGATACCAAATTCCTATATTTAGGGTGCTTTTAATGTACCTAAATATTCTCTTATCTGCACTTAAGTGAGATTCCTTAGCATAGGTTTGGTACCTAGCACAAATACCTATTGCAAATAAGATGTCAGATCTGCTAGAAGTTAGGTAAAGTAGGCTATCTATAGTACTCCTAAGGTGTTTCAAGTCCACTGGTTTGCCTTCGGGATCAATATCTATTTTAATATTAGTTGCCATCGGGGTGTTAATGTCTTTTGAATTTTTCATTCTGAATTATTTAATTAATTCTTTTGAATATTTAAATTGATGAACATAATTTCCATATTTAGTTTGTTTAATTTGAAGTCCTAAGAAAAAGGTTAACTCACCTACAAGGTTCATTTCAAATTCATTTTCCATTATTTTTATAAATTCCTTTAAGAAATTTATATTGGTTGAGCCAAAAATTATATCGTCTACATAGATTTGGGCAATGAAATCTCATTTTCTAAGGATTTAACAAATAAGGTTGGATCAATTTGGCCTTGGTTAAATCCCTTAGAAATTAAGTAATTGGATAGTCTTTCATACCAGACTCTAGGTGTTTGTTTAAGTCCCTATAGGGCATTTTTAAGTCTAAAAACATAATTAAGATGTTCTAAGTCCTCAAAACCTGGTGGTTGACTCACATAGACTTCTTTCTTTATAAATCCATTAAGAGAGGTAGACTTAACATCCATTTGATATAATTTGAATCCCTTATGGGTTGCATAAGCTAAAAGTATTCTAATTGATTCTAGTTTAACTACAGGTGCATATGTTTCTTCATAGTCCAATCCTTCAATTTGACTAAATCCTTTAGCCACTAAGCGGACTTTATTTCTTACTATTTCTCCTTTGTCATCTAGCTTATTCCTAAAAACCCATCTATCACAGTCTTACGTTCTGGTTTTGGTACTAAGTTCCAGACTTAGTTTCTCTCAAATTGAGCTAACTCTTCCTGCATAGCTATACTCCAGTCTAGATCAGGTAATGCTTCTTCTATTGTCTTGGGTTCAATCTTAGAAATCAGGGCGACTTGGCTTAGGTTTTTGTAGGATGACCTTGTTCTAACACCTAAGGTTGGGTCACCTAAGATTTGGTCAGTTGGATGATTTGACCTAGTTTTAGAAGATAGTTCAGGTTGTTCAGGTTCAGGTTCAGGTTCAACTGTTTGATTTGGTTCAATTACTGGTTCAATTGTTTGATTTGGTTTAATTACTGGTTCAATTGTTTGATTTGAGTTTGATTTAGGTATTGATTCTCTTTCTTCGAGGTCTTGGTCAGAATTATTTGGGCTTGGTTGATTGGTTATGTTTGGTGAGTTGTTTAAGTTAGATGAGTTGATTGGATTAGGTGAATTAGTTGGTGTTGTTACATTTCTTCATCAAATATTACATTTGTAGTTTCTTCAATTTTAAGGGTGTGTTTATTATAGACCTTATATGCCCTACTTGTGGTTGAGTACCCTATAAAAATCCTTGGGGTTGATTTTGATTGAAATTTTCCTATGTAGTATTTAGTATTTAGGATATGTACCTTACACCCAAAAACTTTTAAATAATATATGTTAGATAGTTTATGATAATAAATTTTATAGGGGGTTTTATTATGTCTTTTATTTATTACGACCCTATTTTGCATGTAACAAACTGTGTTTATCGCTTCTCCCCAAAATTGATTAGATAGATTATACTCATTAAGCATCGTCCTAACAGCTTCTTGAAGGGTCCTATTCTTTCTTTCAACTATCCCATTTTGTTGGGGGTTCTAGGGCAAGATAATTCAAGGACATATCCATTAATTTTACAGAATTCATTAAATTTTTGATTTTCAAATTCCCCCTATGGCCACCTCTAATTCTTTTGATTTTTGTATCTTTTTCATTTTCAAGTATTTTACGTAAAGTATTAAATGTTTCAAAAGTTTTATCTTTGGTTTTTAAAAACATCACCCAGGTAAATCTAGAGTAATCGTCAATAATTACTAAGCAGTATCGATTTCCGCTTAGTGACTTAACTCCATGAGATTCAAATAGGTCTAGGTGTAGAAGCTCAAGTGTAGCTTGGGTTAAGTCTGATTGGACAGGTTTGTGGGTTGTCTTTGTTTGCTTACCTTGTTGACATGGGTTACAAATTAAATTTTCAAAGTTTCTATGTTTAGGGATACCCTTAACTAGTCCATTTTGACTTAGTCTCGAAATTAGTTTTATGTAAGTGTGACCTAGTCTTCTATGCCATAAGTTAGTTTCTTTTTGTCGGGTTAGAAAATATTTAGGTGAAGATGGTAGGTTAATAACATAAATATTATTTTTTCTAATTCTCCTAATGGTTACTTCTGGGTCTTGTAAGCTCCTAATAAGGCAGTCTGAATTAGAGAAAGTAACTATATATCCAGTATCACAAAGTTGACTAATGCTAAGTAAGTTAAATTTAAAATTATCAACTAATAACACCTTTTTTAATAATGAAATCAGAGTTCAGTTCAATATTGTTGGCGCAATCTTCGTTAGGTCAGGGTTGACCTATTTTGACTAGGATCGGGTGAACTTGAGTTTCAATTTTTGACAATGATGTTAGAACTGTATATAAGTCCAGGTGGATCGGGAAGATTGTATGCTGGCAAAGGAAAAGCCTAGTGGGACTAGGCACACCTAGTGGGACTAGGTGAAGTCCAGGTGGATCGGGGAGATCGCACACTGGCAAGGAAAAGTTCTAGTGGGACTAGGTGAAGTCCAGGTGGATTGGGGAGATTGCACACTGGCAAGGAAAGTCCTAGTTGAGAACTAGGTAAGGGAGAGTCCAAATTGGTCAAAGGGTTGATCGGACACTTGGTGAGGAACCGTGGTTAGGTAAAGGAACCTTAGACTTGAGCTAAGCAAGTTAGGGTTGAGTAATCGATTAGGTAATTAATTAAGGAGGACCGTAATCAATTGGATAATTGATTAAGGAGGACCGTAATCAATTAGGTAATTGATTAAGGCGGACCGTAATCGATTGGGTAATTGATTATGGAGAGTGTCAATCGATTGGGTGATTGATTGGGTTGTTGTCTCGCAAGAACAGAAAGGTTCTTAATCGATTGGGTAATTGATTAATTGACTAAGGAGAACCGTAATCAATTGGGTAATTGATTAAGGCGGACCGTAATCGATTGGGTAATTGATTAAGGAGAGTGTGAATCGATTGGGTAATCGATTGAGAGAGTTGTGTTGCGAGAACAGAAGCTGGCTTAATCGATTGGGCAATCAATTCAGCCTTCTCTTAATCGATTGGTCAATCGATTAAGGTGTATGGTAATCGATTGGGCAATCGATTACAGCAGTATTGCGTGAGAGTACATAAAGGTGCTGAATCGATTCAGCAAGTGATTAAGAACTTCTTAATCGATTGACAAATCGATTAAGCTTCAAAAAATAGTCGTTGAACGACTAAGTCTGACGTGGTAATCGATTGGGTAATCGATTAGGGAATCCTAGGCGTCGGGTATATAGGATTTTCACGCAGGTTTGAAGCGGAGCTTCTCGGCATCCCTTTGGCAACTCTTTGACACTTCTCCTCCTTCCTCGCTAGTTCTTAGCAAGTGTTGGTGTACTTCTAGAGACATTTTCCAAGCAAGAAGAAGGATAAAACAAGATAAGCAAGGATCTAAGTGTGGAAATCTTGTATGATTTATTTTGTATTTGCTTGAGTTCTTGTTGTTTCTTCTTGTAAGCTTGTAAGAGGTTTCTCCACCTCAAGAAGGAGATCTTTCATAGTGTATGAGAGAGTGAGGAAGAGTGAATCCTTGGATTAGTCACCTCAAGGAGGTGGATGCCAATTAAAATCAAGATGTTAGCATTGCTCAAGTCTTTCGCCGTAACAAATCATCAACGAGCAAAGATCGGAGCTAATCACCCCCCCTCTAGCTCTCCTACCAGTCCTAACAAATATTACCTGAACCAATTACCTTAAGCGTGACATTGTTGACAAAAGCTACTGAACCTAGATTCTTGTACTTGATTTTGGTGAACTTCAATTTGTCTCCAGTCATATGTCTGGAGCACCCACTATCTAACATCCACTGGTCCAAATCTTTATGTTTATTCACATAAAGTTCCTTGATTTAGATTCATTTATGTAGAAGTATAAGGATAGATGAATTGAGTTTCACTGCCGAGTCTGTCTTACCCAATCTGAGTTATCAGTCATGTTACTCCTATGGGTATTTCTGTGAGACAAGTTTTAGCTTCATTAGGTTGAGTTAAGTTGAATTTTGAAAAATATTAAATTTTGAAAAATGTTTAAGTTAAATCTTAAAAAATTGTTTAGGTTAAAATTTAAAAAAGTATTTAAGTTAAATTTTGAAAATTATTAAGTTAAAATTTGAAAATTATTAAAGTTGAATTTTAAAAATGTTAAATTTGAATTTTGAAAATTATTAAAGTTGATTTTTGAAAATTAAGTTGAATTTTGAAAATTGTTAAATTTGAATTTTGAAAATTATTAAATTTTAATTTTGAAAATTATTAAATTTTAAAAATTATTTAAGTTGAATTTGGGTAAAATAAATTAAAGGTGAAATTAATTAAGTTTGTGAGGTTGGTTGGGTTGGACTAAACTTTCAGGTCCTAAGCATCTTATCTATTTCTAAGTGACAAAACAAGATATGCTTATTGTTGGATCGAGAAAACACGATTGAGGGGGGAGGGTGAATATCATGAAAACGTTTCGGATAAAACTTTGAGAGAATACGCAGCGGAAATTAAAAACACACATAAGGAACACAAGCGTTTTTACTTGGTTCGGAGTCGCGGTCGGCTCCTACTCCAAGGCCCACGGTCCTTGACCGTTTACTGCGGGCAATTCTATAATGCGCAAAGTTTTACAGAGATTTGTACAGTAGTAGTGCAGTAAAAAGAACAATTTAACTCTTCGTTACCGACGCCCGGTGTGGATTGTACTTCGGTGCGAAGGGTCGTCGTCGGCGCTAGAACCTCGAGATCAGAAGTTTCCGGAGCAGAGCGCTTGAGCGAAGAGCGTTGGGGCGTTGGAAAAGTGTGTTCTGAAGCCTTGGGGGTCGAGCCCCTTTTATAGCACTCCTGGGGCGCCCTGGACGTTGGGGGCGCCCTCCACGTGCCTCTGGATCCGTAAACCCCTATCCGAAACTCGGCCAGCCCTTATCCCTCCAGGATCGGGCTCGGAGCTGACGGGGGCGCCCTGCTTGACTTGGTCAACAGGCTTCACGGTTGATTTTTGCTTCGGTTTATTTCTTGGCTTTGACTCAGGGCGTCCGGGACCTCTAGGGCGCCTTGCTTAGAGCAGTTTCGAAACAACTCTTTGCTTGGTTGTTTGCTTTGACCTTGGGGGCGCCCGGGACCTCCAGGGCGCCCTGCTTAGAGCAGTTTCGAAGCAACTCTTTGCTTGGTTGTTTGCTTTGACCTTGGGGGCGCCCGGGACCTCCAGGGCGCCCTGCCCAGCTGCTGCCCCTCTCCTTTGGGGCGTTCTGAGCTGCAGAAACTCGTTCCTTCGGTCCTTCATCCAGGGTTAGTTCCAAAACAACAAGGTAAGAGTATTAGATAATTTTTTACAACCGTAGCTGTCTTGGTTCTGACTTCGGGTCTCCCAAATGGAACCCTAAGTCGAACCAACGCCTAATGCTCCCTCGACGGGGAACGCGTCCTCACCTACTCCTCTCAGGAGAATTTACCTTTTGCCAACCGGCTCCTCCGGTTGGACTTTTGCCCAGCTTTACTCACCAAGTCTTCGTGCCTAATCCGCGACCAGGTCTTAGTGCCCACCTTCCGAGCAGGTCTTCGGTGCCCAACCCTCGGCCAGGACTTAGTGCACAACCCTTGGTCAGGTCTTAGTTACCCAGCCTGCGGCCAGGACTTATTGCCCAATTCTTAGAACCAGGACTTCGTGCCTAGTGTTCCTAGGACTTTTTCTGCACACTTGAGTAACATCGTTAGATCACAAATAGTACTTAACTTTGAATCCTTTGCCAATATCAAAACAAGGTTCGATATGGTGCTTCCTGCACCAACACTTATCTGTTTTGTGAGATGCATTAAGTTTATCTTTTGAGTTTAAGTTAAAAATTATGATTTGATTGAACCTTGAGTTAAATTCAAGTTTAACAATTAGAAAATTAAAAATAGATTTCAATAACCGGCTTCCAGGTATTGATGAGGCACAGGAGTCTTCTTAGTTATCGGAGCAACGATCCTTTCCTAGACAAAGTCTTTTAAAGAAATTTTATTTTCAAGTTACTCTTTGAGGAACCCTAGTCTAACTAGTCGAGGATGTGGCGAGGTAGCTTCGGCTAGTTCCATCGGACTAAAAAAACCAAATAGGGTACGCTTACCGTATTTGATTCTTTAGACAGGCTTCCCTAACATATCATAACCTCACCCCACCCTAATACTAGGTTGTGCAAGTTTCAATCAAGTCAGGTCCTTATCTAACCATTTCTATTCCTAAGCATGATGTGGAATAGAACAATATTTTAGAATCAATAGAAAAGAGTTTACATGACTAGTATTTATAGACTAACTAGGGCCCATAATACAAAGACCCAAATAAAGCTCAAGAATAAATCTAACACGCCCCCTCAAGTTGGAGCATATATATTAAGCATGCCCAACTTGTTGCATAGATAAGTAAAAACACCAACATCAAAACCCTTTGTAAACAAGTCAGCGAGCTCATCTCGAGATGATACATGATGGGGAGCAATAACACCTTTCATAACAAGATCGTGGACATAATGACAATCCACTTCAATATGTTTGGTACGTTCATGGAAGACAAGATTGCTTGCAATATAGATGGATGCTTGATTATCGCAAAACATCTTCATTGGAGTCTTACGTGGAAAATCCAACTCAGACAGGAAAGATTGGATTCGCATAATCTCACAGGCGGTGTGTGTCATAGCTCTGTACTCAGCTTCAGCACTTGATCTGGACACAACTCCTTGTTTCTTACTACGCCAGGTGGCAAGATTGCCGCCAACATATGTGCAGTATCTAGACGTAGATTTTTGATCACCACGGTCACCAACATAACCAGAATCAAAATAAGCAATGATATCAACATGGTCGTAGTTGCGATAAATAAGACCTTTACCAGGAGCACCTTTTAAAAACTGAAGAACACGGAGTGCACCAGTCCAATGAACCTTGCGAGGTTGGTGCATAAACTGAGATAGAAGACCAACTGCATAGGAGATATCAGGTCGACTGACAGTTAAGTAAATTAATTTGCCAATCAGACGACGATAAGACTCGGGTTTATCTAGAAGAGGTGAAATTTAATCCCAAAAAGGAGGATTCCGATCAATAGGTGTGGTATGAGGCTTACAACCCAGATATCCAGTCTCTTGAAGAAGATCCAAAACATATTTACGTTGAGAGAGAAAAAGTCTATCTCTTCCATAAGCTAGTTCAATTCCCAGAAAGTACCATGGGCCCCCAAAATCTTTCATGACAAAGTGACGTTGTAAAGTAGTCTTGAGATCAGACATAGCTGTAGAATCACTGCCAGTAATCAATAAATCATTAACATATATAGCGACAATCACACAACCAGCAGAAGTAGTTTTAGAGAAGACAGAGTGATCTACAACACACTGACGGAAGCCATCACTTTCAAGCGTAGAACTAAACTTTTGAAACCAAGCTCGAGGGCTCTGTTTGAGACCATAAATGGACTTCTTCAATAAGCACACTTGATCCGCCCCCTGAGCAACATACCCAGGAGGTTGCTCCATTAAGACATAATCATCCAAATCGCCGTACAGAAAAGCGTTCTTTACATCCATGTGCAAGAGATGCCAACCACAAGTAAGAGCAAATGAAAGGAGAATGCGAATCGAGTTAAGTCGAGCAACAGGGGCAAAAGTCTCGGCATAATCCAAACCATAAGTCTGGGTGAACCTACGAGCAACCAGTCGAGCTTTATTACGCGCAACAGAGCCATCGACATTATGCTTCACAGTGAAAACCCATCGACAAGTAACAGGAGTAGCATTAGAAGGGCGAGGAATAAGAGACCAGGTGGCCCGGGAAAGAAGTGTGGGCATCTCCTTATCCATGGCAACCTTCCAAGGAGGAGAAGCAAGAGCTTCCACATAAGAACGAGGAATGGAAATAGCAGAAACAGATAATGCAAAGTGCCGAAAAACAGGAGCTAAGTGATCATAATTAACAAAACGAGAGATAGGATGAGCAGTACAAGAGCGTGTACCCTTACGGAGAGCAATAGGAAGATCCAATGTAGAGGATGAAGTAGGAGGCAGCGTTGCAGGCGTGGAAGAGGGAGGTGGCTCTGCAACCCCAGGAGGGTCAGCTGAAGGACCAGAACGTGTAGAAGGAGGTGGACGACGGTGATAAACCAGTAGAGGAGCCGGAGATGCTGGAGGTACTGGAGGTGCAGAAGGTGCTAGAGGCGCCGAAGATTGCAAAACATCAGAAAATGGAATAGGTCGTGGAAGTGGAACACAGGAATCAGAAGAGAGAGTGGAAGAATCAGGAGAAGAAGAAAAACACTGAGATTCAAAAAACGTCACATCGGCAGAAACAAAGTAACGGCGAGAAGGAGGATGATAACAACGATAACCGTGTTGGGTACGGGAGTAACCAACAAAGATACACTTGAGAGAATGAGCGCCAAGTTTATCACGACCAGGAGAGTTATCATGAACAAATGCAGTGCACCCAAAAACCCGAGGCGGGAGAGAAAACAGTTTATGATCAGGATAAAGACGACGCAGTGGAATTCCCCCCTCCCAGTGGAGTAGATGGCAGACGATTAACAAGATAAGAAGCAGTAAGAACCGCATCAACCCAAAAATACTTAGGAACATTCATCTGAAACATAAGAGTACGGGCAATGTCAAGAAGATGACGATGTTTGCGTTCAGCTATCTCGTTCTGTTGAGAGGTATATGGGCAAGTAGTGTGATGAATGATGCCGCGAGAGGAGTCATCAATGAAAACAATAAATTGGGTTTGTAATTCCAAGGCATTATCCCTACGAAGAATTTTAGGTAAGGTGGAAAATTGGGTTTGTAATTCGGCAATAAAAGTTTGAAGAATATGTAAAAAACTAGCACGATCTTTTAACAAATATGTCCAACAAACACGAGAGTAGTCATCAACGAAAACAATATAATAACGAAAACTAGAAATAGAAGGAAAACGAGCAGGCCCCCAAATATCATAATGGACAATATCAAAACAATGCTGACTCGAAACTAAACCTAAAGGACGATACGTGGCCTGATGATGTTTGCCAAGCTGACGCGACTCACATTCAAAAGGAGAAAGAGGAATCCAAGGCAAGGCTAGCCGGAGGCGCTGATGGGAAGGATGGCCTAATCGCTGATGCCAAAGAATTGACGGATCAGCAGAGGACGCATGGAAAGCAAGACCGGGAGGAACAACATCGGGAACAAGATGATAAACTCCAGGAGAGGTGCTACGACCCAAACCAATCCTCTTCCCCGTCTGCAGCTCCTGAATAGTACAGTGAAAAGGATAAAAAGATATAGAACATTGTAATTGGTGAGTCAACGCAGAAACAGAGAGAAGATTAATAGGAAAATCAGGCACATAGAGAACATGAGCTAGACGAATATGAGAGGATAAGGAAACAACACCTTCACCGAGCATAGAACATCGATGATCATTGGCAATGGAAACAGAAGAAATGGAGGAAGAAGGAACTAAATTAGAAATAAGATGATGATTACCTGACATATGGGATGAAGCACCAGAATCGAGAATCCAGGAAGGAGTAGAAGAAGCCATAAGAGCGTTACCTGTCGAAGTGGGAATAACATGTGAAGCAGATGCCGTTGCTTGTTGAGCCTGATAAAGCTGAAAAGCAGCATAGTCATCACCAGAAAGTGTGACAGAGGGAGATGAAGAAGCAGATTCAGTCGTAGGTGTAGCAGCATTAGCCCAAGACGGGCGACCAAATTTTTCCCAACAGTGGTCAGAACGATGATTATTGTGATCACAGTATTGGCAAGGTGGATGAGAGTCAGAAACATAAGAGCCACTTCGATTGTCTGGAACAAAACGACCTGAATCACCAACGCGGCCACCAGAATGACGACCACCACGACCTCCACGAGGGAAGCCACGTCCACGATTACCAGAGACAACAAGAGCCGAAGTGTGTGGAGAAATAGGCACAGTGGGCGGAGTAACCCGTAAAACCTTCGAGAAGACAACCTCTAGATCGGGAGTAGGATCTTGGGCCAAGACTTGAGAACGAAGAGAAGAGGACAAATCAGGGCTAATACTATTGAGATATGCAGCCACAACCAATTCATTACGGTAACGAAGAAGAGTATCGACATCAGTAGTCACAGGTTGATAAACATCAAGTTCAGCAATAAGGGCTTTAAAAGTGGAAAAGTGATCCGAGGAGGAATGATCACCTTGCTTAAGGGTAAAAAGACGTTCATAAATTTCAAAAAGACGCGTAATATTTTTTTCATGACCATAAGCAGTGCGAAGGACATCCCAAATTTTTTTTGCAGGATGAAGAAGCATGTAAGGATGAGCAATCCGAGGCTCGATCTATTCAACATCCGGTTAGAAACAGCAGCATCCATGACATACCAATCAGTAAATACAGGGAATTATCCGCCGGCGGAGGATCGGTAATATGATGAGTCTTACGATGCGCAATAAGAAAACGCTGAAAACTGTGTGCCCATAACAAATAATTTTTTCCATCTAATTTAACAAAAGTAGCACTTAAATTGCCAAGAAAAGGATCGATAGGAGGGGAACTTGATGACGCCATCACAGAAGTCACAGTAGAGTCAGAGGATGCCATGGTGCACACAGAATTTCAAGAGTTCATACAGAGCGGGTAAGGAGACAAGAAATCAAAGGAATCACTTGCAATTGAAAGCGATTTCACATCAGAAACTAGATATGAGAAACCCACATAAAAGGGCCAGCAGGAAGTGGATGTTAAATACTAAATTTTTAGGGTTGAAAAGGTAAGTTGTCGGGCCTAGTTGGAAATTTTCAAACTTGGAGGGCCTTTTTGCAAAAAGCCAAAAACATTATAAGCCCTAAATTTCCTCTACCGATTCAGTATTCCTCTCTGCACCGTTGCCTCCCCATGAGTGAGTCTCCCCGACGCACACCGCGACGGTTCCCCAAGGCGATTGACGCAGCGGTTTCCTCTTCGGCGGTGCACACGAAGGAGACGACACCGCCTCATGCAAGTCAGTCGCGCCGCAGTGTCTTCTCGTGCGAGCATGCCCTAGCGTCGGTTCTTCACCTCCAAATTCCTCTGCCCTAGGTAAGAATCGTTGCTAGTTTCGGATGATCTCATTTTGGGATTTAATTGTAGTGTGGTCGGCTTGGGTTTGCGAGTTGACAGGAGATCCCTTGATTCCTCCTTTGTGTCGTGAGCCAAAAGCCTTGCGTGGAGTTGCATCTTCCATCTACTGCCAAAATAATTCTATTTTTGGTTTTTCCAAATCAGCCGTGGGTGTATCAGATTTTGGGTTAAGTATAGATTAATGCCTTTAATCTTGGTTGTCGCAGGATGGGATGAATGGCTAGCTAGTATGAATCATGGAGTTGGTTTTGCTTTGTGATTGGTTCTGCCGTGAGCTATAGAGGAGTTCATCGCCGGCCACTGCTTCCCCGTCGATCACTGTGATCCATCGGCCACAATCTTCTTTAAGTAAGGAGAATTCCTTTAGCATTCATTTGAACGAATGGTTGGGACTGGGTTTGTCAGAAGGGTTAAGTTCGTTTGTTGCAGTAGGGAGAGTTAAAGAAACTTTGGTTGACTTTATAACCATCGATAGTTTGATGGCTGGTTGATGTTGTAATAGAAGTTTGACATTGTTATTTTGAGCACTTAGTTTATATATGTTGTGTCAACATCACAAATAATCTGTGCAGAAGTACAGATAGAAAGATGAGATTTAAGGTAGCATCCTTGTGCTACTTGTGCTGTTATCCGGTTGATATCAAACTATAGCATGATATGAGAGAATCGTCTGTGAACATATTGGTGGGTTAGACTAAAAGCTTAGACAGTCATTTAAGGTTAAAAACATACAATGAGAACTATTGGGGTTCCTTACAGTCATCAATCAGTTGTTTACTATGAGTTCATTAAGAGTTTAGATGGATTAAACTAGGTTAATTAATTGGTATTTTGTTGGGTGGTTTAATCAATTGTAATGGGTAGATACAATTGATTAAAAAGATGTTGTAATAATGGTTTATCTTAATTGTGTTTGAATATAGTTTAACTAATTTATTTAATTTGTTTTTTTTATAATTAGTTAAACTTATGTATTGACTTAGACCTTGAATTTGGACTCGTTCGGTTGATCGTGGAAGGTCCTCGTTTACGAACTTCTACAATTATAAGGCGGGTATTTCTCCTTTGTACTCGAGTAGTTTCGTTTTCCTTAAAGCATGACTATTTTATGTCTAGTAGGTTGCTTGACCTTGTTCTTTGTCGTTTGTTATTTTAACATCGCTGTTGACACTTAATCTTCGTTGATCTTCGAGTATTCCAAATTCGTATCTGTACAGTCCTCGGTTGGTTTTCTGTTCTATAAAGTACCGCTTGTACGCGAGTACCTAGAAGTCCATTAAACACAGATAGGTTTATTTGGCATTAGAAATACCCTACCTAGTAGTGTAGGTGCATAATCGTTGGTTTTCGATTTCCGGTTGGTTGTATTGATGCATCGTATACTCGTTGGACTTTATTGCATCGTTGTTTCTCCGGTTGTTCGTGCATCGTATAGCATGCACCATACTTGCACGTTGCATACTAACGACTGTTGGGCTTACATTTGGTTAAGCCGTCGTTAGTCATATTGTTGCTCGATTCACTCAACCACTTGTTGTGGTAGTTGTTAGAGTGCGAGCATCTGTCCTGTTATGCCAAACAGTGACACCCTCACCGTTGTTTTCGAGGGATATTAGAGTCGTTAGTGGCTCACCCTCACCGTTGTTTTCGAGGGATATTGTAGCTGTTGATAGCTCCCCCTATGTACCGGGGTCTGGAGTGTGGACTCCCCAACATCCTGTCCACACAACCACACCTTCTGTGGTATTTGTTGTTGGAGTGGTACAGTTGTCACAGCCCTACCCACTCGGTCACACAGATGGGATGTGTTGACGGCTTGACTGGCGTCAGGGGTGACACATGTCATTGCATCATATGCATACGTATTTCTTTTGTGCATTTGCTTGTGTTTGATGCACTTATTTGAGCTATGGTTGTTGCACATGATTGACATGCATCTATATCTTGGTTTTATTATTGTTGCGTTATTTTACGCTTGTTTAAGTTGTTATTCGGTTTTATAACCTGCGGTTCTATATATGTTATGCATGTTTAGGTTCCTATATTTCTTATGGACTGTACCCTATTGGATTCTCTACATGTTATATCCTTTATTATGCCATGCTTATTGTCTACTCATATACCCGCAGAGTCCGCCCGGACTCACCACCGCTACCTCCCATTTTTGTTTTAGGTAGCAGGTAGTTACGTTCCTTGGAGCCAGGAGAGGATCCAGTCGCCAGTCCCTCAGTTCCACCGTGTCGGTTTGATTTGGTTTGATCTAGTGTTTGAGTTATTTTCCGCAGTTAATTTTATTTGTCAAGTATCGGTTGGTTTTGTCGTTATTACTGGTATGTAGACTTTCTTTATGTTTATGATGGCTGAGCTATCCATTTATTTTGTTTCGTTATAAACTGCGTAGATGTGTCTTTTATTTATTATTGTGATGCCAGTCGCTTGTGGCTGAGCTATATTGGTAGAGAGTGTATGTACATTTGCCCCATATTGTTCGCCGTACAGGGGAGATGCTGCCCGATTTTCGAGGAAGCATGTGCCTTTGGGGTCGTGACAGTGGTGCCACCGAAAAAAAACGTCGGCGCCGAAAAAAAAATCGGCGCCGGAACAAAACAAAAAAAACAAAAAGAACAAAAAAACAGCGACGCCGAAAAAAAAGAGAAGCGGGAAGAAGAAGAGGAGGAAAAAAAGAGGAAGAAGTAGAACGAAAGAAGTAAAAAAAAAAAAGAAGGGGAGGCGGCGTCGGTAACCCTAGGAGCGACGGCTATAACCCTAGGAGAAACCTTGCTCTGATACCATGTGGAATAGAACAATATTTTAGAATCAATAGAAAAGAGTTTACATGACTAGTATTTATAGACTAACTAGACTAACTAGGGCCCATAATACAAAGACCCAAATAAAGCCCAAGAATAAATTTAACACATGACATTTTTACAAACAATAAATAAACAAATATCAAGCAATACTTAAGGAAAAAATATGCAAAAAATTATCTAATTATGAAAATAGTTTTTCTATTGTCTCCCCCTAGACTAAAGCCTTGATATGGACTATCTAGGATGTGAATCTTATCCTTGAGGACCCAATAGTTATTTGGTCTTGCTTGATTAGTCACGATTAACTTCAGGACCCATGCTTGGACTCGGGTTCTAGTTTGGTTCAACACAGAATAATAAGACCTGTAATATGAGTTGGTTCGGTAACCAAGTCCGGATCGATTGAGAATGGATTTCTATTTTTCAAAAATCATGTCAAGATTCTTGGAACCTGAGCTAAACCGTTCCAGTGCAACTCAAGGTGGAATTCTTTTCCTTAAGTTGTTGAACTTGAGTTGAGGTTCCTTCTTGAATAGTCTCAGTCAAGGAGCTTGAGTTGGCCTCCTCCTTTATGACTTTTACCTCCTGTTAGAGGAACTCAACTCGAACATTGGCTTTGACCAACTTATGTGACAAATAGGAAATTAAATCATATAATTGAGATTCGGGATAACCTCCTACCGTGAGTCGGTCATCTTCTGATATTGATTGTGTTCCAGTTCCACGACTTTCTTCCGGCTCTGTTTTTGACTCGATGTCAAGTTCTTCCGAAGCCGTCAGCGCAAGGAGGTTGGATCGAGGTGCTTCTTCTTTGTCCTCTGAAGACGACTCGTCCCAGGTAGCTTAAAGCGCCTTCTTCCTTCGAGTCTTTTGGCCTCCTTTAAGTTGGGATACTCCGATTCGAAGTGATCCTTTTTGTTGCACCCATAACAGGTGATGTCGGTCTTCCCTTTTTAACTGGTGCTTGGTTCAGTTGGATCATCCTTTGGCTAAACCATCTTCTTCTTTTTCTGTCCTTTGATTATCTTGTAGTAGTTTCGAGCCATTCTGACTAGATTGGGATGGTAGATTCCATCGTCATCAGATTCCGAATCGGAATCGGACTCGGACTCGGGTATCGGCCGTGGCTTCTTCTTCTTTAGTTTGGCTGGGACTTTACCTGCAAAAAGAGCGACACCTTTCTCGACTTGTGTTGAGTTAGTCTGCTCATGTAATTCTAATTCTGAAAATAACTCGTCTAATTTAATTTTTGCCAAATTCCTCGAAACCTTGTACGCATCTACCATAAATGCCCACAAAGAATATCTAGGGAAAGGATTCAAAGCATACCTGATTAGGTCCCGGTTCTCTGCCTTGTGGTCGATGGTGTGAAGGTCGTTCATCAATTTTTGGGTACGTGCATGAAATTATACAGCGGTTTCGCCATCTTACATCTTCATGTAATAGAGTTTGTTAAGTGGAAGATCCCGTTAACTAATTCTTGTAACTGACGTTCCTTCGTGTAGCTCGATCAGCTTATTCTAGAGCTCCTTTGCATTGTTGAAAGGGCCGACGCGGTTGAGTTTTTCTTTGGTTAGGCCACATTGGAGGGTTTGTGTTGTTTTGACATCTACTTCAATCTTTTTCTTCAAAGAAGCATCCCACTCTGTGTATCCTAGAGGTTCGCCTTGTGCGTTCTTTGGGATGTTTAGTCCAGCCTGGATGATTATTCACATCTCCACCTAAGTTTTCAGGTGGACCTCCATATGACTCTTCCAGTAAGAGAAATCCTCTCCTGAGAAGAGAGGAGGTCGAGCAGTGCTGTAACTTTCTTGCTGGGCCATGGAAAGTTCTGAAAAGACAGAAAAAATAACAAATTAGTTCCAAGACTTGGTCTTGGATTAGTAGTGCGGTATAGAAGTAAATAAACTGGAATTCCCGAGTCATGTTGCACCAACTTCGAGAAAACGAGAAAATCCACGAACGAAAAAAATTAAAAGAAAATATCAGAAAAGACAATAATACCTTCTTTGAAAGAAAATAACGAGAAGATCCGAAAAAATACTCAATTGGTGATTTCACCGAGATTGAGTCACTCGCTCTGATAGCACTTGTGGTATCGATGTGATCGATAGAGGGGGGATGAATATCGATAACGATATTTCAGACATAAATCAGATTCAACGTAGCGGAAATAACCAAGTTAAAGCAATGCTAACACTTTATTTTTACTTGGTTCGGAGTTTGTAACAACTCCTACTCCAAGACTTATGATCCTTGACTGTTTTCGTTGGGTAATACTATAATTCGTAAATAGAGCACAAGAAAAATGATTAAGTACAGAAATGAAAATTATACTGACGACACTTAAAGAAAAAATTTCGTTGTAGAAGCGGCGTGTTGTCGATCTTGAACTTCTTGGGCGCAGAGAGCTTGAGCACGAAAGCTTTATCGTTGTGATTTCGAGAGCTTGAATTGATATCTAGAAGTAAGGGGGTGAAACCCCTTTTATACTTGAACTCGGGCACCCGAGAGGCTACAGGGGCGCCTTTCACGTCACCGTTTCAGCCGCGTCGTTATCCACAGACTCAGTCAAACATTATCCTCTACTTGGGCGCCTGGGAACACTAGGGTGCCTGAGAGCACTGGGGCGCCTAGGAGCTGACATGGCGCATCCAATCAGCGACCGCCAACACAGCTTCCCAACAACTGATAAAACCCCTCTGGGGCGCCTAAGTCCTCTCAGGCGCCCCTGATCGCAGCTGCTGATTCCTTTAGTCTGCAATCAAGATTAGTCCAAGAACATAATAATAGCATAGTAAATGCATGCATAATGATAGCTAGAGCTGTTTCGTTCTGACTTTAGATTTCAAATGAAATTCTAGGTTGAACCGACGCCTACTGTTCCCTCTTCTGGGGAACGCGTCCTCACCTACTCCACTCTGGAGAAGTTACCTTTTGCTAAATTGCTTCTTTGGTTGGACTTTTGTTCGGCCTCCGAAACTCCCGGATTTCGAGACGTTCGTACCTCGATTCGTGTCTACATCTGTCCGTAGTCTTCGCTCGGCTAAGTCTTCTGCCCGATCTTCCAGATCAGGTCTTCGGTGCCCAGTTCCCGACCAGGATTTCGTGCCCAATTCCTCGAACCAGGTCTTCGTGCCCCAACCCTCGAACCTGGTCTTCATGCTCAACCCTCGGCCAGGACTTCGTGCTCAGTCCTCGACCAGGACTTAGTGCTTAACCCTGCAGGTCAAGACTTCGTGTCTAGGTTAACTAGGACTTTCATGCACACTTAGTAAATCCATTAGATCACCACACAAACTTACTTTTAAACCCTTTGCCATTATCAAAACCAGGTCCGATCTAATACTTCCGGCACCAACAAAATGCATGACTGGTTTGTTTCTGAGTAGGGTTGCTTTACTTTATCTTTGTCTTTGATATCATCCGTTGATACTTTCTTCACTTGATCTTTGAGTTAATCAAATTTATGTCCATACAGTTTCACCTGTTGATATTCGAATCTGTAAAGTACCGCTTGTAGGCTAGTACTTAGGAATAATCATTAAACACAACTAGGGTTTGGTTGACATTAGAAACACCCTACCCAGTAAATTAGTTGCACGTTTATTGATTCTGTATTTATTTATTATACCGTTGTGACCTGGTTAATTTTGCATATTAGTATCATATACTATATTTGCATAGTTACATGCTGACGATCATTCGACTTCCTTATGGTTAAGCCAGTCGTCAGTCATTTAGTTGGTCTGCCACACTCGACCACTCATGGGTAGTGAACGTTGGAGTTGTAGACAAGCAGTTGACACCTTCACTGTTGTTTTCGAAGGATAACAGAGTTGTTGGTGGCTCCTCCTTTTCCTGGGATTTTGGAGTAGTTGGCTCCTCAACATCCTGTCTACTCAACTACTTATAGTAGTGGTATTTGTTGGAGTGCGTACAGTTGTCATAGCCCTACCTGCTCAGCCTCATAAATGTGATGCGATGACGGCTTGACTAGCGTTAGGGTTGACACGTGTTATTGCATCATATGCATCTTGTATTTTCTTGTATTTTTTGTATTTGTATGAGCTATGGTTGTTGCATTTGGTTAACATACATGATTATTTATGACTGCATTTTCATTCAGTTTTACATATTCACATGTTATTCTATTTTCGAAGACTATATACTATTGTTTCTTTCTACTTGTTATATCTTTTATTATGTTATGCATTTAGCTGCTCTTATACTCGCAGAATTTGCCCGGACTCACCATCCCTACCATTTAATTCTGTTTCAGGTAACAGATAGATGGATTACTTGGAGCCAGAAGAGGATCTAGTTGTCAATCCCATGATGTCGACCGTATTATAGTTTTTCTACATTTTCTATATTTTCATATTTATTTTATTAGACTGTATTTATTTTCTCAGTAGAGTTATGAGTAGTTTGGGTGGAGTTACATTTATGCATTTATGGACTGTTATGTTTATCGTTGGATTTATCTTGAGTTTTAATTCTTTTATTTCTATCCATTATATCATTTATACTGCGTGGTTGTGGAGTATTTTATAATTGTGATGACTTAGCCATATTATGTGTGAGATGTTATAATTGTTCCAGATTGTCCGTCATACAGGGAGATGTCCAATTTTAAAACAAGCTCGGGTCTCTGGGGGCGTGACAGTATCCTCATTGGTTTGGATATTTTAGATCAGCTATATAGTACCTTGAAATCAGATCTTTAAGTAGTAGTTTGAAATCAAATCTGTCTTCGATTACTTCAATGTTGCATTAGAATTTGAAGGTACCACAACTTTCTTAATCTCCCGGCTTGTTTTTTCTTAATCATGCTTGTTCATACAGAACTAGAGTTTTAAGCGTCTCTGATGTTGTATTTCAAAAGCTTTGTATTTTGGTGATTTTATTGGCACAACAGATTGCAGGATGTAGTCCACAGTGACAAAAGAATTTATTTAGTTTTTGAGTATCTTGACTTAGACTTGAAGAAGCACATGGACTCTTGCCCAGAACTTGCTAACGATCCATGATTAGTTAATGTGAGTTGCTTTCCTTTGTTTAGTCTGCCTTGATTTATGTCACATGATGCTTGGGATAGATGCTTTCAAATGATTTTTAGCATGAATATTATTTGTTGTTGAGGCAGTTCAAGGTTTTGTGGAAGGACATTCTGATGTATAAATTAATCAGTTGTTTGAAGTATATCATAACTATTTTTTTGGGCAACATATGGATATGATTTACAAATATCTTTTTTGGTTAATATATTCTGTCTATGAACACAAGTATCTTCCATGCCTAGAAATAAATTGCTCACTGCTAAATCATGCAATGCCAATGGATGAACAAAGGAAGAAGATTATTCAAATTTCACAGTTGTAAGCACAAAATATATGTTAATTATATTAGTCCATATGATTCATATGTTACTGAATGTTAGAAATGTAGTTTCTGCAGTTATATCTATGATATTTATCTTAGATTTATTGCACAAGCTAGGAACTATGCAAAAACGTGTGAAGTAATCTAGGAACTTGCTTGGAACTCACCTAAAGCTCTCCTCAAGAATAAAGTTCTTCTCTCCAAATCCATAGGCATGATTTTTGGCATGCTTTTTAAGGTGTTTTTTTAGGTGAAAAATTATTGTCACTATCAGACAAACAACTTATGACAAGTAAATTAGGCTGCTTTTTTCCTGTGGTTGTCACTGCCAGAAAAACACAGTCGCAAGCACCTAGAGCAAGTAGGGTAGTATGGATTATTGTTTCAATTCTCGTAAGATGGATTTAGTCCTTAATATTTGAAAATCATATAGCAAAATTAGTTTCTCATTGAACTCGTACTTGGATAATTTCTATGTCAGTATTGAAAATTCTCCTTGTGTAAAATTTTTTAGAAAAGTAAACTGATTAGAAAAGGTTGGACACACCAGATGTTGCAATAAATAATTTACTATATGAACATATTCCTCAAGCTATTGATGTTGCATTAAGGGATTGTATAAAAGTTAGATATCTCTACATTCTGTCATATTACATGTTTTCTAGAGCTCTCTTATAATATTAAATGCTGCTAATATTTTTATTATGCCTTTGTTATCATTTTGTATGAAAATTAAATTTTTATATTGCTTTCTCATAAATTATCATTTTTTTTCCAAAAAGAAATATTAAAATGTCCACCTGAATTTCAAAATACAACTAATATTATTGATGATGTAATTAGCATTATGTTTGGCAAAGAAACTAGGAGTAGAGTGCGTGGCATGGGCTCGAGGTAGAGTGTGCGACTGATGAAATGCAATTTTTCGATGATGCAATAGGACACACGGTCGCATGTTTATATAAATTTATAGTGTTGTCTGATTGATATATATTCTACTTATTTGTGTGTATTGAAATTTAATCGAAGTTTTGTAATAGTTAGTTTTGGATCTTTGGACATTGTTTTGGTACAATAAAATATGACTTTTAATAATTTCGTGTGGATTGGATTTACACTAAATTTATTGTAAAATGTTTGTTGATTGTTTTGGTATAATGAAATTGTAGATAAGACTATCAATAGTGCACGTTTACATGTTGTGGATTAGAATATTAACAGCATACATTTGCATGCTGTAGAAAATATTTTCCGCGATGTGCATTGCACGTCATAGAAATTATTATGTGGCGCACAATGCATGCCGCGGAAAACATTATCCGTGGAGTGCGTTGCGTGCTACGGATCATTTTTTTCGTAGCGCGCAATGCATGTCGCGGATAATGTAAGACTTTCAATAGCTTTTAATTGTGCAGCATACAATGCGCACTACGGAAAATGAATTTACGCATTGCGAAAAAATCATTTTTGTTGTAGTGGCACATCAAAAAAGGAGAAATTGTACCCTGGAATAGTTTTGATGTGATCAACCAAGTCAACTTAGGTCCTGGTTGGTTTGATCCCTATGTCTAAGTGTGCAGGAGCTTAAGAGCACAAGAAGTCGAGCGAAAGACACCATAGACGAGAAGGATGACATGGGAAGGGAGTCGATGGGCTCGGTGCATCCGAGGGATGCAAAGTCTGCGGAAGGGTATACCAGTGGACGAGAAGGTTGTGCGTGACATTTGAGGGACGAGAAGCTAGGGAGGAAGCCCGTTCGAGGAGAAGGTCGGAGACGGGTGAGCCCAACTTTGAATGGCTAGAGATCACCCATGCGGACAAAAGGTGAAAAAGTCAATGAGGATGTTGATTTTGACCAAATGGTCAACTAAGACACCTTAGTTGACTTAGGAGGCGTTTCAATTGAAAGAATCAATTCTGTGCAAAAATAGAACTGAAACACCTCAGTTCGCTTCAGGTCAGAACTGAGGTGCCTCTGATCAAGAGTTATCACTGAGTAACCGTTGGCGCCATGGATCAAATCTTATCCATCTGAGACGCCTTATATTACAATTGAGGCGCCTCAGGTCCACGTCAACACAATATTTATATTATGTTTTGGGCTATAAATAGCTCCTAGTTCTAGGAAGATAAAACAACTACTTGTATTAAATTTTTAATTCTTTCTAATCTTTTAAAAATCGGCAAGAGGCTTTTTCGCCTACAACGAAGGAGTAATTTAGTATCTTTTCACTACCTTGGATTTACAATCATCCTGGTTGCAACTAAGTAACTTTGAGCCTCTTCTTTTTACATTTGTTATGTTTTTATTTATCATAATTGTTGACTAATTTAACTCTGTAGGGCTATTCACCCTCCCCCCCTCCCCCCCCCCCCACAATAGTTGCCTGCACGGGACTTACAAATAGGAATTGATTATGTATCGAATGGTTTCTTAATTCTTGAAGTATATATTAATTATGGAAATAATATTTGTTTTTCAAATATTTCTCTAACTAGTGATGTTGATGTAAATGATAAATTAGGATATATAAGACAAGAACGACTGAACAGATTAGCTAAAGAAGGCATGTTAAGCGCTCTTGCTAAGATTAACTTGTCTATATGTGAGTATTATCTTGTTGGAAAAACAAATTAGAAAACCATTTAGTAAGACTATTAGGGTTGAATCACCATTGCAATTAATTCATATAGATATTTATGGTCCAATGAATATGAAGGCTAGACATGGAAGTTCTTATTTCATTATATTTATTGATGAATTCACACATTTTGGTTATGTGTATTTAGCTCAATAAAAAATTTATTGAATCATCCCGTGTATTTTTATATTTAAATTGTATGACATGGCATGTGCATGTTATGCAATTTAAATATAAAAAATGGATTAGACTAAGGTAAGTATTCATTTTGTTTTTTATTTCTTCTTTGGATCATAACCAAATAAAAACTTCTCGAATTATCAAAATCCGCAGTACAATCCTTGGTTATTCAACTTAGATGAAATATTTATTATAGTTCCGTTCATTGTTATACTACGAAATTAGAATGAAATCGAATATGATTTCAATATTTCATATCTCTCCTTGTCCAATCCAAACAAAAGGTCTACATCTTTTTTTATAATTAGTCTGTTTTTATTTTATGTTATTTCGTATACTACAATTCCTTTAGTTTGTGGGATCATTTTCCCCTTACCCTAAGGGTAATGAAAAGAATTATAGAATGTATTGTTAATTATGCCAAGATCTCAGATAAATGCAAATTTTATTGATAAGACCTCTTCAATTGTGGCCAATATCTTATTATGAATAATTTTGATAACTTGCAGAGAAAAAAAAGGCATTTACCTATTACAGAGATGGTGCGATTTGATTTTTTTTTAGGTTCAGTATTACGAGAAAGAAAAGAGACATGGGTTGCGATAGAAAAAAAATCAAATTATTAAAATAAACCTACGCTTGGTGAAGGTGAAATTTGTAGATAGATCAATTCCTTCTATAGTGTATCCTCGATTGATGTAGTCTCGGATGCTTCAATTGTTGATTTTAGTATTTAGCGAAAGGTTACACCTATGGGTTTTGTATTGCGAGTCAATCCTACTCCACTAGTACCAATAGGCAGCATAGGGGAAGAAGTACTACACAACATGAAAACTTTGTTATAAATTACCCTTTTCCTTATCGGTATTGGGGCTAACAAGAATGGTTGGGACAACAAGCATCCATCTCGTTCATACTTTGGGCATTCGTATATCCATCAAAGATCATTGAAGTGACTAATTCCTAGAAATAGGGGGCGTTGAGGGCAAAGAAATTGTTAGAGTTACCATAATACTAATACAGTTGGTGTTAATAAAAATCCTCTTGCAGGAAGACTGACTAGAGATTTCTTGTAAAAATACTAGCTCCTTTCAGTTCATAATGAGAATAGTTAAATTTGAATTTTATGGATTATTTCCCTTAGTACTATGCGGAGAAAGAAGGGAGGAGTCATATGAAATGAAAATCTCACGTACGGTTCTGGAATGGAGATTCTTTGAATAGAATGAACGACCGTAACAGATGTTGGCTCAATCCGAAGGAAATTATGCAGAATCTTTACAAAATTATTATGAAGCTACGCGACTAGAAATTGATCTCTATGATCGAAGTTATATACTCTATAACATAGGACTTATACACACAAGCAACGGAGAGCATACAAGGGCTTTGGAATATTATTTCCGGGCACTGGAACGAAACCCATTCTTACCACAAGATTTTAATAATATGGTCATGATATGTCATTACGTACGGCTGTCTCTACTATAGAAAGAAGGAAAAAATCCAATTAACTAGTAAATACTAGAATGAAATAGGTTTTCTATATATGCGTCTAAAGCAACGATTTTTATCAGTTGTAGTATGGAAAGAGACTTCACGAGAACCAAAATTAAGAAGAAATGGATAAAGCCTATATACTCCATGGATAAAGGATAGAATTGATAGAGAAAGCACCGTAAAGATCAATTAGCAAACTATTTGGTCGATAGAGTTAAGAACTGCTTTGCTTACTTATCCCGTGATACATGATAAAAGTTAGGAATCAAATTATGTAATAGAGTTGATCCACTAAGGTATTGAGCAGCGGTGTAGCATCATATCCTGAAGATCGTAAGTTTTTTTTTCTTATATTATATTAGGATATTAGGGAGGGAAGTCTTTTTCAAAAATTTTATATCTATATTATATAAATTCCATATATGCAATCGAGATAGTTACCTTTTAGAGAATTCTAACACTATATTTTAACACTATTATATATAGGATATAGGGTGGATCCATACTTCATTCCTCTAAAGGTGGGAGAAAAGATAAAGCTTTTTATTGATAAAAAAAATTAGAGTTTTAAACTTATGTAATTAACTTCTTCTGGCTAACCCAACAAAATGGGATACAATATGACAAATCTAATTCAATTAACATAAGATAAATTAAGACGGGGTGCAAGCAAAAAGAATCGATTGTCAAGCCGTATGAGATAGGAAACTCTTAAGTATGGTTCGAAGGGAAGGAGCTACCTATTCCGACTGGGGAGAACAGGCCATTCTACAAGGTGATTCTGAAATTGCAAAGGCTTGGTCCGATCAAGCTGCTGAGTATTGGAAACAAGCTATATCGCTTAGTCCGAGTAATTATATTGAAGCACAAAATTGGTTGAAGATCACGAGACATTTTGAATAAGACCACTGTCTTTTTTAATTCATTAAAATTAGTTGTTGGATCCATCAATCAAATAAAATAGACTGTGTTCCCATGAAAAGATCCAATCAAGAGTTTCATTATATCCTTTCTTTATAAAATCATTGTATGATATCTCATAGGGATAAAATGGTATAGAATAAAACTAATAAAGCTAATAAAAGAAAGAAACAAGATACGGTGAAATGACTAAATATGGATAAGATATAGCAATGGATCTTATTAATCCTAATGAATGATCTTGTGATTTCTAGTAAAGGAATAGAATATTTCATAGAAGTTGATTCATATGGGTTGATTTCTCATAAATATGAAGTATTAGATTACTTCAAATATTATTTGAATGAACTTAAGAATCAATTCGGTCGTTAGGTTAAAACCTTACACACTGATCCTGTCGACAAGCGAAGGTCGGTTCTCGCCCGGCTGACTCGGTCTGACCAAGACGACCCGGTCTGTTGTAACTCGGGGATCGGACTCGGGCTCATATAGGAATCAGGCTCAAGTCACTCGGCTCGGACCAAAATGGAGCTCACGAAGTGGTGGTGTGGTTGCAAAATGACAGCAATCCCTTCCTTGAAGCCCAAAGGGGGGGGGTTTATATAGGGGAGGGGAAACTCTTTGCCATGTCAGAGCTGTCCTGTCTCATTAAGGAATGATCAGTTGGCAGACTGAACCTGTAGCAGCTTTATCAACCTTGTGAGACTGCCACAGCCGCCTGACACCCTGTCAAAACTGCCTCCTCTGACTCTCATTAACGCTCGGCGGCCCTGCCAGGCGGCTCTGTCAGGTGATGATTATGTCAGAGGTCTGTTACATTATTACTGCAGAGGTGGTCCTCTAATTGTTCGGTCGGCTCGGGTGACATAAAACACCTCCATACCTGGGTGTTCGGCTAAGGACTCCCGACCCTGAGCGGCCGACCTCGTGCAACGCCCGCCTTTTTCCCACACCTCGTGGTGTGGTGAGAGAGGCGGCGTTACGCTCAACATTACATGTACTTGGACAATATCTTAATGCAGCGGAATCATCATTTTTTTTTCTAAACATGCTCTTAACCATACAACTAATACATGACATATTTATACGTGCCTAAACTTGTCATTCATAACTTATATGCATAGCATCATAACTTAACCGTTTTATAACTTATTATCATTTCATAGGTAGCATATACTTATCCATAAATGTAGTATTATGAGTCTTGAGTCACCCATTAGTCATAACCCTAAACCATAGCATAAAATTTAAGAAACATTTCCAAGGCATGCATTATGTATGAATATAGAATCCTTTGCCAAGTCACTGCCACACACACACATGCTTCTGCCTCCCCTGCGGCTTCCCTTAATAGCTTCTTGGTTGATCTGCGGTACAAGGAAAATAAAACTATAAGCACATAGGCTTAGTAAAACTCCTTTCCTACTCACTAAAATCATTCGTTGCTTCAACATAAATATATCAAACATCTGACATAACATAACTTCGAGCATAAACATAAGGATAGTCATACATGGCATAAATGAACATACATGAACATGACTTAATATATCAAGCAACGTATACATGACATAAATCATACCTACATGAACATAAAACATACTTATACATGGCATAATTCTTAGCATACATGAACATAATGCATTACTTATACATGACATGATTCTTAGCATACATAAACATAATGCATACTTATTCATGACATAAAATATGAGCATAAATACAAGCATATAATATACTTACCTTGGCGCGATGCATAACATAGATGTATGAATGAGTCTAATGCATTTACTACATAAGGATGCTTAGTTTTGAAATTATACTTTTCAATGCTTAACATAACATTATTGGGGTCCCGGCTTGTACCACATACATACTTCATATCGCGCATCCCTAAGTAAATACGAGGTAGCTAGCCTCGACCTACTAGGGTAAGGACAACATAGTCGGTAGTCCTAGAACCGGGGCGTTCTTAAGGTGCCCATCCCTGTTGCACAGCTTCGGTAGTGCCAGAACCGTGGACAGCATAGTCGGTAGTCCAGAACCGGGGCGTTCTTAAGGTACCCATCCCTTGGACCTTACTTCGGTCCGGTACAAGCCTTATGCATGAAAATAAACATGCATGCTTCATCATTCATACTTGTCATTCATATTTATCATTCATACTTATTTCATATCATCGTTATGCTTTCATCATTCATACTTATCATTCATAATTAAGGCATAACCATCATCTTTATTCATGCTTATCATTCTTATAACATAGAACATACATACATAATCATGTTTCCAGTCATAATCCTATACGAGTTCATAAAGCTTGCATGATCATGATACAAAATAAACATACATCTCATACAAGATACATTTTATCTTACATACATGATCCTAGTATCCATCATAAGATATGAATGGTAAGCTACATTTAAACCTAACACATACTACTAGGGTTCATAACATTCATCACAAGACATGCATATACCTTTATGAGTCATAATTTCATTATAAGCATTTATCAACATACATGCATTATTCTCTTTATCATAATATACTCCTACATAAATTTTCTGTATTCATGGTATATGATCTAAATATTCATGATTAAAATCAACCATACAAGCCATGTCACATAACACATAAATTAAGGTTTTAGTCATATGGAAGCCCTTACATCATGCTTAACCATGTACTAGCATCATGGGAACTTATAAATATGTATTTTTGAGATCTTAACCCAACCCAAACCCTAGGGTTGGGTCTTGGCCGAAAGTCTCAAGGACCATGGGTCCATGGAAATTTGCCTAGATCATGATTACATCTCTTATCTACATATCATGCCATAAAAAAATTATTTGAATCCTTGATTGGACTTAACTCCAAGTCCTAGACCTAAAACAAGAGTTGGCCGAAAACCCTAGAAGGGTAACAAGCCCATGGAAGAGTTCATTTAACACCATTCTTACCCATAAGGTATCATAAGAATCATATTAATCATGCTTGGAAAGGTTGAAGTTTCCCCTAGCCTCTTGACCTTGATGTGGCTGAAACATATAAGGGTATCAAACCCTTAGAAAATTCATGTAAGTCACTATTTTCTTCCATACTACATCATAGTAAGACACACTAAGCCTACTTGAGGGATTAAAATAAATCCTTAGCCCTACACTTGGTGTGGCCGAAACCCTAGATGGGTTTTAGGGCCTCAAAAATTTCCCTAAATTTCAATCTATGCCTTACATCTTATCATGAAACATTTAAGAGCACAAAAAAGAATTTACATCATCCCTAGGCCTAAACCAATGGCCTTGGCCGAAACCCTAGGCTCCACATCATGTGTTCTTTTTTTTTTTCCTCCAACTTACATGTAAACAATATCTAAATCTTATTCAACATCAAGAACAATCATACCACAGGTGAGAAGGTTTTACCTTCCTTGATCTCGCTTACAAACTTCGAATAGAAGATAACAAGAGAACCTTCTTGTCTCTAAACTTTCCTTAGTCCTTGTATCCTTGTAGGGGCTTTAGATCTTCAAGATGGGGTCCTTGGTGGAACTTTTCTCAAGGGGGAGAGAACCTTGAATTTTCTGCCAAAGCAAGGAGGAAGAAGAAAATGAAGAAGAGGAGGGAAGTTGTAACTTCCTTTCTATTTATATCATTTTGAAAAGGGGTGAGTGAAGAGGCATAGTGCCTCTTCCCTTGGTGACTCTTCATTTCCTACACCTTCACTAATATCCACTTCATTCCCAAATAGCACTCCCTTGCTAGGTGAATTGGTTAGTGCATGCTTGGTTACACAAGAGGTCCAAGGTTCAATCCTTGGTGCATGCACTAATTTTCTATTTTATTTTTTTAAAAATTTATTTCCTATCATTTTCGAAAATTCCTTAAAAATTCCCCCATAATTATGTTAATATTTTTCATTACAATCCCTCTATTTTTTTTATATTAAATTTTTCCTAAAACCACCCATAATAATGGCACTAGAAAACCCCTATAAGGCCCCTTAGTATTTTAGTTTCTCAATTTAAATAAGAGAACCTTAATTTCTAGGCTAAGGTTCGTACTAATATTTCTAGATCCTTCGGAAAATTATCTAGACCTGCTTAATATTTTAAAGAAAATATTAAGAGAATTTTCCGGGTCGTTACACCTCGGGTGACCGACCCCGAGCGCCTGACCTCAGGAGACCGACCCCGAGCGCCTGACCTCGGGAGACCGATCTCGAGCGCCCGACCTCGGGTGACCGACCCCGAGTCCCCGACCTTGGGTGATCGACCCCGAGTGCCTGACCTCGGGTGACCGACCCCGAGCGCCCGACCCCGGGTGATCGACCCCGGGTGACCGACCTCGGGTGACCGACCCCGAGTGCCCGACCTCGGATGACCGACCCTGAGCGTCCGACCCCGGGTGACCGACCTCGAGTGCCTGACCTCGGGTGACCGATCCCGAGCGCCCGACCCCGGGTGACCGACCCCGAGTGCCTGACCTCGGGTGACCGATCCCGAGCGCCCGATCCCGAGCATCTGAGCCCGAACCGAGGCCTTGTTTGTCTCGGCCTCCCCTCTTCCCCTGAGCCTCAGGCTCGACCCGTGGAACCAAGGACAACTCGGCTTGACATTCTTCAACCCGGGAACCCCGACCGGGCCTCCAATCCCCTTCAAAAACCACTCGCTCGAATCACAAGCCTCCCCTTCAAGTCTAGTCGAAGGAGGCGCATAGTCCGACTGACTAGGCTCCTGGCCCGGTCGGCCGAACTCCTCTTCGTCTTCCCGAGCGTCGTCTCGTACTTCTAATCTTCTTCTTTAAATGCCAAATCTTCTATCAAATCACCTATTAATGCAAGGCCACGTGTTGCCTCCCGACTGGGAGCCTCTGACATCGAGGCGTTATCGGCATGGCTCGCGCGGCGTCGGAGCTAAGCTTTGCGACCTCGGGAAATGACAGGAGATGGACGACCCGGATTTGAGCCCGACTTTTTCTCCTTCTGTATCCAACGGTCTTCGTTGCTGTGGTCCCGGTATAAATAGTCCCACCTCTTCATTTTCACCCTTCTTCACTTCACCTCCTATTTTTTATTCCGCTCTTGTTCGACCTTCGCCGCCTGACTTCCGTGTTCTCCGACGATCAGTGTTTCCGACGAACCTAATCCCTAGGTATTCCTCTCCTCTCCTGAGTCATTGCTTTGTATTTCCCGACCCTCTCCCGATGGCCGAGCCATCTGCTCCGACCGAACCGTGGTACTTAACCACTCGTTCGTCATTAACCTTAGGTCAACTAGAGACCCTACGTATGGATTACCAGATACCCGAGGACCACTTACTGGCTCTCCTTGGTCGTCGGGACCGACCCCACGGACCTCCCTTAGATTACTTCACCATTTTCTCCGACCAATTACTGGCCGGGCTACGCTTTCCGCTTCACCCGTTCTTCCGCGAGGTCTATCGATACTTCCAAGTATCTTTGTTCCAGTTGGCACCCAACTTGATTAGAATCCTGTGCGGTACAGTGATCCTTTTCATAGCCTATGAGGTTCCCCTAGAGCACCGAGTATTTAACTACTTCTATTATCTCAAAAAGCAAGAGCCCGGGAACTTCTATTTCCAAGCTCGGATCAAGTCGGCCTTTTTGGAGAAGGTCCCTTCTTCCAACAAAGGTTGGAAGTCCCACTTCTTTTATATTAAGTCTGCCCCACTCCCGACCTAGCCTACCGAGTGGGTAGAAGACCTTCCCACCCAACCTCCGGTGCCCAAGAATCTTCGTTCGGAGCTAGGCTATTAATTTGCCTTCTCGAAGCTCGGGGGAACCCGCTACCATGCGGGCAAGCTGTTGATCGAGGGCATGCTATATCCCTTTCAGCTGAGTCAGATTTCGGTAGAGTTACCCGGCACCCTCGGTAAGTTCCTATTCGGTTCATAAACCAGTTAATTCTAACTAAGACTTTCTCCGTGTTGCAGCCGAAACTATGTACGGCGCCCGGGTTACCGATGTACTGGCTTTGGAGGAAGAAGCCATGGAGGCCTTAGCCGCAAAGTCGGCGGCCGACCGGGCAGTGCCGCCGATAAACGTCGCCCCGGGTCCCGAGCGACCTGAGGTCGAGGGAGATGATTCTGGAGAGGATCTCCCGGCCGAGGATCCGGACACGATTCCCCAGGTCGTGGATGAAGGGTCAGTCGAACCAGCACAAGAGGAAGAGGTGGAGCAGCTAGCTTCTGAGAGCCTGGTAAGGAAGCGCCGTCGGGTGACTGTTTCCTCGGGTGCGTCTTCGACCCCAGGACCGACTTCAGGAGGTCAGACTGCAGCGACCCCTCGTCTTGGCCATACTTCATCCGGCACTCGGGCATTGGCTTCTAGCTCGGCTCCTCCTCGGCCAAGCACTCGGGACCCGGCTCCGACCACACCTCGCTCGGGAGCCCTGGCTTCGTCCTCCGCAGTGCACCGCTCGGGAGCCTCGACCTCGGGAATCGCCCCGTCTTTTCTGCCCCCTTGCCAGAGGCTACAAACGTTGATGCGGTAGAGGATCTTCTGTCGATGCACTCGCCTCTCCGACCACTAGTGGACATCCAGCTCCCCCTCTGAGACTACTTTGACCGAAATAGTTCAGCCCCAGCCACTCAATCTACATGGCCAGCTAGTCGCCAGCTGGGATCAAGGTCGGGCCACGACTTCTGAGAAAAATCCTATGAGCCTAGCCGACCGCTTTTTCATGGAGTCCACTCAGGTACATCTTCCCCATACTCGGTTGCTTCTATTTGTACTTACAATGTTCTTATCATGGCGTAGCTGTAACGCCCGTAAAATCCTCTCAATATTTTTCTTTAAAAATATTGATCATGCCCATATGGACTCTTGAGTAACATATGAAATCTAGAATGAACCTTAGCATGTTTTTTTATATGGATTAAAAGCTAAGTAATAATAGGCCTTACATGGGCCATTCTAGTATCATGACTATTAGTGGACCTTGGGTAGAATTAGTAACATGAATAGAAATGGGCTCCAATTAGGAATATTAGCATAACTCTTAGTGGGCTCTTATGTGGGCCTTACCAAAAATAAGAGTAAATGCAATAAAAAGAAGTGTATGCACCAAGGATTGAACCTTGGACCTAGAATAGAGGCAAAACCTCATCATGCATGTACTAACCAATTAACCTAGCAAGGGAGTGCTAGTGGAAAAGGAAGAAGATTTTAATTAAGGCTAAGGGAAGTGAAGAGTCACCATGAGAGTGTTGGAACTTGGATGGCTAGAGAGGGGGGGGGGTGAATGTAGCCAGACACCGAAACTTAGCACTTTTTAAGTTTTCTGCACTTAAACGTTTAGTAGCACAGCGGAAGCAATAAAAACAGAATATGTAGACTTTAAAACCTAAGCTAAGAACAACCACCAAACGCTAACAAAGAGGATTTACAAGGTTCGGGGATAACTTGCCCCTACTCCTTGGCGTGCCCGTAAGGTGGGTGATCCCTTGATCGTCGGCAGATCAAGCCCCGGAAAATTCGGATAGTAAGCAACTTCCTTCTCGGTGGAGTAACCTCTCCATAGCGTTTCAACAGAGATAAAGTTTTAAGCACAATGAAACACAAGAAGGATCATACATAGCACTTAGGACAACAAGAATCCAAGCAACTTCTCACCGAGCTCCACCCAGCGCAGATCTCACGCAAGAACTCCCTTCTTCGTATCTTCTCGCTGATGGACTCGCCAAGCTTCCTGGTTCTTCTTCCAAATGCTCAAGTAACAGAGGTTGCTTCAGAGATTAATCGATGATGTCGCAAGAGCACAAGAGTTGTAGTAGCAGTAAGAAATTTTTCAAGCTCTAACAACTACTTCTCCTCTTCTCCACTTCTCAGGTCTTTTAAGCATCTGGCCTCTGCAGCTCACATCGCCAGCCACCAGACGCTCCACTGCAGCTTACCATCTGCTTCACTGCCACTGCCCAGCAACTCTGACCTCTCTTGGACCCCTGACCTTCCGTCAGTCGAGCCCCAGTCAGCAGCTCCAGCAGCCGTTGCAACCTGAGACGTAGAAACAGCCGAAACTGATACATGGAAAGAACTCAGTTGACCATCCTTCAATGTTTGAAGTCATCCCTATCACCTGTACACTCAATCAGAGGTTTAGCAAATGAAATCAAACTTGTATCAGTAATAGCAGAGAAGATGAAAGTGACATCAGTAGCGTATCAGTGAAAGCAGGCGTGATCAGACTCGATCAGAGCGTCTGACAGCGCATTTGAATTAAAGTGATCGGTCACCGGACCGATCCACCGCTTTGCTGGGACTCCCAGCTTTCGCGGCCACATGAGCGTGATCGGTCACCAGACCGATCAGGCTGTGACCTGATCGGTCACCAGACCGATCAGGGAGCTTCCTGACCGATCAGGCTCCGGCCTGATCGGTTATAAGACGGAGTCTGCGACACTTGAACGTTCTCCAGAACGGTTTGAACAGTGTTCCAGATCGGTCACCAGACCGATCAGGAGCAGATCAGTAAGGTTCCCAAAACCTACTGGATGCTCCCTGATCGGTCATCGGACCGATCAGGAGCAGAGCAGCAGGGGAACTCAACTCACTGTGGGCTTCCTGATCGGTCACCAGACCGATCAGGAGCCGAGCAGTGAGTGAACTGCATACTCCCTGATCGGTCACCAGATCGATCAAGAGCCGAGCAGTAGGTTCTCAACCTCACTGTGTGTTCCCTGATCGGTCACCAGACCGATCAGTCATGGCTGGATCGGTCACCAGACCGATCCATGAAGGAGCACCGTGCCAACTTCCCTTATCGGTCACCAGACCGATCCAGGGACTCCAACCTAGCCCTCCAAGCTAGGATTTCATCCAACCTAGCCCTCCAAGCCGGGATTTCATCAACCTAGCCCTCCAAGCTAGGACCTGACCCTCCAAGTCAGGATTTCATCAACCTAGCTCTCCAAGCTAGGACCTGGACCTCCAAGCCGGGATTTCATCAACCTAGCCCTCCAAGCTAGGACCTGACCCTCCAAGCCAGAATTTCATCAACCTAGCCCTCCAAGCTAGGACCTGACCCTCCAAGTCAGGATTTCATCAACCTAGCTCTCCAAGCTAGGACCTGGACCTCCAAGCCGGGATTTCATCAACCTAGCCCTCCAAGCTAGGACCTGACCCTCCAAGCCAGAATTTCATCAACCTAGCCCTCCAAGATAGGACCTGACCCTCCAAGCCAGGACTTTTTCACACCTAACCCTCCAGGTTAGGACTTTTCACACCTAGCCCTCTAGGTTAGGACTTTTTAACACCTAGCCCTCCAAGCTATGACCTGACCCTCCAAGTCTGCATTTCATCAACCTAGCCCTCCAAGCTAGGACCTGGCCCTCCAAGCCAGGATTTCATCAACCTAGCCCTCCAAGCTAGGACCTGACCCTCCAAGCCGGGATTTCATTAACCTAGCCCTCCAAGCTAGGACCTGACCCTCCATGCCAGGATTTCATCAACCTAGCCCTCCAAGCTAGGACCTGGCCCTCCAAGCCGAGATTTTTCACACCTAACCCTCCAGGTTAGGACTTTTCAACACCGTGCCTAATCCTCGATCAGGACTTAATCATAATCATAATCATCAACCTAAACTAAAATCGGTGTCAACACCAAAATAACAATCAGGGTCAGACTGCATCAACAATCTCCCCTTTTTTGTTGTTTGACAACCCGATTTTAAGTTTAGGGATTTGAATCCAATAGTCTTAGTCTCAAATCAGAATTGTAGGAGAATCAGGATCCTCCCCCTACAACCATTAAACTCATAATCATCCTAAACTTAACCAACCTCACTCTCCCCTTTGTCAAACATCGAAAAGGGTGTAGACGGGTTGTTAGGTTTAAACATACTCTCCCTCAACCACGGGTCTCTCCCCAAACCCAAAATAATCAAAGGTAAACTTTTGAATTGCATATGAAAGGCATATACCATAAATGTATCATGGCAACAATGTATATGCATCATACGGCAATAAGTGTGAATTGCTCATGAAAACATATACAGAAATATATCATGGTCAAACATGTATATATTTCATATGATAAGTAAGGAATGCAGCTGTATCGGACACATAATCCTGATTGGTCTCCGTGACCGATCAAGTTCGTTAATTATTTGATACAGAAATATTTCTTGTTAGTCTGGGGAGCAATCAGATTTCAGAGAAATTTCTGAACCTCTGATACGTTCCTGATCAGACTGCAGTAACAATTGGCATTCTACAACAGGTGTGTAGTGTAACACCCCAAATTTTTCAATGTAAAATCATGACAATGTATGAAAAATGGTTATAATGAAATGATATAAAATTTCATGCAATCACATGCTATGAAATGTTATGAATGCATGAAATATCATATTCATGAATATGGAATATTAAAAATATTATGAAATAATATTTATGAAATATTATGAATTCATGAAATATTATTAATATTATAAAATTTCATGATGGGCTTGGTTTAATGGGATTTGATATGGATTAGTGCAAATTGTGATAAAAAGAAGAAGTAGAAAGGAGGAAGCAAGGATTGAACCTTAAACCTCCTAGTTGCACTCACCATGTCATAACCAATGAACCAAGCAATATTTCATGTAGAAGGAATAAGGAACATGCTTGTTAAAAGCTAGGGAAGTGAAGAGACATGTCTTTTCATGAGAAAAGTATAAATAGGGGAATGAGAAGTTAGAGTAACTTCCTCTTCTTCTTTCTCACTTCTCCCCACCGAAATCTTCTTCTTCCTCTTCTCTTTTCCATTTTCGAAATTCCAACCCTAGGGTTCTAACCCTAGGGCAATTGCAAGAAGGAAAGTCCAAGTGCCATTGTCCTCTACCAAGTCCAAGGAACCCTAGAGGAAATTTGGAAGAAAATGATTGTCACGTACCCTTCAAGTGTAGGGTACCCTACGGTTTAAAGAGAAGGTGAAGTTCCAGCGCTAGGATGTAAGTGTCCTCTCGCCTGCAGTGTAATCGTTATTGTGTGATTGCCATGCTTTGATTGATTTTGAAATGGGGGTTTTCCTTCTTGTATGTTTCGGCCAACACCTCCAAGGGAGGCTTTGGTTCCTTCCTTGATGCATGGGATGACCTTGAGACTTAGGGTATACATGTAGATGGATATTTCTTCATGGTGTCAAGAACAAAACCTAGGGTTTGTCCTTGTATGGGTTTCGGCCACTTCCTAAGGGATGTGTTTGGCAACTTTTCAATACATGAAAATAACCCTTAAGACTTAGGGTATACTCATATGTGATGTTTTCAAATTTTTGGAAGGACAAAAATTAGGGTTTGGTACCCTACAAAGTTTCGGCCAAGAGGAGGAAGGCTAGGGTTTTTGGGTTGCTTGCTATCCTATTATGTTCCCATGAATAGTAGTGTAGATAAAATGTTTGTGTGAATGTTTGTGTGAAGGTTGGATGTCAAAAACCTAGCCTAGCAATTTTACATCATTCGGCCACCCCTTGTAAATTAGGGTTAGTGGATGCTAACCCCACTTTGAGGCTTAAACCATGTTCAATTGTTAGCATGTAGTGTACTTGAGGTGGTTGTAGAAATGCTTGAATGAATGCTTGATTGGAAAACCAAACCCCTCACTTGCAATTTTCGACCCCAACATGGAACCCTAGCTTAGGGAAGGTCATTTACCTCTAATGTATGCCATGTTAATAGAATGCATGATAGAGATATATATGTGATGAATGTATGCTTTAATTGGATGAAAAAAAAGGGAAATTCCCTTACTTGTAACTTTCGGCCAACCCTAGTCCTAGGGTTGGGAAGAACTTAGTGAAATCATGAAGCATGCTACCACTTATATGATGTGTGTATAAATTATATGACCTATCTTGTTAGGTATAAAAGCATGCCTTATAGCCCATGGGGCACTCTTATGACATGAACATGATGTGTTTGATAATATGCTTAAAAAGGGATACTCTATTGAAACTGGGATCAAGAGCACCCAAATGTGTGGTGTGTCCCTAGGGGATCAAGAGCACCCTTGATGAGTGGTGTGTCCCTTTAAGATGTGAGTAGGAGTACCTTTAGGCATATACATATATGAGTAATTGCATGATAAATTACTTTACTTTGAAAGTTGTGTACCCGACTCGGAAGGGGGTCGTTAAACAAATCCAATGTGCATGTTAACTGAAGGTCATGGCATTGGTAGGACGGAAGAGTCCTGCTCTAATTAGATTGGTGGCTCGCTATCCCAATTTATTAGGGAACGCGCTTGATGTGGTACTACAACTGGGCCCTAGATGATGATATGATATTTTTAAGTACTTACCTTTATGGAACCTTTGAAAAACATTTTCTCATTATGTGATAATCATGTTCTGTAAAGTACTTAGAGATATTTGATGTGATGTTTATGATGCTTTGATGAGATGCTTATGATGCTTATAATCTTGTTCTACCTTGATTACTGAGTAGCATGATATGATGTATCGATATGGTTTTGCGAGTAGCATGATATGATGTATCGATATGGTTTTGCGAGTAGCATGATATGATGTATCGATATGGTTTTGCGAGTAGGCCCGGATTCTTACTAAGCATGTTTTGCTTACTAGTTCATGTTGTTTTTCATATGCTGCAGATAACGGTAAGAAATACTTGAACTAAAGGAAGAGGCAGAGGGAAAGCTAGAGGATGTGTGTGGTGATGGCTCGGGAAAGGACGAAAGATTCTTATCTACCTTATTTTTGTCTAGAATCTAAACTGCTTCCAATAAAAGATTGAAATTGTATTACTATACTCTGAATGTGTGATGATTATGACTACTCTACTGATTGATTAAGTTAGAGATATGGAACCTATGTCATGTTAGATAACACTATCATTAATGTCTAATTCTTGTAGTATGCATGCTAAGTAAAATGCTAGATATTTACTATTTCCTGTTGCTTATGAATGCTTCTCTTGCATGTGTCTAAGACTAGATAACTCTTGCTATATTCCTATGTTCTATCTTGTTCAACCCATGTTTAGATCAGTAAATTATGAAGTTAAATGATCTCTCTCTATTATGTTGTAATTGCATGGATGGTATGTAAAAACCTTGCTTGGTAAATTAGTCTTTAATAATGCCTGCTTACTACACTTCTTGTAGTATAATTGTTTTCTACTGGTTATACATGCTTAGCATGATGAATGATATGAATGTATGGACCCGTAACCCCGCCTTAAGGGTAGATATAAGGTCGGGCGTTACATGTAGACTCTATGGATATTCGATGTTTCAGAAAAATTTCTGAAACACGACATTAAGAGCAAGAGTCATGACTCAACAAAACCTTTCTTATGAATTTGAACATTCCAACATATGTTTGTATCAAATTAAGTTTCATTCCAAGTATGATTAGCCAAACCTCATTTTAACACTTGATGTTTCAGAAAAATTTCTGAGAATTAAGCGTCTTAAAGATTCCTACCCATATTTTATTACTCGAACAAATTTGTACAAACTTGTACTCCCTTAGTGCCAGGTTTGTACCAATGGGTGATCAAGCATGTTTCAATTGTAATCGGATTGTATCATGTTTGTTTGTAGTATGATCATTAAACTGATACATTTCGACGAGAGGAGATTGGACTGAGGAGTTTGACCCAATTAGGGAATTTGCTGATCAGAATTGGTCTGATCGGTCACCAGACCGATCAAGGTGAGTCTTGATCGGTCGGTGGACCGATCAGGTCTGATACAGACAGTTGATCAGAAACAATAATTCAGAAACTCCGAAATTTCAGACTCTGAAACATATCAGTTGCAGAAACAGATTTGTTTCATCTCTTACCATTCCCAAACCCTAAATCAATTAGTTTTAATTTATTTGATCCTAAGGGTTCCCTTAATCAAAATACATTTCTTCAAACAATTATCAAAATATGATACTAATATCAAATTTCCAAAACATGATCAGTTTTCATAATACAATAAAAAATATGATCAAATTTTCAAAAACATGCTTATATCAAATTAGTATCAAAACATGATCAAGCTTTCTAACACATGATTGTATCAATACAATTCATAAGGTTATATTTTGTCCGACATGCTTTTATCTCATTTAACTAGTTTTAAAAACATCTCAAAAGCATGCATTGATCACAAAAACATGAGGTTGCCATGGAATTGTCTAAATTCTCTATGAGAAGGCAGTTAACTAAACTATATTCATGTATTTATCCAATTTAGGCATTTTCAGAAAATTCAAAATATTAATCATCAAAGCATGAAATTGTCTAAGGTTTATGATTTCAAGCAAATAAAAAAAACTTAGACCTCAAATTCATGTTCTTGTCTATTGAGGCCTTATCACTATAAATTATGTGTTGATATTGTTCCTCAGCATGCATTCATGTTGTGTAACACATTCAAGAAGATTTTGACTTGCTTAAGAAAAACTTTTCTTTTACCAAGACACCTTAGACTTGAGATAAGGCATTTCATAAACCATAACTTGCATGAAAACATAAATTGCAATAACAAAACTTATTATCCTAAGCAATCCAAGGTAAAACAAGTTATGTGTCAACCTAAACCATTCATGTGAATTTGAGGAAACGATAAGCACATTCCTAATTAGGAATGGCTAGATGTTTGGAGCACCAAATATCAACCATCCATGTTGATAGATGCTCCCTCTCAATCAATGCCTATACAATTCGAAATATGGAGGTTTTAGGTACCCAAATTTTGGGACCTAAAGCATCAACAATGAGGGACTTTGGCACCCATGCCTTAGTCACTTTCTTTTTGACTTTTTGAACCCTAGAAACATGTTGTGATCTATTATGAGTTTTAGATATCAACGATATGAAACTTGATTCTTTAGGTTGGTAACCTAAGCCAACCTTGTTGTAAACCGTTTTTTGTGAGTTCAAGATCATATCTAAGGTTTTTGAGCCAATTGAGAATTTCTCAAGAACATTCTTGAGATTTTCAACTTTGCTCTTTAAGTCCTTATTGTCATTCTCAAGGGTCTTAACATGCAAGTCATCAATTACTTCATCCTTAGAGGTTTTCAATTTTTCTACCTCTAACTTTAAAGATTTAATCTTATTCTTAGACTTTTTGAGCATGTTTGTCAAGCAAGCTATTGTTCTATAGCACTTATCCAACTCGGGAGAAATTACCTCTTCATCATCCGAAGATGATGAAGGCGCGGTTGAGGAGCTTGATTCGGTGTCACTCTCCTTGGATGACTCTTCTAAGGCCACCAGAGCCACGTGACAGTGGCTTTCCTCTTCCTCCTTGTCATTCTTTTTTTTTCTTTTTGTTTCCTGCCACAAAAGCAAACCCTTTCTCCTTGGGGTCTTGGTTAGAGATCTCATGTAATTCCATTTCACAAAATAGATCTACTAATTTAACAATTGACAAGTCCTTGGATACCTTGTAGGCATCCACCATGGATGACCACAAGGCGTTCCTAGGAAAAGCTTTAAGAACATACCTTACTAGGTCTCGGTTTTCTACCTTTTCATTGATGGAGTGGAGACCGTTGAGAATTTCTTTAAAACGACCATGAAGTATACTCACAGTTTCATCTTCTCCCATGGACATATTTTGAAGTTGGCTGAGAAGAAGGTCCTTCTTGACTGTCCGTGTATCTTGAGTTCCCTCATGGAGCTCAATGAGTTTGTTCCATAGGTCTTTGGCCGAAGTGAAGGGAGCAACCTTGATTAGCTGCTCTTTGTTCATCCCACATTGCAAGGTGACAACAGCTTTGGCATTTGCTTCTCCCTTTTTGATTTGCTCAGTCGACCACATTGAAAAGTCTAGATCTTTTCCCTCAATATCCTTTGGAGGAGAGAAACCCTCCTTCACTGAGAATCATATGCTCATGTTTGTCTTCAAATAAAATTCCATCCTTGACCTCTAATACGGAAAATCTGAACCATCCAAGAATGAAGGTCTGTTTGTGTTGAACTCTTCTCTTCCCATGGCCATCGTTAAAGCTCTCGGATGTTAAGCCGCTTGAACAGAGCCCCAAGCTCTGATACCACTTGTTGGAACTTGGATGGCTAGAGAGGGGGGGGGGTGAATGTAGCCAGACACCGAAACTTAGTACTTTTTAAGTTTTCTGCACTTAAACGTTTAGTAGCACAACGGAAGTAATAAAAACAGAGTATGCAGAATTTAAAACCTAAGCTAAGAACAACCACCAAACGCTAACAAAGAGGATTTACAAGGTTCGGGGATAACTTGCCCCTACTCCTTGGCGTGCCCGTAAGGTGGGCGATCCCTTGATCATCGACAGATCAAGCCCCAGAAAATCCAGATAGTAAGTAACCTCCTTCTCGGTGGAGTAACTTCTCCACAGCGTTTCAATAGAGATAAAGTTTTAAGCACAATGAAACACAAGAAGGATCTTACAGAGCACTTAGGACAGCAAGAATCCAAGCAAACTTCTCACCGAGCTCCACCCAGCGCAGATTTCTCGCAAGAACTCCCTTCTTCGTGTCTTCTCGCTGATGGACTCGCCTAGCTTCCTGGTTCTTCTTCCAAATGCTCAAGTAACAGAGGTTGCTTCAGAGATTAATCGATGATGTTGCAAGAGCACAAGAGTTGTAGTAGCAGTAAGAAATTTTTGAAGCTCTGGCAACTACTTCTCCTCTTCTCCACTTCTCAGGTCTTTTAAGCATCTTGCCTCTGCAGCTCACATCGCCAGCCACCATACGCTCCATTGCAGCTTACCAGCTGCTTCACTGCCACTGCCTAGCAACTCTGACCTCTCCTGGACCCCTGACCTTCCCTCAACCGAGCCCCAGTCAGCAGCTCCAGCAGCCGTTGCAACCTGAGACGTAGAAACAGCCAAAACTGATACATGGAAAGAACTCAGTTGACCATCCTTCAATTTTTGAAGTCATCCCTGTCACCTGCACACTCAATCAGAGGTTTAGCATATGAAATCAAACTTGTATAAGTAATAGCAGAGAAGATCAAAGTGACATCAGTAGCGTATCAGTGAAAGCAGGCGTGATCAGACGCGATCAGAGCGTCTGACAGCGCGTTTGAATTAAAGTGATCGGTCACCGGACCGATCCAAGGGTCGTGGATCGGTCATCGGACCGATCCACCGCTTTGCTGGGACTCCCAGCTTTCGCGGCCACACGAGCGTGATCGGTCACCAGACCGATCAGGCTGTGACCTGATCGGTCACCAGACCGATCAGGGAGCTTCCTGACCGATCAGGCTCCGGCCTGATCGGTTATAAGACGGAGTCTGCGACACTTGAACGTTCTCCAGAACGGTTTGAACAGTGTTCCAGATCGGTCACCAGACCGATCAGGAGCAGATCAGTAAGGTTCCCAAAACCTACTGGATGCTCCCTGATCGGTCATCGGACCGATCAGGAGCAGAGCAGCAGGGGAACTCAACTCACCATGGGCTCCCTGATCGGTCACCAGACCGATCAGGAGCTGAGCAGTGAGCGAACTGCATACTCCTTGATCGGTCACCAGACCGATCAGGATCCAAGCAGTAGGTTCCCAATCTCACTGTGTGTTCCCTGATCGGTCACCAGACCGATCAGTCATCGCTGGATCGGTCACCAGACCGATCCATGAAGGAGCACCGTGCCAACTTCACTGATCGGTCACCAGACCGATCCAGGGGCTCCAACCTAGCCCTCCAAGCTAGGATTTCATCCAACCTAGCCCTCCAAGCTAGGACCTGGCCGTCCAAGCCGGGATTTCATCAACCTAGCCCTCCAAGCTAGGACCTGACCCTCCAAGCCAGGATTTCATCAACCTAGCCCTCCAAGCTAGGACTTGGCCCTCTAAGCCGGGATTTTTCACACCTAACCCTCCAGGTTAGGACTTTTCAACACCGTGCCTAATCCCCGATCAGGACTTAATCATAATCATAATCATCAACCTAAACTAAAATCGGTGTCAACACCAAAACAACAATCAGGGTCAGACTGCATCAACAGAGAGGAGACACCATGCCCCTTCACTTGCCCTTCATTTAGTATAAAAAAAGGTTGGATGAGAAGTGAAGAGGCTTAGGTTACTTTTCTTCCACCAAGGCTCTTCCTCTCCCTCTCATCTTCCTCCTTGCTGTGAGCCACAAGGGAACCTTCCCTTTGGAAAACTTCACAAAAAGACTCCCTCTTGAAGATCTATGTTTTTCTACAAGGCTACAAGGGCAAGGGGTGTTGTAAAGTCAAGAAGGTTTTCATTTTCCTCTCGATTCAAGGTTTATAACCAAGATAAAAAGAGATAAGACTCCCTCACCTGTGGTATAATAGTTTGTATGTTGTCTATCATGATTTAAGTTTTGTTTGGGATATATGTTGAGAAAACTATGGATTTAGGGTCCCTATAGGTTTCGACCAAGCACAAAATTAGGGTTTGGGATGATGTTAAAATCTCACTTATGCTCCCTAATGCTTTCTCATGATAAATAAAGGATGAATTGTGAGTTGTGAAATTTTTGTAGCACCCTAAGACCCCTCTAGGGTTTCGGCCAAGACCCAAACTCAAGCTAGGAATTAGGGTTAACTCCAATCATGAGTTCTAATGGCTTCCTATGGCATTGTATGTATTGTATTGGATGGTAATTGTGAATTTTATGAATTTTCCATGGACTTAAGACCCCTACAAGTTTCGGCCAAGACCAAATGTTAGGGCTAGGAGTTAGGGTTAGCCCAATCATGTGTTCTAATGGCTTCCTATGGCATTGTATGTATTGTATTGGATGTTAATTGTGAATTATATGAATTTTCCATGGAATTAAACCTCTCTAGGGTTTCGGCCAAGCTCCAATTTTAGGGTTTGGGTTAGTTTAAGGTTTCAAGTATACTTGTTTATGACTTATTATGATGCATATATATGTTCAAGCATGTTGTATGAATTTTATGTTACCTAAAACCCTAACTTTATGTGCTATGCATCATGACCTTGTATGCTTATGTTATATGCCATGTTTTAGTAGGTTTTATTCATGAATGTTTTAAGCCATATACCATGAACACATGTGTTGTGAAGTAGGCCTCATGTTTATGTAGAATTATGCATGTATTATGTTAAGTGCCTTGAACATATGTATTATGATAGATATATGGTTATGGAGACCTATGCATGTTTTATGTTGAATGTCATGAACCTATGTAGTATGTATCATGTTCATATGGATCCTACCCATGCATGCTTTATCATAGATACCATGATCATGTATGCTATATGATATGTGCCATGTATGTAATGCATGCTTACCTTATGTACCATGATCATGCAAGCTTTATGAACTAAGATGATGTTTATGCCTTAATGCATAATTATGTATGTATGTCATGCCTTATGAATGAAGATGATGTTCATGCCTTTAAGGCATAATGATGTGTATATGACATACCTTATGAATGAAGATGATGTTCATGCCTTTAAGGCATTATGATATTCTGCATGAACTATGAATGATGAAATGTTAAGTATGCTTTATACTATGCTTCATGTATTAAGATCATGTTATGTCTTTAAATATGCTATGTAAGTTCTATGAATGATGTAAAATGAAGCATGTGAAGCTATTTTACTTTATGGATGAGCTTGTACCGGGCCCAAATAAGGTCCAAGGGATGGGCTCCTCATGAAAGCCTCGGTGTGGGACTACCGTAGCTGTCCCCGGTTCTGGGACTACCGTAGCTGTCCAACAGGGATGGGCACCTTAAGAACGCCTCGGTTCTGGACTACCGTAGTTGTCCCTAGGTTGAAGGTAACCTAGTACCCTAGTAGGTCGAGACTAGCTACCTCGTATTTACTTAGGGATGCGCGCAAATGATGTATGTATGTGGTACAAGCCGGGGCCCCCCATGATGTTATGATTATGTTTAAGTATTTATAAGTATGATTTTCAAATAAGCATCCTTATGTTATGTGCATTTAACTCATGCATTCATTCATGCTATGCATCTATGCCATGTCAAGTATGTTATATGTTTATGTTTATGTCAAGAACATCTATGCCATGTCAAGTATGTTATATGTTTATGTTTATGTTAAGAACATCTATGCCATGTCAAGTATGTTCATATGCTTATATTTTATGACAAGTACTTCTTATGCCATGAGCTTTATGTACCTTCATTTCATGTTAAGCACTTCCATATGATTATGTATTTCCATGTACATCTATATGCCTCCTCATGTTAAATGCTTTATGCTTTATGAATACCTTCTCATGATATGCTTTTGTTTTATGTTACTCTCTCTATGTTATGCCTTATATGTGACATATGGTTTTAGTGAGTAGGAAAGAGTCTTACTAAGCTTATGTGCTTATAAGTTTTATTTTCTTATACCGCAGATCAAGCAAGAGGACATTAAGCTATGGGAAGTAGCAGGAGGGGCAAGTGTGTGTGTGTGGCAGTGACTTGACAAAGAAAAAGAAAAAGACCACATTACTCTCATTTGTCACATGTCTTATGTTTTGCATTATCACCCTTAGTTGCATGCTAATATGCTATACTTTACGATGATTTTTACTAAAGAACAACTTATGTTGATTTTCATGATGTCACATGCTATGTCTCACATGCTATGTTTTATTTCTTTTATGATTATGACGATGCTAAGTTACTAAGTCACCATGTTTAGAAATGATAGCTAAGATATGTCAATATGAGTTGCATGTTTTAAACGCATAGTAGGGAGTTTAAAATTATTCCGCTGCATTAAGTTCTCCATATGCATGTATGTATGTTAGCGTAACGCCGCCTTCCGCCTACATCGATAGGGCCGGAAGGGCGGGCGTTACAGTAGCATTGGGTGGCGAGCCAATCGATCTCCCGGGCCTTAGTCACAAACATTCGAGAACGCCGAGCGGCCGAGATGCGAATGCAAGAATTAGAGACCAAGTTAGCCCACTGCACCATCCCTCCGGGCGACGAAGGTCTAGACTGCCTTCGGTCGGAAATCACTATTTGGAGGTTGCAATTGTCAGAGGCAGATGCTCGATCGGAAGAAGAGCACTTGGCACTAGCTAATGCCTCCCGAGAGGTAGAACGCTTATTCAACCGGGTGGCTTATGAAGAGGCCGAGAAGAAAACTGCTTTGGCCTGCCGCGCCCGAGACCGCTTCGATTGGGACAAGAAAGCTGCGGAAGCCAAGGGCCTTTAGTAAAAATTGAAGGAGTCGGCCGAGGCCCATCATCGGACTCAGCTCGCTCTGACAAACAAGGAGGCCGAGCTGGCAGCTCAGCAAGAAGCCTTTCAAGCCCTGGAGGCCCAACTGGTGACTAAAGAAAAGAGCTTGGTGGCTCGGGGGGCTACCATTCAGGAAAGGGATGCTGAGATTGCCCGATTAAAGAAGGAACTGGAAGACTACAAGTTGGGCGAGCCAGCGCAGATTGAGACGGCCCGCTTGGCCTACATTCAGCCCGACCCCTTCCTCGATCAGGTGGCGGCGCGCATGGGCGGCATGATCATGTTTGGCGTAAGGGGTGCTATTCAACAATTAATAGAAGTCGGACATCTTCCCACAGATCTCCCTCCCAACGCTATGAAGCCAACCCGGATCAAAGCAACGATCCCTGATGACGCCTTCCCCCCATTTACTTAAGTTAGGTTTTTATCTTTCCTTGCTTTGCTATGACTCGGCCTCAAGGCCTTAAAATTTTGGGTGATGATACTGTTCTGCCTGACTCGTCCTGTATGGCCTAATTTTGTAATGGCCATGGGCCCTGCTTTAGTTATGTCGACTTTTTATTTCTCCATTCTTCTTGTTGTATTACTTTGCTCGGTTGTTTGCAATGCATGAGATTTTTACTAAGTATTGTCTACTCGGCGTATTTGACTTGTTCGTCGAAGGTCGACGCTTTAAGCCATGTAGCACATTTTCGCTAAGTGTTGATTGCTCGGGCCACTTGAGCTATTAGCTGCTCGGTCAGGTCGACACCCCGACTCGACGTTTCTGCTCGGTCGGGTTCGCCCCAAAACTTGACTATATTGCTCAGTCGGGACGACACCCGGACTCGATTATTTTGCTCGATCGGGTTGGCACCCGGACTCGATTATTTTGCTCGGTCGGGTCGGCACCCCGACTCGATTATTTTGCTCGGTTGGGTCGACACCCTGACTCGATTATTTTGCTCGATCGGGTCGGCACCCCGACTCGATTATTTTGCTCGGTCGGGTCGACACCCCGACTCGATTATTTTGTTCGGTCAGGTCGACACCCGACTCGATTATTTTGCTCAATCGGGTCGACACCCTGACTCGATGATGTTGCTCAGCTCTAATTGACTGACCCTCATGGTGAAATTGAATCAACCTATCTGTTTGTGTTTGATTGCTTTAGCCTTGCCAAGTTAACCAGTAGCCTAGTTTGTCTGACTGATCGTGGAAGGCCACGCCTAGTCAACGGATATTGCGGGAGCATGCCCATTCATACTTTGTCTGAGTAAGAGTCTGGACACTGTCTAGCTTGCCTTGTCCGGATGTGGAATGCCACGCCCGACCGGGCCCGACCGAACGTGGAACGCCACGCCCGATCGGCGCCGAGTCCGGTGGGTACGTGGGAGCGTGCCCACTTATAACTTGCCTTAGCAAGAGTCTGGACACCGTCTGGCTTACCCTGATCGAACGTGGAATGTCATGCCCGACCGGGCCCGATTGAACGTGGGACGCCACGCCCGATCGACGTCGAGTCCGGTAGGTGCGTGGGAGCGTGCCCACTTATAACTTACATGAACTGTCTTTTGGATGCTTTGAGTCTTACTTCACATTTTTTAAGTACGGTTACAAGGATTATTTCACTCAATTCTCCTCACGGTACAATCTCAAGTGTACTGCACTCCAAGGTCTTCCCAGCTTCTTCCCTTGAGTATCTTGTAGGTAGTAAGCTCCCGATCCCAATGCCTCCACCACCAAGAAGAGGATGTGATGGACCCGAATTTAGATGTCATGAATGTGGGTCTCAAATTTAGATATTTATAAACCCGAAAACCCTTTGACTAACAAAATAGAAATGTAGAATATGAGCCTCAGGTAGTATTTTTCCAAGGACTAGTTGAATGAATGTTTAACTCAAGCTTGCAAGGTTTATTTGTCGTTTGATGATTTTGGGTTTTCTAATAAAATGGGGTTTTTGCGATAAGAGAATGATAATACGAAATAGCAAGCAGGAATGAAATAGACTGAGCTAGCAGAACTAAAGTAGGAAATTGCGAGAATGAAACTTAACCTAATCGACAATTGAACAAGTAAAATCAAACGCTTGAGTTGAAATTGAAGAACTAATTGCAGGTAATAAATTGCAGAAAACCAATTGAATGAAAGAAATTGCAGATTAAAGAAAACTAGAACAAATCTTGGCTTAAGCACATGACTTGAAATGTAATGGAACAAGCTAGTACAATGTAAAGAAGGACAAGTTTAAAACCCAAATTAATCCTAATTAAACATCAAATCAAGTTTATCATCACAAGACTTCCCTTCGCCGTCACACGAAGGATGAGCTATGAACCCCCTAGCTCAAAGAACCATTGAAGAAAACTCACCTGCTCAGCTTGCTGGATTTTGCTGTTATGCTCTCCCTGATCGATCAACCCGACCGATCAGGCCTTCCTCTGATCGGTCACGGGACCGATCAGGGTCAGTTCTGATCGATCAACCCGATCGGTCAGTAGCTGAAAGACTCACCCTGATCTCTGCCTTCTCAATCGGCTGGATGACGATCGACTCAGGAAACCATCGAAACACTTCGAGAACCCCTCTCAGCGCTTCAACAGATCCGGACGACGGGAATCCAGTGATCGACGATGGATTGATCAGTGGGAACAAGCTTCGGCGGAACCCCCACCTTAACTCCTTCAGCTGAGAAGATTGATTAGCGAAACTGAACTGAAAACTTACTTTGATGATCTGAAATCTTGAAGACGAATAGATGTTGATGTTGGCCGTGCGATCTGGAAAAAACTAGATGAAAAACGATGAAGAAACGGACGAGAACTCGATCTAAAAACTACTCTACTAGCGATGAAGCTTTGTGACGCGACGACCTGAGAAGAAGAGGGAATTCCCTTTTAATTAAAACCATTTGAATTTGAACGACCGAGATCTTCTTTGCTCCATCCAACGGTCAGATCTGTTCCGATATGAACCAAACTCCCCAGATCTTGATCTATGGCTCTGATCTACCTGTCCTTAGCTCAGATCAACCAGATCTGTGGCGGATGGCCCAGATCTTCCCTTCTCTTGCTTGGATGGTCTAGAACACCTTGAGCTTGATCCAACGGTCAAACTGCTTCTGATTTGGATGAAATTTTCAGATCTTGATCAGTGGTCATGATTGACTCTATCTTAAACTCGAATTGATCAGAAGTTGACTGATGGATCAGATCTAGACGTTTCTTGATCGGACGGCTCATATTAATCCAAGCTTGATCACTTTGATCCAGATCCAATTTTAACTCAAGTTTGACCCAATTTGATCTAGGTCCATGATCATTGGAAGCCTACAAAATTAGATTCACAATTAATGCCAAAAATATCTCAAATATAGAAAGATTTGAATTAAAAACCAAATAGAGGAAATACATAAAACCTAATATAAATGCAAACTTAAGCATATAAAAGTGGATCAAAACATGGATTTGAAAACCTAACTTTATCAACAAAATGGTAATTATCAACTCCCCCACACTTACTCTTGGGCGTCTCGCACAAGCTACTAGTAAGCTAAGATGTATCCCCCTAGATTAGTCTTTATCATAGTTAGAAGCAATTGAAAGGAAATTACCTAGGGTTGTCAATTCTCAAAAATCTATACTCAATGGACTAGAAACTTGTCCTTAAATCAACAACTTAGCATACTTCATCCATCATGACTCATTGAGATGAATTAACTCAAAAAAAACTTTGCAAGGGAAGTTTAAAGTGACTCTCTTCCTAAATTCTACTTTTTTGATGAAATGAAGTTCACTCACTCACAACATGGTTCTTGCACTACCATAGGCTTGCTTATTATATACTCTCCACTATCATTCTTGATTAGGATCCACATCTACAAAAGCTTATTTGAACAAGAATATGGAATGGATGAAATGAAATAGAGGTTAATGAATTTTGATACTAAAGAATTATGATAAAGAATTTGATAAGGAGATATGACATGGTAAGGAAATTTGAAGAGTAATATGACATAATAAGAAAATATGGTAAAAGTAGAGAAAACATGGCATAATAAGAAAATATGGTAAAAATAGAGAAAGTGGAAGACTTGGGCCCTCAGAAATGTATCTTAATGTACTTTGTCCTCTCATGGTATACTCTGATGAATACTGAGTTGTGGTGGAGTAGGGAGCAGCTAATTCAGATGAGAACTCTCAAATTTTAGTACTGAATCAGTGCTTTGTTTTTGTTCCAGCTCTCCTGATCGGTCAATGGACCGATCAGATATTGTCTGATCGGACTGGGGATTTGACTGGTCAGCTCCTGATCGGTTTGAAGACCGATCAGGACTCTCACAGAAGCTGTTTTGTGCAGAATTCTGAACTGCTCTACTCGACTTCTCAATCTTCCAATCAATAAATCACTCTTGAATTCAACTAGCATCCGTGTTGACAACTTTTACTTCATATCTCCAACCCAGCTCTTGATTTCCACTTCATGTTTTCTTTTTTTTTCCTTTTCTTTTTCAGCTGTTCTTTTTCAGCTTCTCTTCTTTTTCTATTTTTCAGCTGTTCTTTTTTCCTGATTCTTCTTTGCAGCTGATTTTTCCTTCAATTCCTTCCAATTACTAACTCCAACTTCCGAAATATGTTCAGTAACTTCAGAAATTCCTTCAACTTATTTCAAATGAATGATTCATCCTTTGTTCACTTACTTGATACTTGGTCCAATGGAGCTTGTTTTCTATCCATAACTTGGACTTTTTAGGATGTGTCTTTGCTCTCTAACTTTCCTTTCTTTTTCTTCACTTTTCAAATCACACAAAATTTTCTTTTTCTTGCAACTGAGCCGATGGGTATGCTTGCAACTCATTCTTGATACAAAATCTTTCAAATTGGCACATCTTTGCTTGTTGGTTGTCAATGCTTAGTTGCCCTCAATTTTTTATAGAATGCTTGCATCCTCCCCCACACTTAAACTTTTGTCCGTCTCGGACAAAGTAGCATTAAGAAACACTCAAAGTAACCAAGTCCATGGAAAAATATGGTTAGGGAAGGGAAATTGAATACAAAGTAGATAAACAAGCAAACTTGCAAAAATCATATGAGAAAGGAAACAAAATGATTTACCTCTATAAATGTGGTCAAATCGTAGAAATATAGCTTTGAAAGAACCTAAGCAAGTTCTAGAGTACAATCGCATGTGTGTCTCTCAAAATTAGGTCAATTCCTCACTAGGTAAAAAGAATTTATCTCAAGTCATCAATCTAGAATCCATAACTAAGAAGTACTCAAGCATCCAAGAGTTCTCATCCATTGGCTCAAATCCTAAGTCTTGACAACCAAATTTAATTTGCTTTCAAGGAACTCTAAAATGACATAAAAAAATCTAGATTGATACATTTATTCCTCGTCATACAAGAAATAAAATGCCAAAAGGAATAAAAGGGTATCTACAATGACTCTTATTATCTCTACACTACATCAAGCATTTATTAACAAGAGGAACAAACTCCCCTTTATTTCTGGCGGTCGGAGTCTATCAAGAAATAACCTCCATTGCGGTAGTGGAGGAGTATGGTTGGTCGAGAGAGCATTCTTCATGTGATCTATGTCATGGTGCATTGCTCCCCCACACTTGAACTTTATAGAAAAATATTCAGGTGGCCGAAGGCGATTAAGGTACAAGATCCATTTAAGAGGTAGAGTGCTACGAATTAAAGTAAGATCATCTCCTCCCTCTTGATGCTTTTCGGAAATCCTTCCAGGAGGTTGGAGTCTGTTTAGATAGAGCACCCACTCCAGAAGTCTACGATGCCCTGCAAAACCATGCAATACCTCCCTCAAGCGTGCAGGGTAAGAAAGAAGTGTAGTACCATCAGTCTCTATATAAAATTTATCCAAAAATGTATCACATCCAATAAAATCAATCTTGGGAACCTCAATAAGTTTTTCACAATTATTTTCTACAAAAGATATATCAATAAACTCATCACAACCAATGAAATCAATTTTTGGTACCTCTATCAGTTTTTCACCATCAATATCTGCATAGGATGTATCAAGAAATGTTTCACAACCAATGAAATCAAATTTAGGTACCTCAATGGAAATTTCACAATTAACCTCTACACAAGATGTATCAAGAGATGTATCACAGCAAACAAAATCAACATTGGGTACCTCTATAGGATTTTCACAAGCAGTCTCTACATAAGGTATATCAAGAATTACTTTACATTCAACAAATTCAACCCTAGGTTCTTCTATGAATTGTTGACAACCAGCTTCTATATAGGATGTATCAAAAATTGCATCAAATTCAACGAAATCAACTTTAGGCACCTCTAAAAAATTTTCACAATCAATTTCTATAAAAGATGTATCACAACATGCTTCACATTCAACTAAATCAATTTTAAGTGCCTCCATGAGTTTTTCACAATTAAATTCAGCATAAAATGTATCAAAAGATTCATCATAACCAAGAATAGGTACCTCAATCAGTTTTTCAAAATTAATCTCTACATAAGATTTGTCAAGAATATCATCACAACAAACACAATCATCCTTATGTACATCTATGAGTTTTTCACAATCAGTATCTACATAGAATGTATCAAAAATTTTATCAATTTCAACTCTAGGTACCTCAATAAATTTTTCACAATCAATTTCGATAAGGGATGTATCAAGAATTTCTTCACAACCAATGAAATCAACCTTGGAAGAAATACTTACCATATCCTGCTGAAAATACCTGGAGGTTCTACAAGAATAGATGTAACTGTAGTCTCCTCCTGGTCATGTACAAGCTCCATTTCAATCTCAGATTCTGGTGGACGCTCAACTAAGAGGAGTGTTTCTTGGGTTCTTGCTTCCACCATGCAAGTCCCTACACTTTCATATTGATCCTCTAAATCTTCTAGTGTATCCGTCATAGTTGGTGGTCCCTAGGGCTCAGTGCAATCCCTTACACCTGTAGAATCATCTCCAATGCATGCTTTATTAACCATATCTGCAACAACCATATTAGAAAAATTAGGACCAACAAAAACTATATCATCACAAAATAAATGGTGAGAAGGGTTCTATGGCGCTTCAGATTTGAATTCAAGGCTATCACAAGCTTTTCCATCCATCTCCTCCAATGCCTCCACAACTAATGCATCCTCAGCTTCCTCTGAAATAAAATCTCCTCCCACTATATCAAATGAAACTTCCTCAGCAATTAAATCTTCCTCAACAACTTCCTCTAAAGTACCCATGCTAATGCTAGGAGGACCCTCTCTGGGGTGCTGAGGGAAATGTAGAGAGACTTGTGGCTTTTCCTCTTGAGCTGACAATTTTGAAAATAGGTTTTGAGCAGGAATTTCAGGAGGCATGCAAGCTGTGGGTGCCCTAATTTTATAGATTTCTTCTTCTTCTTCCACCAAAACTGCAAGATCAATTGAAGAAGGTCTTAGGCTCTCACTAGAGTCACCTTGAACTGATATAAAATCAACTCCGGGACTGTCTTGAGTAGGGAAATAGGGTGCTGAAATTTTTTCAAAAAAATCATCCTTTGGAATGTTTAAATTTGAAACTACCTCTTCATTCCTCAAGGTTAGTTCACAATCATATCCCTTAAAATCTTGAGTAGCTTGAGAAGGTGATTGACTTGATTCTTGGGCTTGCATTCGATTCATATCACTAACCATTTGTCTCAGGTGTCTCTCAATGTTTTTAAGAGCAGAATCATACTCTTGTTGTTGTACCCTTTTCTGTTGTATTAGTTGTTGTAACATCTCCTCTAACCTTTGTTGATGAGCCTCAAACTCACCAGAATCCTCAAAGTCTCCTTGATTGGTACAAGACTCTTGTTGATCATGAAATGTGATGTAAGATTGTTGAAAATTATAAGTAAGCTGTGAACTCTGAAAATGAAGCTATTGGGGCTGATCAAGTGATTGATTTGGCTGCTGGAATTGCTGAGAATTGTAGCTCTGAAAATTCTGATTCTGAGGTTGAAATTGTTGTGGTGACGGCTGAAATTGTGGAGGTTGAAAATTTTGACTGCATTGTTGAAAGCTTTGCTGATTAGGATTGTAACCTTGCTCAAAATTTTGGAACTATGGCTGAAATTGCTGTTGTGGCTGATTGAAAGGTTGGTTTTGCTGAAAATTATCATAAGGCTGCTGAAATTGTTGGAAAGGTTGACTTGGCTGAAAATTCTGCTGAAATTGTTGAAGTTGAGGTTGAAACTGACAATTTGGTTGCTGATAATCCTGATAAGACTGGAATGGTTGAAAATTTTGTTGACAATTCTGGAATTGAGAATGAGGTTGCTGAAAATTTTGACAAGGCTGCTGAAAGTTCTGGAAATATTGATATTCTGCCATGGATCTTCTTGAGTGAGTAGAAAATTTTTTAATAGCTTCTCAACTCTCAATTTCACCTCTTGCAGTCCTGTCACAAAACAAACAAAATGGCAGCAACTGGACACAAAAAGATAAAGCAAATGAAAATAGAATCCAAGAATATAAATATTAAATACAAACTCAAATTAAACAAACTCAACTAGTAGTCCCCGGCAACGGCGCCAAAAATTTGATGGACCCGAATTAGATGTCACGAATGTGGGTCACAAATTTAGATATTTATAAAGCTGAAAACCCTTTGGCTAACAAAATAGAAATGTAGAATAGGGGCCTCAGGTCGTATTTTTCCAAGGAATAGTTGAATGAATGTTTAACTCGAGCTTGCAAGGTTTATTTGTCGTTTGATGATTTTGGGTTTTCTAATAAAATGAGGTTTTTGCGATAAGAGAATGACAATACGAAATAGCAAGTAGGAATGAAATAGACTGAGCTAGCAGAACTAAAGTAGGAAATTGCGAGAATGAAACTTAACCTAATCGACAATTGAACAAGTAAAATCAAACGCTTGAGTTGAAATTGAAGAACTAATTGCAGGTAATAAATTGCAGAAAACCAATTGAATGAAAAAAATTGCAGATTAAAGAAAACTAGAACAAATCTTGGCTTAAGCACATGACTTGAAATGTAATGGAACAAGCTAGTACAATGTAAAGAAGGACAAGTTTAAAACCCAAATTAATCCTAATTAAACATCAAATCAAGTTTATCATCACAAGACTTCCCTTCGCCGTCGCACGAAGGATGAGCTATGAACCCCCTAGCTCAAAGAACCATTGAAGAAAACTCACCTGCTCAGCTTGCTGGATTTTACTGTTCTGCTCTCCCTGATCGGTCAACCCGACCGATCAGGCCTTCCTCTGATCGGTCACGGGACCGATCAGGGTCAGTTCTGATCGATCAACCCGATCGGTCAGTAGCTGAAAGACTCACCCTGATCTCTGCCTTCTCAATCGGCTGGATGATGATCGACTCAGGAAACCATCGAAACACTTCGAGAACCCCTCTCAGCGCTTCAACAAATCCGGACGACGGGAATCCAGTGATCGACGATGGATTGATCAGTGGAGACAAGCTTCGGCGAATCCCCCACCTTAACTCCTTCAGCTGAGAAGATTGATTAGCGAAACTGAACTGAAAACTTACTTTGATGATCTGAAATCTTGAAGACGAATAGATGTTGATGTTGGCCGCACGATCTGGAAAAAACTAGATGAAAAACGATGAAGAAACGGACGAGAACTCGATCTAAAAACTACTCTACTGGCGATGAAGCTCTGCGACGCGACGACCTGAGAAGAAGAGGGAATTCCCTTTTAATTAAAACCATGTGAATTTGAACGGCCGAGATCTTCTTTGCTCCATTCAACGGTCAGATCTGTTCCGATCTGAACCAAACTCCCCAAATCTTGATCTATGGCTCTGATCTACCTGTCCTTAGCTCAGATCAACCAGATCTGTGGCGGATGGCCCAGATCTTCCCTTCTCTTGCTTGGATGGTCTAGAACACCTTGAGCTTGATCCAACAGTCAAACTGCTTCTGATTTGGATGAAATTTTCAGATCTTGATCAGTGGTCATGATTGACTCTATCTTAAACTCGGATTGATCAGAAGTTGACTGATGGATCAGATCTAGACGTTTCTTGATCGGACGACTCATATTAATCCAAGCTTGATCACTTTGATCCGGATCCAATTTTAACTCTAGTTTGACCCAATCTGATCTAGGTCCATGATCATTGGAAGCCTACAAAATTAGATTCACAATTAATGCCAAAAATATCTCAAATATAGAAAGATTTGAATTAAAAACTAAAATAGAGGAAATACATGAAACCTAATATAAATGCAAACTTAAGCATATAAAAGTGGATCAAAACATGGATTTGAGAGCCTAAATTTATCAACAAAATGGTAATTATCAGGCTCCACTGAGGTTCCAGCTTACCTACCTCCCCCACCGGCTTGATCCTCTTCCATTGAAAACGTCTCTACTACTCCATATGAGACATGGAATAGTAAGAAACCCCACTTAACTCACCTTAAGATATGGGGTTGTCCTGCTTATGTGAAGCGGACTGTATCAGACAAATTGGATGCTAAGTCTGATAAATGTCTATTTATTGGATACCCTAAGGAAACGAAGGGTTACCAATTCTATCATCCCTTGGAACAAAAGGTGTTGGTTTCAAGGCATGCTGTATTTCTGGAAAAAGAATTTTTTTTACAAGAAAATAGTGGGAGTGACATTGAACTTGATGAAGTTTAAGAAACTCCAAAAGACATTACAGAGACACCTAGTCTAGACCCACAACCAATAACTCATAATGATGAGCTATCAGTTGAACCTAAAATAACACCACCTCTTCGTAGGCCTGATAGGACACGCAATATTCCAGAGAGATACGGATTTCTCATAAGTGAATCGAACGACGTGTTACTCATAAGCGATGACGAACCTATCAATTATGAAGATGTTCTGAAAAATTCAGAAAGGGACAAATGGCTTGAAGCCATGAAGTCGGAAATGGATTCCATGTACGAAAATCAAGTATGAGACTTGGTTAACCCACTTGAAGGGATTAAGCCCATAGGGTGCAAATGGGTTTTCAAGAAGAAAACTGATATGAAAGGTAATGTTGTTACCTTTAAGGCTAGATTAGTGGCAAAATGATATCGTCATAAACAAGGAATTGATTATGACGAAACCTATTCGCCAGTAGCTATGCTTAAATTCATTCGGATGCTCCTAGCCATAGCAGCTCATTATGATTATGAGATATGGCAAATGGATGTGAAAACAGCTTTCCTTAATGGAAACCTGCTTGAGGATGTATACATGATACAACCTGAAAGTTTCACATCGGTTGATAAAACCAAAGTATGCAAGCTTCGACGATCCATATATGGACTGAAGCAAGCATCCAGGAGCTGGAACATCCGTTTTGATGAGACAATCAAAGAGTTTGATTTCTCACAAAATCCTGACGAACTTTGTGTGTACAAGAAGGTTAGTGGGAGTGTAGTCGTATTCCTAGTATTATATGTCGATGACATATTACTTATAGGAAACGATATATCAGTCTTACAGTCGGTTAAAATTTGGTTGTCCAAAACTTTCTCCATGAAAGACCTGGGAGAAGCAACATATATCCTTGGGATTAGAATCTATAGAGATAGATCAAAACGGTTGCTTGGTCTTTCGCAGTCTACATATATAGACCGAGTGCTAAAAAGGTTTAGCATGTCGGAATCCAAGAAAGGTTACCTTCCCATCAGGCATGGGATCAACCTTTCAAAGTCTATGTGTCCGCGCACAGAAGACGAGAGGATTTGCATGAATAAGATTCCTTATGCATCCGCGATAGGATCTATCATGTATGCTATGTTATGTACTAGGCCCGATGTATCGTATGCTCTGAGGGTCACGAGCAGATACCAGTCTGATCCAGGAATGGATCATTGGGCGGCTGTCAAGACAATCCTTAAGTACTTAAGACGAACTAAGGATGTGTTCCTAATATACGGAGAAGGAGATATGTTAATACGTGTTGGGACCGGGTGCATGTTGACAAGGATACGAGTTCGTAAAATTTTAAATTTTTACGTGCAGCGGAAGAATTTGCATAAAATAATTTCCTAAATTATTTTAACTTCGTATCTAGCATGCAACCTGTTAGTGATATGAGAGAAGTGTCCTAAGGCAATCGCCTTATGATTGTAAAACATTTATATTAATAAATGATAATTCACTATTTGAGTATACATGCTTGTGTATTTGATTGGGATCTTAAACTCATCTACTGAATGTCCGCAATACAACTCACAGCATAAGAGAATTTATGATGAGATCACAACTAGTGATTATCTCTAAATGCGCAAATGTGAAGTATTGAAAATATCCCTAGTCGATGAATTGATAAAAACGGACACTATCAATTCTGTTGAGACTAGCATGGGTTATTCTCTAATCAGCTGATTCTCACTGGCTGGTGACATTGGGATGTCCGGAGATAAACATGGATGCTAGTTAAGGGAACTAGTTCATTGGAGTGACTAGCTGTAAGACTTCATATGGGAATCTACATGTAGATATGTCAATGAAGATCTTACTGCGGCTTAAGTGCGATGTTCCTTTGACTTGCGGTGTTCAAGTCATCTTGGTCATGGAGACTTATACTTTGACATCTTAAGCAAGCATCTCCAAGGAGGTGTGGACCCAGGATGATCGGGTATAAGCCGAAGTGCCCGAAGATGTTTGAACAGCCTACCAATGATTCACCACTCCTTGCGAGGAGATGTATACCCAGGCCTATCGTCGGATTGTTACTCAAAGCCTCTGGCCAGAGCATATCATGTTTAGAGTGAGAGTCTCTAAAATACATGAGAGTAATTAGAAATCCAAAGGACGAGTAAGACATTACTTGGGCTAGGTGTGACGTAGTCAGCCTAGTGGGGACTGACACCATAGACCGTGTCCTGAACCAAGTGGGTATAAGGTGGTGAAGGGAATGGGGCACGATTCATTAAAGCTGCTGAAGGGTTTCAGAATAATTTCTTCTGGGGTCAAACCGTTGATCTTTCGATTAATTGGGGATCATGATGTACTACTAGGTGCCACTCATGATCGTTCTATAATTTGTTGATTATAGACGACCAACATAAATCGAAAGCCTATTTAGTCACACGCACTACGAGTAATCTGAGGGATTTAAAACGAGTTGAAAATTGGATTTTCCGATCAAGAGAAATAAGTCGAATCTGAGTTAGTCAGAGGCGCAATGGAAGCTAAAAATGGCTAAGTCTTTTGAAGGCTTTTTGGGCGAATTAAATGAGTTTAATTCGCGATCGGTTCGGGTCGGTTTTGGCCGGCCAAAGAGGGTATTAACCCTCCTTGTGGTGGCCGGCCATTAAAGGGAATTAAATCAATTTATTTGGTTTAATTAATAAGATAAATCAAGCACGATTTATTTTATGAATTATGGATAAATAAATTTGTATAAAGAAATTTATATAAATAAATTTATAGAAATTATTCTTTTATGGAAGATTAAAATAATCCATGAATTGGGTTTATTTTAATTTTATAAAATCAATTATGAATTGATTTTTCCATAATAAGAAAGTTTATAAATTTCTTATAAAATTTATTCCATAATTTAAAGAGAAGAAGAATTAGTTTTTATTATAAATTAGTTTATAATAAAGACTTGGTTTAAACGGAATTAATTCATAAGAATTTATAGGATAAATTTCTTATGATAAATAATTAGTTTTATTATAAAGTTAGTTATAATAAAATTCATAAGAAAATTTATAGGATAAATTTCTTATGATAACTAATTTGTTTTATTATAAATGGTTATAATAAAACTAGGATTAAAAGGAATAAGCAATAAGAAAATTTATAAGATAAAATTTCTTATAACTAATTCCGTTAATTCGGTTTAGAGGGAGACTTAGCAAAGGAGTTGCTACTATATAAAGGAACCAAAGGCTAGCCCTTAATTCCAATTCAAGTAATTGAATCATAGAGCTCTCCCTCTCTCTCTCTTCTCTTCTCTTCTCCCTCTCCCTCTCTTGCCTAGGGCCGGCGCCCACTTGGAGCCTAGGGCCGGCGCCCACTTGGTGACTTAGGGCCGGCGCAACTCCTCCCTTAGTTGAGGTTGGCGTGAGCTTCAAGAAGAAGAAGGAGAACCCGAACGCGAAGAAGAAGAAGCGGATAGCGATTCCTCTCTTCCCGGAATTTGATTCCGTTACTTCGTTGGTTAGTTTTTCATTATTTTCTCTTATCCTTCTAGTTGTGCCTTCCGAGAATCTAGTAGTTCTCGTCGGCACAAAACTCGTGACTTTGCGAAGTCATCCCGAAGAGAACTCGGCGTGGACGCGAATAGAGGCGAAGCTTCCAAGGGACGCTACGGTTGGATCTCGTCCCTTTCTTCGAGTTACGCAAGGTACAAAAGTAAATTAGTTTACTTTTTCGCAAACTTTTATTTTATGATTATGTCGATACACTATAAGGTTGCATGCTAGATACGAAGTTAAAATAATTTAGGAAATTATTTTATGCAAACTCTTCCGCTGCACGTAAAAATTTTAAATTTTACGAACTCGTATCCTTGTCGACATGCACCCGGTCCCAACACAACCTGTAGCGACCCGCCTTCTCTGCCTTAGACGGATCGTTACTTTCTTTACTTCTTGACTCTAATGCACGACTAAGAATGCGGAAATCTTGTTTTTTCTTCTCAATTTAAATCTATCTATGATATACTAACTCTAATAGTCATGCATGATACAATGACATACTTCCTTTCTCAAAAACTCGTAAGAAATTACTTATTGAAACTTGCCTCGCCCAACTCAGCTTACGGGTATCAGTCGACTAATACTGTATCAGTCGACTGATAAGCCTGAAATCTGAAATTCAGGTTTCGAAACTTGTTTCAAAACTCCACCAAACCTATACTTTCGAGCCATACAAAATCATGACACCATTTCTATACTCTATACTAGTTTTCTAAACAATTTAGCCAATCAAAACGAATCCATAAACTTGAAATTAGGACTTTTGCGGGATTTAGCAAGTTATGAAAGTCTATATAAACTTTAGGCTAAAGTTTGTACCAAACTTAACTTCTAACCATTGAAACTCATCACACAAAATTCTATAACATCACTAAGGCATTATGAAATGAGCAAGCAACTTTTCTAAGCATAATTGAGCAATAAAACTTAATTCAAAAGAGAAGCTAGCACTATCTTGGCACATGCATCAATAACTCCAACAAAGTATCAATATTCTAAACTACTCACACTTCTACTCATCCAATGCAATCATAAGGATATGTATGCTAAATGAAATGACATGAAATCTTTACTCTAAGAAATTGAACATGTAAAACTATCCAAAGCTTAATGTTCGCTAAACTCCATAAAGCAAGAACTTGAAATTTGAATAAACTAAAACATTGTAATTCAAATAACTAAATTGTCTCGTCTCAAGGATCTCTCCAAAATCAGCCACCACACACACTTTACTCAGCACCGCCTCGTCGCCTTCCTTCAGAATTGCTTGCCTTTACCTTTATCTGCAATAAGAGGAAATGCAACTAGTAAGCAAAAAGCTTAGTAAGTACTATCTAGCTCACAAAATCTCGAAATGTGCAAACATGCTTCTTGAACAATATGAAATCACATGAGATACTTATATGCTTGAAAGAAAACTAAGAACATGTATAACTCAAAACATGCATACTCAAGCATTAATAAATCTCAATTTACTTTTCTTGGCTCAACTTGAAGCTTTAGCTATTCTTTAACTTTTTGAAAACTCTTTAAACTTTAGAAACTTTGCTAAAGCATATACTTGAAAATAATAATCACTTGGATCCACTGAAGACGTAAGTACCATCTCATGCGCGTTCCCTAAAAGGTTGGGGTAGCGAGCCACCAATCCTAATAGAGCAGACCTTGGTCTACCAGGGCCAAGATCTTGGAATTGGACACCTGGATTTCTTTAACGACGCCCTTGGACGCCGGGTACTGGCCTTAGAAAATAAAATAGCTTTTCTTTCTTTTCTTTCTTATCTGTAAATGCCTTGGCATTTTCTCGAGCACCTTGCGTGCTAAAATCCCTAAGTCTTGACTTTTGGGGATTTCTTAAGGCCTTGGCCTTTTCTTTTCTTATCTTTATCTTCTCTTCTCTTTTCTCATAGCTTTTCTTGGACCCTAACCTCATATAGGGCACTCAATAAAATATATAAGCATATAATGAACTAAGATCACATGCAAAAATCTTAACAAGAAGTAAATATCTCTTTTAAAAACTTTTAAGGGAAATTCTTACGGAAAAACCGCCTCTTACTGCAGGTGAGCAGTACTTACATTGATATCTTGGACTTACTACCAAGATTGACGTCTAAGGCTCGGGAGAAACTTGAGATCTCGGAGAATTCTTCGTGCCTACACGTTCCTCTCGTCGCGGGGATCCCGAATATAGGAATATCTCTCGGAGGAGAACCTTGGCCGGCCCCCATGGCCTTGGTGTTGGTTGGCGTCGCCCAAGAGAGGAGAAGGGAGGCTGTCTCGCGCGGCTAGGGTGGGGAAGAGAGAAAACCAAAAATCTAATTTCCTCTCTTAACTTATCTATTTATACTTATGGGGCGGATTGACCTAACCACAACTTATCTATTGGTTCGCTTATTTTCTATCAACAAAACGAACCAGCCCAGTTGGTCGCGCGCGTGCCTGGTCTCATGGTGGTTGCGGGTTCGAACCCCCAGCTCCCCTTAAATGTTTTTCTTTTTTTAAAAATACTAAACGGACTCGGAAAATTCCATAAAAATATTCTAAAAATTCCTAAAAATATCTAGAATATTTCTAAACCATTTTTAAATAATTCTAAGGACTTTAAGAACTAAAAATGGGAATTTTGGGGCGTTACACAACCTTATGGTGTGTTGACATAATCATAAATTAAAACTTTACGGAAAAGTAAACTAATTTACCAAGTACCTCGCGTAACTCGAAGTAAGGGTCGAGATCCAACCGTAGCGTCCCTTGGAAGCTTCGCCTCTATTCGCGTCCACGCCGAGTTCTCTTCGGGATGACTTCGCAAAGTCACGAGTTTTGTGCCGACGAGAACTACTAGATTCTCCGAAGCCACAACTATAAGATCAAGAGAGGAAAGATGGAAACTAACCATCAAGAAACGGAATCGAATTCCGAGAGGGAAGGAGATGAGATCCGCTTCTTCTTCTTCTTGGTTGGCTTCTCCTTCTTCTTGATAGCTCACGGCAACCAAGGTTGGCCGGCCCTAGATGACTCAAGGTGGGCGCCAGCCCTAGGTGGGGAGAAGGAAAGGAGAAGAGAATAAAGAGAGAGAGAGAGGGAGCTCTATATCAATACTCGATTATTGATTGGGAATTAAAGGATTCCCTTTGGTTCCTTATATAGTTGATTCTCCCTTGCCAAGTCTCCTCTTAACGAAATTAACGGAATTAGTTATAAGAATTTTATCTCATAAAATTTCTTATGACTTATTCCGTTATGCCTAGTTTTATTATAACTAACTTTATAATAAAACTAATTGGTTATCATAAGAAATTTATCCTATAAATTCTCTTATGAATTATTCCGTTTAAACCAAATTTTATTATAACCAACTTTATAATAAAACTAATTAGTTATCATAAGAAATTTATCCTATAAATTCTCTTATGAATTTTATTATAACTAACTTTATAATAAAACAAATTAATCTCTCATTTTATTATGGAATAAATTTTATAAGAAATTTATAAACTTTCTTATTATGGATAAATCAATTCATAATTGATTTTATAAAATTAAAATAAACCATTCCATGGATCATTTTAATTTCCATAAAAAGAATAAATTTCTATAAATTTATTTATATAAATTTCTTTACACAAATTTATTTATCCATAATTTATAAAACAAATCGCACAAGATTTATTTTATTAATTAAACCAATTAAATTGGTTTCTTCCCTTTAATGTGGCCGGCCACAACAAAGAGGTTTGGCACCCTCTTTGGCCGGCCAAACCAACCCGGACCGATCGCGAATTAAACTCATTTAATTCGCCCAATAATCCTTCAAAAGACTTAGCCATTTTAGCTTCCATTGCGCCTCTGATAAATTCAGATTCGACTTATTTCTCTTGATCGGAAAATTCAATTTTCAACTCATTTTAAATCCCTCGGATTACTCGTAGTGCGTGTGACTAAATAGGCTTTCGATTTATGTTGGTCGTCTATAATCAACTAATTATAGAACGATCATGAGTGACACCTAGTAGTACATCATGATCCCCAATTAATCGAAAGATCAACGGTTTGACCTCAGAAGAAATTATTCTGAAACCCTTCAGCAGCTCTAATGAATCGTGCCCCATTCCCTTCACCATCTTTTACTCACTTGGTTCAGGACATGGTCTGTTTGTGTCAGTCCCCACTAGACTGACTACGTCACACCTAGCCCAAGTAGTGTTTTTCTCGTCCTTTGGATTTCTAATTACTCTCATGTATTTAAGAGACTTGCACTCTTAACATGATATACTCTGGCCAGAGGTTTTGAGTAACAATCCGACGATAGGCCTGAGTATACATCTCCTTGCAAGGAGTGGTGAATCCTTTGTAGGCTGTTCAAACATCTTCGGGCACTTCGGCTTATACCCAATCATCCTGGGTCCACACCTCCTTGGAGATGCTTGCTTAAGATGTTAAAGTATAAGTCTTCATGACCAAGATGACTTGAACACCGCAAGTCAAAGGAACATCGCACTTAAGCCGCAGTAAGAACTTCATTGACATTTCTATAGATAGATTCCATATGAAGTCTTACAGCTAGTCACTCCAATGAACTAGTTCCCTTAACTAGCATCCATGTTTATCTCCGGACATCCCAATGTCACCAGCCAGTGAGAATCAGCTGATTAGAGAATAACCCATGCTAGTCTCAACAGAATTGATAGTGTCCGTTTTTATCAATTCATCGACTAGGGATATTTTCAATACTTCACATTTGCACATTTAGAGATAATCACTAGTTGTGATCCCATCACAAATTCTCTTATGCTGTGAGTTGTATTGCGGACATTCAGTAGATGAGTTTAAGATCCCAATCAAATACACAAGCATGTATACTCAAATAGTGAATTATCATTTATTAAAATAAATATTTTACAATCATAAGGCGATTGCCTTAGGACACTTCTCTCATATCACTAACAAACTCCCACTTGGCCTAATGCCAATCGCTACGGTATCCAATACCACAAGCTCTAACATGACCCTCAAACCTGCTCTGAGGCAAGGCCATTGTTAAAGGATCCGCTAAATTCCTTTCAGTGGGAATTTTCTCAATTTGTATATCATTTCTACTTATAATCTCTCTGATCAGATGATAGCGGCGAAGCACATGTTTGGATCGCTGATGAGACCTTGGTTCCTTTGCTTGTGCAATAGCTCCATTGTTGTCGCAGTAAACCGGCACTGCATCATCAATGGTTGGAACCACGCCAAGTTCGGAGACGAACTTCTTGATCCAGACTGCTTCCTTTGCTGCTTCCGAAGATGCGATATATTCCGCTTCCGTGGTGGAATCCGCTACGGTGTCTTGTTTGGAACTTTTCCAACTTACTGCGCCTCCATTCAAAGTAAATACGTATCCACACTGAGATTTGGAGTCATCCCTATCTGTCTGGAAACTGACATCTGTATACCCACGTATTACCATATCTCCTTCTCCATATATTAGGAACACATCCTTAGTTCTTCTTAAGTACTTAAGNATCTTTAATTAGGAGTACCTTATGTATAGAAATTGTGGGAGATACCTCAATGGTGCCCCTACCAATAATTCTCAATTTCCCACTATTTTCAAAGGAGACCGTTCCTTCTCTTAAGTAGCTAATAGTAGTGAACTTGCTCACATCTCCGGTCATGTGTCTTGAGCATCCACTATCTACTATCCACACAGTTGAGGCCTCCTTCACCTTTACCTATACAACATGAAAAAAATACTCTTTTGGTACCCAAATTTTTGATCCATAAGCATCATTTAGAAATCGTTTAGGTACCCATGCCCTCTTGGTGTTTCCCTTAGACCCTTGTCTCCTAGATGCACCAATTCTACCTGTGAGTGAGACAAATGCCACTTCCTTTGTCTTTGGCCTATATCCCAGACCGACCTTGTTATAAACGGCCCTTTGACTGTTAATTATCATATCTAGGTTACTAGAGCCTACTTGAAATTTCCTAAGGGCCTTTGTGAGGTCATCTACCTTTTTTCTTAGTTCCCCATTTTCAGTTTCAAGACATGCAACATGTGATGTAAGAGAACTAGCATGTAATTCTTCCTTAAGTTTGGTAGATTCTACTCTAAGCATGGCAATCTCATCTTTTAATTCCTTAATCTTACTTCTAGCCTTAGCTAAATCCATGTTAGTGCTAGAAATAATCTTAACTAAAGTAGAGGAGGGTAAGTGGTATACCTCACTTACTGAAGCTTCTGACTCGGATGATGATGAAGAGGTGCTCTCATCTTCACTGCTTGAACTCCTTTCATCATCTGATGAATCTGAGTGGTCCATCGCCATGAGAGCAAAGTGTGAAACTTGCTCTTTTTCCTCCTCCGAGGATGATGGATCATCCCACGTCGCCTTTAGGTTGGTGGCACCCTTCTCCTTTCCCTTTGACCTCTTCTTGTCTCCTTTCTTCTTCTCCTCCTTGTCATCTCTTCTCTTCAGTTAAGGGCACTCGTTCTTCATGTGTCCCTCTTGGTGGCAGTTGTAGCATATAATGTCCTTGGCCTTACCCTTGCCTTTGGACCCTTTCCTGGCATATGATTTGTTAGAAAATTTTTTGAAAGTCTTACGCATCTTTCTTACCATGAATGCCTCTTGGTCGCTATCCATGGAGGCGCTGGATTCCTCTGAATCGGATGAGGAGGAGTAGGCCACCTTCTTCTTCTCCTTCCTCTTCTTCTTCTCCTTTTCTGCAATAAAGGCAATACCCTTCTCTTTGGCCGAGACGTTAGCTTGCTCATGCAGTTCAAATTCACAGAATAAATCATCTAATTTAACTATGGACAAATCCCTTGATACCTTGTAGGCATCAACCATGGATGCCCACAAGGTGGTTCTTGGGAAGGCTTGTAGAACATACCTGACGATATCCCGGTTCTTGATCTTTTCACCAATCACGTGGAGCTCATTGATGACCTCCTTCACCCTTCCATGCAGCTGGCTGACAGTCTCATTGCTCTTCATGGATAATGATTGAAGTTGGGCCACGAGCAAGTCCTTCTTTGCTCTTCTGGATTCGTTTGACCCTTCATTCAGTTCCACCAATTTGTCCCACAATTCCTTGGCGCTCTTGAACGACCCCATCTTGTTCAGTTGCTCCTTTGAGAGCCCGCACTGCAGTGTGGTGGTGGCCTTGGCATTTGACTGCACCCTCTTCATGACCTCTTTTGACCAAGATCTCATCGGTGTCGGTTCTTCTCTTTCATCGACGGGTGCCTCGAAACCATCTGCAATGCTAATCCAATTCTCAATATCGTTCATAAGGTAACATTGCATCCTACCTTTCCAGTACGCGAAGTCGTTCCCGTCGAAGAAGGGTGGTCGTGCAGCGGAGTATCCCTCTTGAAACACCATTGTACTTGCTCCGATTGACGGTGAGTTCTTCCGAAACGAACCGGCTCTGATACCAACTGATGGATTGCTTTGGCGTGCTAGAGGGGGGGGGTGAATAGCACTTTTTCGGTTGAATCTCTACAAGGTCGTTAGTGCAGCGGAAACAATAATACGTAAAGGAAAATAAGAACAATGCTAACAACGAAAGTTTACTTTGTATCCACCCAGATGGGTGACTAATCCAAGGATCCACGTCGCACACCACTTCCACTATGAAAAATCTCCTTCAGGTGGAGAAACATTTACAGTGGTGATCTTCCTCTTTACAGAATGTAGTAGAATAAGAAAGAGAAGTAGAGAACACTTTTCAGACGAGCAACACTTCGTTATCGTACGGAACCGTACCGCTCACGTGCAAAAAGGTCCTCCTTTTATAGGAGAACAGGACAAACTCGCAGTCTGTCCAGCCCCGCACCAATCGACTGCCCCTGGGGCAGTCGACTGGTCTAACATTAATTGCTAGCCAACGGCTAGTTTTCGGGGTATACCAGTCGACTGCCTCTGGGCCAGCCGACTGGTAGAAGGCTGAAAATCTTCTGTGAGTTTTGGCAGTTGATTGCCCTCTGGCCAGTCGACTGCCCACTCACTCCCAGCCAATCTCCACATAATCCTTCACGTATGCCTTCAGGTTCACTCCTTGGCTTGCCCCTTGAAGTCATCTCCTCTGGTTCTCGTCCCTCAGATGCGCACACAAGCCTCCCTTGGCTTACCTCCATGCCACTCTTCACGTGTACCCTTAAAGTCCACTTCCCGGCTTGCCCTTAGAGTCCTCCTCCCTCAGCTCTCGTCCCTCGAATATGTCCACCATGTGTGATTCTCCAAGTCCTACAAACTTAATCACACACATCAAATACAACATAACACTCTAACCTTAAACATATTCATACACACACATCAAAATCATGATCTTCCAATCATTTAAGGGCCGATTGCCTCAACACTTAGGCTTGGTCTGGATGCTACGGACTCCCAACTAAGAACAAAATCCCTAATACCTCGCGGTGCTGTGGATGCCCGGGGTACTTAGGCTGGACTGTGTAGACACCCGACCAAGTAGTCGAGACTCTGGCCCGGGACAAGTTGCGCTGCGAATGTAAGGGTTAACATGATCTATCCGACAAAAGGGAAATAAGCGAGACATTTGAACATTCATATAAGCATGCACACACCAAAGGTAACAAATATTTTCCTTTATTTATATGGGAAATACATTGATGCCAACATCTCAGAGAAACACCAAAGATACAATCAGAAGAACCGGTAAAGGGAATCATTCCTCTATTCGGGCTTTTCTTCGTCACTACATCATTCCTGCAGAATCGCTTGGCTCGAAACCGTCCACCAACAGTCGGCAAGCGAGGATCCACGCGTGTTATGGTCGAAATCCTCGAACCCTCGTTCGTAGTGGAGACCCCTCGGTCCTTTATCTGCGTAACTATTAACAAATGAGGACGCCTGAGGTAACACATTGATACCCCCACTACCTGTTCCTGCAAAGATGCATCCAACAACAAGGATGACTACAACATTAAGAAGGAAGGGGAGAGGAAGCAGTGGCTGCAACCCCTCCTCCTCGGGTGATGGTACTGCACCATCCTCGGCAAACACCATCCAATGCCTAAAACTTGGGGAAACGAGTAGTTGGAAGGGGATACCGTTTGAAGCGGACAAACCACCCGAGGAGGAGCAGAAGATGAACCATCAGGAGATGTCATCTCCGCTATGCTCCCTGGCGTAGCATGTGATGTCTCTTCTGGACTCCTCGGCTAAACCAGGAGTCCCACCTCCGCCAGAATCTTTAGTGAGACCCCGAACATCATCTCCGCTATTCTTCTTGGTAAACAGGATGAGACAGGTGGTTCCACCTCCTCTAGGCCCTTCGGCAAGAAATACTACTACGTCTCCGCTATCCTCCTCGGTGGTGTCTGCAACTCCTGCCATAAACTGGGGTGGAGGAAAAGGCACGGGCATCTCGCCGCAAGGAGTCTACAGGAGAAAAATGAAAGGAATGGGGAAGGATGGTTCACCCTTGCCCCCCTCTTTATAGTGGCCACTGCCTCTTTGTGCATTTAATGCAGGCATGACGCGGGAATAATAACGGACGCCAACTCTGAAGCGTCGCATTGATTGGCATGCCTTCACCATACTTGGGAACCCGCAACTCTTTATGAGTCAACTCAAGAGATTGTGGGGGATGCGGAAGCGACGGTTTGGAGGCCACCCACATTCTCCAAAAGAGAAGAGTCGACGGGGGCCCCACAGGAGAATAAATGCAGGCCCGGTACTTGTGCGTGGGGAGTTATCTTGGGAAATCCGTACCCAGGATTAAACCCAAAACACCCCGATCTCGTCACTCTCTGAGCCCTTGATGCCAAGACAATTGGACGCTAAAGCATGCACGAGATAGTAAGGTAAAGAAATGTTGTCATTTTAATCAAAACGGGTACAGCAAAGCCAAGCCTCCGGGGGAGCACATAATCCTACAACTCCTGGGAGTTCCTTCCAAACTCGGCCGATACTCATAAACTTGGGTCCGCATCTGGAGGCAGAAATTGAGACTTCTTCAACTGGTCAATGGCCCCATGGAAGCCTTCCTTCAAGCACTTCATTACCTGGCCAGCGATGATAGCGCCAAATTCATCCTATTCCAGGAACTTGGCCTTGAAGTCCGCTTCAACCTCTCTATTGCTCAAGGTATCAGCTGCCCAAAGTGTTGATGCAGTCTGACCCTGATTGCTGTTTTGGTGTTGACACCGATTTTAGTTTAGGTTGATGATTATGATTATGATTAAGTCCTGATCGGGGATTAGGCACGGTGTTGAAAAGTCTTAACCTGGAGGGTTAGGTGTGAGAAAATCCTAGCTTGGAGGGCTAGGTGTGAAAAGTCCTAACCTGGAGAGTTAGGTGTGGAAAAATCCTAGCTTGGAGGGCTAGGTGTGGAAAAATCCTAACTTGGAGGGTTGGGTGAAAAGTCCTAGCTTGGAGGGCTAGGTGAAAAGTCCTAACTTGGAGGGTTAGGTGAAAAGTCCCAACTTGGAGGGTTAGGTGAAAAGTCCTAGCTTGGAGGGCTAGGTGAAGAGTCCTAGCTTGGAGGGCTAGGTGAAAAGTCCTAACTTGGAGGGTTGGGTGAAAAGTCCTAGCTTGGAGGGCTAGGTGAAAAGTCCTAACTTGGAGGGTTAGGTGAAAAGTCCCAACTTGGAGGGTTAGGTGAAAAGTCCCAACTTGGAGAGTTAGGTGAAAAGTCTTAGCTTGGAGGGTTAGGTGAAAAGTCCTAGCTTGGAGGGCTAGGTGATGAAATCCTGGTGAGTGAAGCCAGGTCCTAGCTTGGGAAGCTAGGTTAAAGTCCCAGTGAGTGAAGCTGGGCATGGAGTCTTGGTCAGAGGGATCAAGCACGAGTCGGAGATGGGCCAGAGGCTAGTTCACTCGACTAAGAGTGGGTTTGGCCTTGCCCGGATCGGTCTGGTGACCGATCAGGGAAGTTGGCACGAAGTTCCCTCTTGGATCGGTCTGGTGACCGATCAGGGAGCTTCCAGTAACTTTGGCAAACCTACTGACCGGCTCCTGATCGGTCTGGTGACTGATCAGGGAGAAACCATGACCGATCAAACTGAACGATCAACTGTCGCGAGGTTTCTCACCCTGACCGATCAGGTTCCAACCGATCAGGATGGAGCCTGATCGGTCTAGGATCAGCCTGATCGGTCTGGTGACCGATAAGGCCACAACCTGATTGGTCCGGGGACCGATTTGGAGTATGCAGCAGTCTGCTGGATAGGTCTGGGGACCAATTAGGAGTGTGCAGAAGATTGCTGGATCGGTCTGGTGACTGATCAGGGTCCTCTCTGATCGGTCTGGGGATCGATCAGGAGCAGAACTTTAATTCAAATACGCTGTCAGAAGTTTCTGATCGCGTCTGTTTTCACTGCCGATTCTCTGCTACTTGCTTATTTCATTTGATATCGATTTGTTAAGCCTCTGTTGGAGTGTGCAGGTGATAGCCGGTGATTTAAACTCTCAAGGAGCGTCAATGGAGGACTTTCCATGGAGCAGGTTTGGATCTATTGTGTTTTCAGGTCTCAACGGCGTCTGGCGCAACTGGCAACTGACGAAGGCGCGGCTGGCAACTGACGGAGGCTCAGCTGGAGGAGTGTCCAGTGGACTGAGTGCTCAGAGAGGTGACGGACCCAAAATAGACTGTCACGAATGTGGGTCTCAAATTTAGATATTTATAAAAAGCTGGAAACCCTTTTTGCAATCAAAATATGAAAACGTAGTAAAGGGGCCACAGGTCGTATTTTTCCTTAGGGCTAGTTGAGATGGTTTGATTCGATGCTTGTATTTATGTGTCGTTTGTGAATTTTTGGGTTTCGAATGTGATTTGGGTTTGGGTTGCAAGCATGAAATGAAATGGCAATAAAAATAAATGAAAACTAAACAAATGAAATAAAAGAGCGATAGCAAATGATAACTCAATCAAAGGGAAACCGATTCAACCAAAGGACTTAATTGAAATTGGAAAGGCAATTCTAAATTCTAATTGCAAAACAAATGCTAAGCTAAGGAATAGAGCAGTGATGGCAATTCAGAAATAACAAACATTAACACCAATACTAACATGCGAAATTCAGAAATTAAATAAGCAACAAACTTAATCTAGCTACAAGTTTTGGAATCAAGCAAATGCAAGGAAATTTCAGGAAAATGACCGAATGCAACCTAACTAATTCGGAACACAAAAGCTCGCTAAAATTGCATCTAACTTGATACCAATTAATACCAACACCTCTCTTGATACAAAGTGAAAAAGTTGATACTAACTTGATACCAAGGAAGAAGGTAAAAGTCTATGTGCCAAAAGTCGAATCTAAGTACTAAAACTGTGGCTACACTTCAAAAATAATCACTGAATGAAACTCAATATGGAAATCAAGGCTACAAATCAAGAAATTGCAGAAACTACAACTAACAGATTGCCATAAATGAGGAAATTGCAGGAACTACAGCTAACGAATTTCAGCAATTGAGTTCTCCAAGCTAATGTCCAAATAAAATTGCTAAGAACTAAAATCTACTTGATGCAGATTCAGGAACTGAAAATGGAAGCCTTACAAAACTACAACTAAGTGCTAGAAACTGAAACTGGTACGCTAGGACTGAAGAATGAAATGTAGCAAAATTGAGTCCAAACTAATATGCAGGTAAGCTGGCTGATACGCAAGATTTAAATGGGAAACAAACTGAAATTCGGGGTTATCAAGCTAAACAAGATTCAGAATTGAAGCTAAAGTCTAAACAAACTTAGATCAACGAAATTAACACACTAAATGTGAAACAAACTGAAGAATTGAGAATCTAGAGGGAATTGCAGAAAATGAAACTGATACGCAGCACTACCAACTGATACGCAAGCTGAAAACAAGAGATAAACTGTGATTGAAAACTATTGTTCACTAACAGCCTACCTACTGCTTAACTTGAAGAAATTAATCCCTAATTAAGCAAAGACAATTCAGAAAAAGTAAATTACAGTAACTGGAACAGAATTCAGAAACAGAGTTGCGGCAGAAATCTAAACTACAGCTAAACTGAAATTTAACTAAGGAAAACTACTCCTCGATCCCTTCCCGAGCTCAGGTACTCCTTGTTCGTCACGCAAGGGATAGCCTCGGACCCGTAAGCTCAGCAAACCATAGGGAAAACTCCATCTGCGATTGAATACAGCTCAGATTGCTTCATAATGAATTTTCCATTCGAAATCTTCATTTCAGCTGCGTCTGCGTGTGAAGGTGAGTGGATGATGATCCAAGCTACCTAGGGAACCCCTCTAGATAGCTCAGGTGGAAGGTATTGGAGCACAGCCGATCCTAAGGTAACAAATGGACAGAGCTGCGGAAACCTCTCAACAGATCTGCGTCTTGAGTAATTCTGATATGGAAACTCCACTGATGGTCTTCCCAATGCCCTAGCACATGAACTAAGCAAGGAAATCGAGTGGTCGCGCCAACGGATTGAAGAAAACTTGAAACAAGATGAAGAACTCGATGAAGAAGGTAGCTACGGTGAAGACGCGACAAGGGTGAGCTGCGGGGAAAATTTCCTTAAGTAATTATGAATGAACGACCCAGATTGAATTGAGGAAATCCAACGGCTGATCTTGCTCTGATTTGATCCAAACTTTGAGGATGTTGATCAGGGGTCAGGATCTGCCTCGTGGTAGCTCGGATCCTCCAGATGTGCAACGGATGGTCCAGATCAACCTAATCTTTGAATGGACGATCTAGAGCCCTCCGAGCTTGATCCAACGGTTGAATGAGCTCTGATTGGAATGAAACCTTCATATCTTGATCAGGGTGCTTGATCAACCCTAACCCTAGCTCGGATTGCAGCAGATGGTCTCGGATGGCTCAGATCTAGCCGCTTTTGAATCGGACGGTCCGGATTAATCCTAAGCTTGATAACTCGATCCGGGTCACTTCCGACTCAAGTTTGACCCAGTATACCCTAGCTCCATGAACCTTTCATGCCTACAAAAATAGATCAAAAATTTAGTGGCCAAATAATCCATATATGTGTAAATTTGTAATTAAGTCCAAAATAAAAGGAAGTTCTAAAACCTAGGGTAAAATCATAATTAAGCAAGCAAAACATGGGTCAAACATGGATTTTAGCAATTAAAATAATCAACAAAATGGTACTTATCAAGAGGTCAGTGGGTCAGGGTGTGAGTCAGTGGTGCTGATGGAGCTGGCGACGTTGAGCAGGAGCTTAAGAGACGAAGCTGGAAGCAGAAGAGTAGAGGTGAACAAGACAAAAACTTGGGAAGTTTGGCTGGGCTGTGTTCGAGCTCTCTGTTGCTTTGTGCTTAAGCGTTCTACTACATCCTTGTGAGATCTGAGTGAGCATTCCTTCTTGTGTGATCTCCTGTACTCAAGTTCCATCATCCGTGAGATCTGTGGAGAGGTTTCTCCACCGAGAAGGAGGCTCTATCTTATCCGGGTTCACCGGGGCTTGATTTGCCGACGATCAAGGGATTGCCCACCTTACGGGCACGCCAAGGAGTAGGAGCAAGTTATCCCCGAACCTTGTATATCGCTGTGTTAGCGTTGGTTTGATTCCTTGCTCTGTTTTATTCTTTCTGTTGCATTTTGTTTCCGCTGCTACTAATCTGATAACAGAAAGAATGTTCAAAGATGAGGGAGAGATTTGAGTGTCTGGCTACATTCACCCCCCCTCTATAGCCATCCAAGTTCCAACACGAAGGTCGCGCAGCTTGGCCTTAGTAGCCTCCTTGGCGTGCTTCAGCTGTTCCACCTCGGCAGACATTCTATCTTGCTCTGCCAGGGCCTCCCTGAGTCTGTCTGACGCGGCCCATACCTCCGATCGAGCCTAGGCCAGGTCATCCTCGAAGACAACCAGGCGATCAGTCGCCATTAGGAGGTCGGACTCCTTCTGCATGAGCTGTTGCGCTTGATTCTGAACGTGCGCGTTCAACCACTCAGTCGAGGCCGCTATAAGTAGGAGGTTGCCCGATAACTTTTTCTCTCTCATCTGAAGTTGATCCCACTCTTGTGTCACCTGGAGCAGGTCCTTTGTAATGGCCACCGCCCGCTCAGAGACTAACCGTCCTCGGTGCTGAGAACTATGTAGGGCAGACTCCTTGGCCATCAGAGTATTCAGCAGATGCTCCACCTTCGCCCGTAGAGCTCTGCTGACCGCCACTTGCATAAGTCCCGCCCGATGTTCGTGGTCAGCCGTGGCTTCTGCTCTCAGGGCCCAGCGAGTTAAGGCTTCAATTTAAGGCCAGGCGTACAAGTCACGACCAGCCGTTAGGTAGTCGTCAGCTGCCTGTCATTGCACAAAGGAATTATAAAATCTACCAGAACACATCCTATGCAACAGTAGCACGCACCTTCAAAAGGGTCTCATGGAGGTTGGTCAGAGGCCCCGCAGAGACACGTACGACCTCTCCTCCTTGAGACCTCGAGAGGCCGGCCTGACCCTCTGAAGGCAACGAGCCCCTGCGCGGAGGAAGTAGCTGGACCATAGGAGCTCAGGAGGCAGGCAAGAGGGGCCGGAGTCACCCTCCTCAGAGCTGGAAGCCCCCTCAGATAAGAGCCCCTCGGCAGGAACCTCCTTAAACTATACTGGGGGGAAAGATTGCATGGACGCCTCCAATGCTGCATCCAACCTCTTTTGAATGCGGTCGAGCTTCATCCGATATTGGGTACGCAATACCTCCTTACCCTTCGGAGCCTCGGCCGGGTCAATTAAGGGAGAGCCGGGGGCTGAGACGCCCGCTTCTGGAACTGCGACCGGCGGAACAGGGGAATATACGAGAACAGATTCCTCACCCTCAGAAGGAGAAACAACCTCCTCAGGGGTTGAGGGAAGGGGGTTGGGGCCACTTGAGCACAGCCTTTTCCATCTGGGGCCCGAGCCCTTCGTAATCCATCTTTTCTGTTGGTTAGCGGATTGAACTGTTAAGGGGGCAGTAGGGGGGGAGGACCCCTCGTTAACCCCCTCTGAAGGAACAACAACCGGGTGGGAGTCACCCCCCGAAGGAGAATCCGCCTGAGGGCCAATCGACGGGTCGGAAAGCCCTTGGTTCGGTACAGGCGAGGGTGCAATAGTAGCCTCTGCCCTCCCGGGCGAAGCAGGCTCGCGGGACGATTCAGCGGTCCCCTCCGAGGACTCGGCAGACACAGGGGCAGCACCCGGAACAACCGGGGGAGGAGTCAGCGCCTCCTTGTTGGCCTCCTCCCACTTGATAAGTCGACCCATCACCTTGGAGAACATGACTTCCTCTGCAATAGCCAGACAAGGAAACATCAGTTAGAACTAATGGGCATTGATGAAAAAGACGAACATACCGAGGCTGGGGCTGATTCGGGTCACTTTGGGGCTAAGGCCCGCCTGGTACACGAGCTCTTCACTCTGCATCAGTCCAGGGCCACTAAACTCCATGCCGGAGAGTACATTCCTAGCGTGCTGGTACGCAGGACTCTAGAGAAACCCCCCTAGAGAGGGAGGAGAAAGTAGAGCCTCTATCCAACGAAGAGGACTGAAGGGCAACACAGGCAGTTGGATGAAAAAAAAACTTCTCCTTCCACCCTTTATGTGAGGAAGGGAACCCTCCTAAAAACCTATGGCTCGGGCACGCCGAAAAGCTAAAGACCCCTCAGGAGCCGATCGGGATGAAGAAAGAATGAAAGAAAAGAGGAGTTAAGGGGAGGTCGAAGAGCTTGAAGACAATATACGCTCCCCCCATTTGAGCAAAGGCATTGAGAGCCATCTGGTGAAGGGGGATATCGAAATAGGAGGCTATATTCATGAAGAAAGGGGGAATGGAAAAATGGAGTCCTGACTCTACTTGCCCCAAGAAGAAGGTAGAAAAGCCTGCGGGAGGCTCCACTGGCGTCTGGTCTACCTTGGAGACAATGTTCGTAGAATCGTGATCCTATGCAGGATCAATTTTGGGTCAGGATCGAATCGATCAGGATCGGATCGTAGAAACGTATGATCCTATCGAAAATCTTTAAAAATTTTATGATTAATAATTCATATAAAAAAATGATTAATAATTCATATAGAAAAATTTTCTCATGTTAACTCAATGTTGACATGGTTATCTTTCTAAATTTTGTACATAAGATTTTGTACTTGTAGAACAGGATGTTTTATTGCATGTTTGCACACTGCAGAGGGAGGTTCTGGAATCTAGATTTTGGATTGGAATGAAGTGTTTTTTAAAAAATCTAATAAAATATATTTTAAGTAGGATACGTGGGCTGAGTTCTGGGCCAAAGGAAACAAAAAACCATGGCCCTACAAAGCAGCCCTAAATCCCTAGCCCAAAAAGTATACAAATTCATAGGATCGTAGAATCGTGTAGAATCATACGATTCTACCGATCCTATGCGATTCTAACGATCCTGTGGCGATTCTACTACAGAAAACGATCTTGAACGACTCTGGATCGATTTTTTACTTTTGGATCGTAGAATCGTACGATCCTACGATCCGGATCGCGATTTTGCAAACTATGCTTGGGGATAACCACCGCCATCTCAGCCGGGATGCCGTAGGGCTCAATGGATGCCTGCAGAGCCTCCGGTCTCACTCTCGAAGAGGCAGACTCGTACCACTCCGCCCGGTAACCTTCCATGATTCCTAAGGGAAAAGACAAGGAGGAGGCAAACTACTTACGTGCAAAAGAGTCCTTAGAAAATAAGAGGGAGACGAGGTGCACTCAGCCACGAAGTCAGAAGTTGGCCGAATGGCCTCGCCTTCCCTTCTTATATTGAGGAAGTCGCCTACGTGATCGCAATAGGGAAGAAACACGTGGAAAGTAAGAAACCTCCATATCTAGACTGTGCCAGAGACAGTCATCTGACGTGAGCCAGCTACAGCAGCACACGTCAGTAAGAGGTCGTAAAGAGGGCCGTTGAAGCACGTGGCAATGGGGCATTCGCGAAAGGACCTTGTCACCATCAAAGAGCGCCATGCGCCTTTATAACGGAGGGACAGGTATCATGATGGTACCTCGAAAGCCATAGAAGCCTTTCGTGAAGGACAAAATCGAAAAGGGATTCCCTAGGGACCCGGGGCAACCTCTACAATCCTAGGACCCCGTATAACTACTAAGGGAGCAGTAACAGGTGCAAGGACCCCTCGGGATACAACTTCTTCACCACCACAATAGTCCGATCAGTCAACCACACTTTCTTCGATCAGACTTGAAGGGAGAGACTTGTGATGGGGTCGAGTAGCCCGTGGCGGGCACGTGTGATGAAGAAGCTATGTGGCAAAACGCGACGAGTCTGAGTGACTCTCCTTTTAGAGCTATCAGGGCCCCCTTGGGAAACACACCTTGGAAGATCAGATCCGAAAACCCCTCCCGGGAGCACCCCGGGAAGTCGGGTCCCGAGATCACCTCGGGGAAGTAGAGCGCCCGCGATCGCCAAAAGACCCCGAGATCATCTCGGGGAACCGGAGCCCAAGCTGCCTTCGACCTTAAGCAACGGTCCCCCTTCCATCGCGGATCTACAGATAAGCATCCCTGCTATCGCGGAGTCATCATGGCCCATAAATGTCGCAACAGGTCGAAACACGTAATGACAGCGTGGACCGTTTCAAAGGCTATCCAGTAACCACCAAAAGGGGGGACGTGACATAGATCATGGGGACGGGCTAAGGCAGCCGCCACAGGTATAAAAGGTAGCCCAACCCCTCCGGTAAAGGGGTACACACTCTCTACTACTTACACATTTTTCTTGCCTTCTACTCTTCTCCATCGAGGCACTGACTTGACCGTCGAAGTGGGCTCCACCGGACAACCTCCGGCGTATTACCCTAACGCTCGTGTTGATCTCGCAGGGCGCAGAGTTCTTCCCCTCCCGTCAGCATCCACGTAGGCCGAACCTCGGTGACTGACCATTGACGTCAATTCCTTCCGGAACAACTATTATTAGAATACTAATGCAACGGTTGTATTAAATGTCATTATTGTCCATAGAAGAGGAACGCTCAAGAGACAGAATAAAAGGTAATCAGGAAAGCTTGGAAAAAACTGAGCTCTCTCACTTTCACTCAATACTACTTCTCTTTTTCTTGATCAACTACTGACTTGAGCGTCGAAGTGGGATCGCCGGAGCTCCTTCCGGTGCCCTTCTAACATTTTCTTGAGTTTTCTTCTCAGACCACTCTCCTCGCTAGAGCATCCATCGCATCACTGGGAGTCACCATCCCACATGTCAGCTTTTGCTGTGGATCTCTTGTCGTGCGTCTGTGCACGATTCGACTCAATTGGAGGTGTCTCAAGTAATTTTTTTTTAAATACTGATTAGGGCGTCTCCCATGCAGGGAGGCATCTCGATTTGTTTTCTTTTTTATTATTTAAAAATTAACAATTGCTCGTATAAATCCTAAATATATATAATAGATCAGGTGAGCATTTAATTTTTTTTCTTGAATACTATAACCCAAGAAAAAAGAACAACACTTAGTCACATTCAAAAGTGAGAATAATAAATCGCAAATTGAGTTTTTTATGGTCAGGAAGAAAGATAGGAAGATTTGTAAAAATTGTAAGGTCATCCCTAGAAAAAACTTAAATATTTGACATAGATTAATAGTATTGGATATATACCTTAATCATAATATCAATAGAGGAAAAATATTCATGACTCCTAGAATTAAATGGTGGAAGTTAAATGATGGGAAACAAAATATATTGAAGGAGAAAGTAGAAATACAAGCATTAAATGAAATATACAGTGACTCTAATATGATATGAGATAAGATAATATCAAAGTTGAAAATAATAACTAAAGGTGTACTCGGTGAGTCAAAGGGGCATGCACCTCCAAGTAAGGAATCTTGATGGTGGAATCAGAAAGTACAAGTGAAGGAAAAACAAATAGCTTATAAGAAATTATATATTTATAAGAATGAGGAAAACTTTAAAAAGTATACAATAGCCAAGAAAGAGGTTAATAAAGCAGTGAATGAAGCAAAAAATAAAACTTTTGAAAAATTATATCAAAACATGGATATAAAAGAAGGGGAAAGAGACATATATAAAATATCTAAAGCGAGAGAGAAAAAAAATAAGAGACCTTAGCCAAATAAGATGTATTAAAGATAAATACAACACAGTACTAGTAAATGATAGCAAAATAAAAAAGTGGTGGAGGATTTACTTTCATCAACTTTTTAATAATGATTTAAGAGACCAACTTAATTTAGACAATTTAAGTAGTTCAAATGAGTATAAAAATTTTAATTTTTATCGTAGAATTCAAACTTTAGAAGTAGAACAAGCTTTGAAAGAGATGTAAAATAAAAAAGCTGTGGGACCAGATGATATTCGAATAGAGGTATGAAAGTGCTTAGGAAAATAAGGTATTGAATGATTTACAAAATTATTAATATGATATAGAAAACAAAAAATTGCCAAATTAATGGAGGGTAAGTACTCTAGATCCCTATATAAGAACAAAAGAGACGTACAAAATTGTATAAACTATATGTGTATTAAACTAATGAGTCATGCTATGAAACTTTGGAAAAAAGTAATAGAAAAAAGATTAAGGAAGGAGACAACAGTAACCGAAAATCAATTTAGGTTCATGCCTGGAAAGTCAAGCTATACATCTTCTTAAACAATTAATTGAAAAGTATTAGGAGCAAACGAAAGATTTACACATGGTATTCATTGATTTAGAAAAAACTTATGATAGAGTCCCAAGAGAAATTATATGGAGAGTTCTAGAAAAGAGAGACATTAGTGTAACATATATTGAACTAATTAAAGATATGTATGAAGATATAATGACCAGAGTGAAGACTTTAGGCGGATTAATTGAAGCATTTCCAATAAGGATAGGATTACATCAAGGATCAAGTATAAGTCCTTATCTTTTTATACTAATTATTGATGAACTCACTGGACGCATTAAATATATAGTACCATGGTGTATGTTGTTTGCAGATGATATTATTTTAATAGACAAGACATGTGAAGGAGTAAATGCTAAACTAGAATCTTGGCGGGACATAATAGAAGTGAAAGGTTTTAAACTTAGTAGAGTAAAGACAGAATATATGGAATTTAAGTTTAGCAATATTAGACGTAATGAGATAATTGTTAAGATAGAAGATGACGAGTTATCTAAAACTGAGAGCTTTAGATATTTAGGATTATTTTTGCAAAGGGAGGGATTGAGAGATATGTCTTACATAGAATACAAGCAGGATGGTTGAAATGGAGGTTAGTGTCGAATATTTTATGTGATCATAAAATACCTCTAAAACTTAAAGGAAACTTCTACAAAACGACAGCTAGACTTGCTATGTTATATGATGTTGAATGTTGAGCTATGAGTCGGACACATAAATAAAAGATGAAAGTTGTAGAGATGAGGATGTTAAGGTGGATGTGTGAAAATATAAGGATGGATAAAATAACGAATGAGAGCATTAGAGAGAAAGTCGGTGTTGCATCTATCGAGGAAAAACTTCAAGAGACACGTTTACGATAGTACAAACATGTACTTAGACGATCAATAAATGTCTCTGTTAGGCGATGTGAAACTATGATAAATACGCATATTAAATGAGGAAGAGGAAGACCAAAAAAACTTGGTTAGCAACAATAAAACAAGATAAATTTTATTTAAATATAGATGATGATGTTGGATCGAGGTGGATCGGCAAGAGGGGGTGAATTGCTATTGTAAAATAAAAATAAATCTTTTGTGCGACTCACAAAGATTCCAGATTAGTTGCTACAATTTAATAAAATAAGCATATGTAGGACCGATGCACGTGAGAGGGGGGGGGGTGAATCACGTGACTTTTAAAATCTTCGTTATAAAATCAGAGTTGATAGAAAATTGTACGATGTTTTTTATAACGTGCGCAGCAGAAAAATTAAAACGAAATGCGAAAGTGAAAAATAAAAAAAATACACGAGGAGTTTTACTTCGTTCGGAGCCTTCGTCGACTCCTACTCGAAGGCCCAGGTTCCTTGAACCTTTCCTGTGGGCAATCCACTAAAAACCTCTATCGACAAACTACTGATAGAGTGATTCGAATACAAGATTGGGCGGAAGTGTAACAGCCCTACACTTCCCCCTTAAATAATTTAAGTGCAGAAAAAAAATTCGTTACCCAACACTTAGATTTATCTGAAGCAGCTTGGGTGTTGGGAGCGATCTTCCAGCAGCGGTCGGACAGCGTCGAGTCAAAGCACAAACCGCAGCAGAGGAGCGTGGAAGCAAGAGAGCGCCAAAGCTTGAATCAGAATCAAATTTTCTTATCTGTTAGAGGACTTGCTTGCTTCTATTTATAGTGCCTCGATGCATGATCTTCTCAGCTCAAATTTTATCCATCAACAAGATAAAATAATTAAAAAAAAGATAATATTTCTATCCTTTGCTTCAATTAAGAAAATAATTTAAATAAAATATAAATACAGAATATTGAAAAGTTAACCGAGAGGTTTTATCCTCTTACAATTTTATTAATAATTTAAAAGGAGATTTTATCCTTCCAGCTAAGCTTTACGTGAGAATTTTAAGCATTAGTAGGAATAATTTTATTCTCTAAAAAAGAAGGAAATACGAATAATTTAAATGATAATTTATCCTCCACCAAGGCTTTAGATAAGGAATAATTTTATAAAATTCAACTACAAAATCTAATTAAATAAATTCTGTAAAATAGAGTTAATGCATTTAGAATCTAATTAAATAAATTCTGTAAAATAGAGTTAATGCATTTAGAGTTAATTAGACCCCGTCCAAACCTGGATAAGGATATAACCAGGACTCAACCGAGGTCACTAAAATGGGCCTAAGTTGGACCGCGCCTACAGTCCTAAAATAGGACCCGTCCTCACTGGTTCGCTCCTCCAGTGACTTACCTCACTTACCTCGTGCAGCTCTACTCAACTTCTTAACCCACCAGGTCTTCCTGCCAGGGCTCAACCACCCTGGTCTTTTTGCCAAGTTTCAACCAACTTGGGCTTCAGCCAGTTGTCAGGCCCCGTGAACCCAACTGGACTTCTCGCCAGGACTCAACCACCCTGGACTTCCCGCCAGGACTCAACCACCCTGGACTTCAGCCTGGTGTCAGGTCCTAAGTCTTTCAACCCTGCACACTTAGTAAAGAGGTCAAAACCAAAAGCAAGTCTAACTTTAACCTATTTGTCATTCATCAAAACTCAGGTTTAACTATTAGTGCAAATTGCACCAATAATCTCCCCCTTTTTGATGCAATGACAACCTGGGTTAAAGTTAGAAAATACCAGATAAAGCAATGAGTCCAAGAATAATATGCAAATGACATGCTCTAAGATCAGAAATTTTTAATTTTCTAACTCAACCCTTAAACCCTCCCCCTTTGGCATTCATCAAAACAAAGAAATAATAAGTGCGCAAGCATCAGAAATAAAACAAGCAATCAAGTAATATGCCAGCCAAGTAAAAAATACTTTAAGTATTTGGGGAAAAGAAAATGCTTAACAAGCATACTAAGTTTCTGAACTGATTCAGAGGGGCAAGTCAAATTCTTAATTTAACACAAACAATCTGAGAGCATAAATGTTAAAAGAAATGACTAGGTGTAAATTTAGAAATGACTTTTCGAACACCATTTTCAAAAATTAAAAAGGTTACCTTCAAAATCTTAATCTTTTCCAAAATAAAGAATATCTCAAGGCAAATTAATGAAAAAGAGAAGATTTTCCAAAATTTTCTTTTTAAAGGATCATTTAGAATATTTTCAGGATTAATTTGAGAAAAAAATTTCAAGATATTTTTTTTAAAATCCTTGTTCAATTAAAGAAGATATTTTCTAAAACAGTTTTCACTAAACATTTTTGAGAGTTAGAATACAAAATATAAACTCAAGCTCCCCCTGAACCAAGTAAGAAAGTTTAGCCCATTTTGAATGTCTAACCGTAGTTAAACTCAAACTAAGTTTATGAATTTAAAACCGTAGGTTAAGTTTTTGAATTTTTTTTAAAAAAAAATTTAAGAAAATTTTAAACATCCTAAAGAATTTAAAACTTGAATTTGAATTTTGAATTTTATTAATTTTTAAATTTAAATTTTGAATTTGAATTTTTGAATTTGAATTTTATGAATTTTTGAATTTGAATTTTATTAATTTTGAATTTTGAATTTGAATTTTATTAATTTTTGAATTTGAATTTTGAATTAATTTGAATTTTATTAATTTTTGAATTTGAATTTTGAATTAATTTGAATTTTATTAATTTTGATTTTGTTAATTTGAATTTTGAATTTTGAATTCGTTAATTTGAATTTTGAATTTTGAATTCGTTAATTTGAATTTTGAACTTTGATTTTGTTAGTTTGAATTTTGAACTTTGATTTTGTTAATTTGAATTTTGAAATTTGATTTTGTTAATTTGAATTTTGAAATTTGATTTTGTTAATTTGAATTTTGAAATTTGATTTTGTTAATTTGAATTTTGAAATTTGAATTTGTTAATTTGAATTTTGAAATTTGATTTTGTTAATTTGAATTTTGAAATTTGAATTTTGAATTTTGATTTTAGTTGTCCTTATTCATCTCACTTGATCTAAGTTGTCAATCAAAGGGATCCTATGATTTGTGTGAGATAAGTTTGAGTTTGATTTATAAAAGTTAATCTGACCTTTTGTTAGATTCAGGTTTGACAAGAAGCAGTTTAAAAGTATACTTCCATAATTGGTTTCCAGGCCATGGCGAGGCACAGAGGTCTTCTTTGGCCGAAGCCTTATTGGATCAACAACCACTTTCTAGGCAAAACCGCTTAAGGAAGTTGTACTTTTAACCTACCTATTGAAACTCCTTGGTCTAACTAGTCTAGGATGTGGCGAGGTAGCTTCGGCTAGTTCCACTGGGCTAAGAAGACCAAATAGAGGACGCCTTCCCCTACCTGACTCCTTAGATCAGCTTCCCTAACGTACTATCAGCTCGCCCTACCCTGGTACTGAGTAGGTCAAGTGTCAGACTAACTTTTGAAACTAGTCCTAGGTACCCAGACGGGTAAAGGGTGACTTTGAGGTGCCAACTAATTTGGAGCTTCCCCCTAAATTGTAGACTGGGTGTCTAGGGTCAATGTAGTGGATGTCCCTTTTTGGGACATAAAATTGATTCTGACCTACTTGCTTTGTTAGGTAAGCTTTCGGAACCCACGCTTTTCGTTGATTTTTGCGGGGGTGGATAAAGGAGATAAAGGATCTTTGGGCTGATCCTGATTTATATCCTATCCCAGATTTATTGTACATGCCCTTTTGTGATCCAAGAATGAGGTCAAGGTTCTTGGATCGGGTTGTGAAAGTTGCTAGTAGATCCTTAAGTTTTAGGACTTCACCCTTTAGAGTGGAGTTTTCAGTTTCAAGCTCAATTGTCTTTTGATTTTGAGTTTGTTCAGTTAATGTTCTGGTATTAATTAATTGCTCCTTAAGGTCTTGATTTTCCTTAAGGAGCTGGTCATTCCTAGATTCAGATGCAAGTAATTTTTTATTTAAAATGGAAATAATCTTAAAAAAATTTTCATTAACTGAATCTAAATATACCTTAGTTGAGTCGTCCGAAAAGAGTCCGATCTCTTGACTCGACTCGTATTCGGAATCTTCGTCGTGCTCCGAGTCTGACCCGGGTCCAGTTGCCATTAGCGTGAGGTAGCTTGTCTTCTTTGGTGGTTCATAGTCAGAGTCATCCGAACTCTCGTCCCAGGTGGCTTGAAGAGCCTTCTTCTTCTTGCTTTTCTTTGATTGGTCCTCCGTTTTGTAGGGACATTCATGTTTGAAGTGTCCTTTTCTGTTGCAACCGAAGCAGGTTATTTTGCTTTTGTCTCCATAACTGGTTGGCTTCATTATCTTTTGGAAATCTCTTTTCGAGAATTTGCTTTTTTTTTTGGCGAGGACTTTTCTTACTAAGTTAACCATTTGTTCCTCGTCATCTGAGTCTGAGTCTGACTCTTCTTCTGATTCTTGAATTTTCTTCTTTGACTTGACTTCTTTTGAAGAACCTGCAAACAAAGCAATTCCTTTCTCGGCCTTGGCGTTAGTTTGTTCGTGCAGTTCTAATTCACAGAATAGTTCATCTAAATTTATTTTGGAAAGATTCCTAGAAATTTTATAAGCATCTATGATGGATGCCCATAAAGAGTTTCTAGGAAAGGCATTTAGTGCATACCTTATAATATCTCTATTTTCTTGTTTGTGCCCAATGAGGTGGAGTCCATTTAGTATGTCCTTGATCCGGGCGTGGAGTTGGCTTGCAGACTCACCTTCCTGCATTTTTATGTTAAATAATTTATTCAATAACAAATCTCTTTTTGTTACCTTCGCATCTGAGGTGCCTTCATGCAGTTCAATCAGTTTGTCCCAAAGTTCTTTGGCAGATTCAGTTGGGCCGATACGGTTCAATTCCTCTTTGGTTAGTCCGCATTGGAGTGTGTTCTGTGCTTTGAACTCAATCTGAGCCCTTTTCTTCATTTCTAGGTTCCATCTGTCATGCTTCAGTAGTGCATTGTTTCCCTCGTCCATTGGTGGTTCGTAGCCAGATTGCACTGCGAACCATTGATCCATATCAGTCTTTAGGTACACCTCCATTCTTCGTTTCCAGTAAGGAAAGTCTTCCCCATTGAAGAGCGGAGGACGGGCAGTACTATATCCTTCACCTTGAGCCATCTGAAATAGACAACAACAAAAACACTTGTTCCAAGACTAGGTCTTGGATTAGTAGTGTGGTAGGAAAAGGAGAAGAAAGGAACAAAAAATGACTCGAAATGGTGTTGCCCAAATTCGAGTAAAATCGATAGAAAATATCTAAATTTAGGCAACAATACCTAATTTAGATCGTGCAGCGAAAACACAAAAACAAACGAAAAAGAATTGGATTTCCCCCGGCTCTTATGGTGGTTGCACCGATACAGAGCGAACTTGGCTCTGATACCACTTGTAGGACCGATGCACGTGAGAGGGGGGTGAATCACGTGACTTTTAAAATCTTCGTTATAAAATCAGAGTTGATAGAAAATTGTACGATGCTTTTTATAACGTGCGCAGCGGAAAAATTAAAACGAAATGCGAAAGCGAAAAATAAAAAAAATTACACGAGGAGTTTTACTTCGTTCGGAGCCTTCGCCGACTCCTACTCGAAGGCCCAGGTTCCTTGAACCTTTCCTGTGGGCAATCTACTAAAAACATCTATCGACAAACTACCGATAGAGTGATTCGAATACAAGATTGGGCGGAAGTGTAACAGCCCTACACTTCCCCCTTAAATAATTTAAGTGCAGAAAAAAAATTCGTTACCCAACACTTAGATTTATCTGAAGCAGCTTGGGTGTTGGGAGCGATCTTCCAGCAGTGGTCGGACAGTGTCGAGTCAAAGCACAAACCGCAGCAGAGGAGCGTGGAAGCAAGAGAGCGCCAAAGCTTGAACCAGAATCAAATTTTCTTATCTGTTAGAGGGCTTGCTTGCTTCTATTTATAGTGCCTCGATGCATGATCTTCTCAGCTCAAATTTTATCCATCAACAAGATAAAATAATTAAAAAAAAGATAATGTTTCTATCCTTTGCTTCAATTAAGAAAATAATTTAAATAAAATATAAATACAGAATATTGAAAAGTTAACCGAGAGGTTTTATCCTCTTACAATTTTATTAATAATTTAAAAGGAGATTTTATCCTTCTAGCTAAGCTTTACGTGAGAATTTTAAGCATTAGTAGGAATAATTTTATTCTCTAAAAAAGAAGGAAATACGAATAATTTAAATGATAATTTATCCTCCACCAAGGCTTTAGATAAGGAATAATTTTATAAAATTCAACTACAAAATCTAATTAAATAAATTCTGTAAAATAGAGTTAATACATTTAGAATCTAATTAAATAAATTCTGTAAAATAGAGTTAATGCATTTAGAGTTAATTAGACCCCGTTCAAACCTGGATAAGGATCTAACCAGGATTCAACCGAGGTCACCAAAATGGGCCTAAGTTGGACCGCGCCTACAGTCCTAAAATAGGACCCGTCCTCACTGGTTCGCTCCTCCAGTGACTTACCTCACTTACCTCGTGCAGCTCTACTCATCTTCTTAACCCACTAGGTCTTCCTGCCAGGGCTCAACCACCCTGGTCTTTTTGCCAAGTTTCAACCAACTTGGGCTTCAGCCAGTTGTCAGGCCCCGTGAACCCAACTGGACTTCTCGCCAGGACTCAACCACCCTGGACTTCCCGCCAGGACTCAACCACCCTGGACTTCAGCCTGGTGTCAGGTCCTAAGTCTTTCAACCCTGCACACTTAGTAAAGAGGTCAAAACCAAAAGCAAGTCTAACTTTAACCTATTTGTCATTCATCAAAACTCAGGTTTAACTATTAGTGCAAAAATTGCACCAACAACATAAACTAATTCAACTAGTAAAAAGGCTAAGACATAAAAATTTACTTGGTTGCAACCTAGATGGATGCTAATCTAAGATGGTTGAAGCTCACTATCAAAATCTCTTTCTGGCGGAGAAGCCTTTTATAAACTTTGAAGCATAGGAAGTTAGAAAACAAGAAAGAATTCATTTTAGTTGATTGATGGTTTGGAACTGAGCTCTGGGGCCTATTTATAGCCCCGGTCAGTTCTATTCATTTGCTGACGTGGCACTATAGGGGCGCCCGAGTGGTTGTGGGCACCTGACACGTGGCTTGTGTGTTATCCGGTACGCAATGGTTGCAAACGGCTAGCTAGGTGGATAGAATAGGCTCTTGGGCGCCTCTATGCATAGGGGCGCCTGAGTCAGATTTGGTCAGCAGCTTGCTGACTAATCTCCAGCGGGTCTTCTTGGGTGATTTTTAGCCAACTGGAGTTAGGCTCACACGAACCCGACTCCGGTCTTTCGCCCCTCAAGCGTCCTTCCTTTAGGCTTCTCGTCCCTCAGATGTCGCGCACATCTTTCGCTCCACCGATGTATTCTTCCGCAGCTTCTGCGTCCCTCGGATGCACCGAGCCCATAGACTTAATTCCCTGTGCAATCCTTCTCATCTACTGCGTCTTACGCTTAACATCCTCCGCTCCTAAGTTTCTGGACACTTAGACAGAGGGATCAAAACAACAACAGGACCTAACCTAACTTAGTTGATCACATCAAAATCAACCGGAGCACCAACAATCTTCCCCTTTTTGATGTGCATTAACCCAAGTTCAGTTAGGGTTAAGATTAAAAGAAATAATACTAACTAATACAATTAAGCTTGAAAGAAATATTTGCAAATAAAAATTACAACCTCCTCCTGAACTTGAGCTACTTAAGCTACTCTCCTCCTTTGATCACAGCAAAAAAATTGGGGCACAACAAAAATTAGAGAAAGGCAAAGAGAGAAAAAATAATTGGAGAAAATTTTATTTAACTCAATAGATGAAGAGTAAATCTAGAAAAATGAGATTTTGATAAAAAAAATTTCTATCGAAATATAAAATTAAAGATCAAGTTTCAATAAAAAATTCATAGAAAGTCGAAAACATGTTAGAAAACTCTGAAAATTTTTGAATAGGTGAAAAATATAGTTGTGAGCTTGCATAAAATTTTCAACTTTAAATACGTTATCTACGTTCAAAAATAAATTAAATACTAACAGAGTAGAATTTTTGAAAAATAATTTTAAAATTCAAAAGCACTTCAAAAAATTCAAGTAAAATTTTACTGAGGTCTACTAATCATATCTAGATCTAGGAAAATAAATTTTTTTAATCTATTTTTAAAATTTAAAATTTGAATTTTGAACGTAAAATCATGAAAATTCAAAAAATAATAAAAAAATCTCAAAAATTCATAGTAAGTAAAAAAATTATTCATGTATTGAGGAAAAATATGAACATGATTTTAGTAATATAAAATTTGACTACTAATCATTTTGCAAAGAAAGTAAATATTGAAGAGTGAAAAAATATGTTGATAGAAAAAAATTTACAAAAAACTATTAGCACTAAAACATATAATGAATGAAAATTAATTAGTAATGACTTAGAAACCCAAAATAAGTTTCTATCTATGGGGTTAATAAAAAATTTCAGAGGAATAAAGTTCTTTGACACTTTTCTAAGTTGATCCCTGTGATTTTTAATATACCAGTTCAAATTATTAGGATAACTGTTTTTCTTTTTGCGTAAACATACAATATTAAATTCTAATTTTTCAACTAAATTTCTGAAATTAACATTTTTATTTTTCAGTTTATCAGAAACATCAGAAGAACATGCACTAGTCAATTTCATTTTCAATTTTCCATTTTCTTTTTCTAATTTACATTTATATTTAAGCAACGCTTTTATTCCAGAATATAATTGATCGTGAGGGAGGAAACATACCTCACTTACCGGGTCATTTTCGAAAAGAGGGACTCCCCCTTTGTTGCTGCTTTCTTCTGGCGTAGCTCCCCCTTCTTCAGTGCTCTCCTCTTGATGGCTTGCCATCAGTGCAAGTCTAGCGTATTCTTCAGCTTCCGATTCATCAGATGAGGTCTCGTCCCAGGTGGGTTTCAACGCCTTCTTCTTCTTTGGTTGGTTCTTGAGTTTGGGACACTGGTTTTTTAGATGTCCCTCCTCTTTGCAGTTATAACATTAGACTGTACGCTTCTTTGGAGATTGTCTTTTCCTCTGAAACTTTGAAAATTTGTTAGCTTTTATAGAGAAACTTTTAAGGCATTTTACCATTTCCATCATATTTTCATGGTTCGTTGACGACTCTTCCTCGATCTGGTTTCTTCTCACGTTCAAAGTGACGTTGTCCGTTTTCCTACTCTTTCCTACACATTGAGATTTATGAAGCTCTAAAACTGAAATAAGTTATTCTAGAGTACTTACCTCAAGGTCTTTTGAAATGAAATACGCGTCTATTACTGAGGTCCAATCTGTGGTTCTCGGAAAAGCATTTAGTGTGTACCGTTGAGCATCGCGATTTGATACCTTTTCTTCGAGATTATTAAGGCTCGTGATTAGCTCTTTTATCTTGGCATGCAGTTGGGCGACTGATTGTTCGTCTTCCATTCGGAGGTTGGTAAGTTGGTTTCGTAGGATGTCTCGTCGCGCTAGTTTTGCCTCCGTGGTGCCTTAGTGCAATTCCAAGTACTTTTCTCAAAGTTCCTTTGCCAAGTCATACTTCTTGATTCAATTGATATCTTGTTCGGGAAGTGTTGGTGCTTGGATGGCTAGAGAGGGGGGGGTGAATGTAGCCAGACACAAACTTCTTTGAACTTTTAGGTTTTCTGCGTGATCAGGTTAGTAGCAGCGGAAGACAAATACAAAACAGAGTATTGCAGAAACTAAAACCCTAACCTAAGCACAAGCTCAAACCGCTAACAAAGAGAATTTACAAGGTTCGGGGATAACTTGCCCCTACTCCTTGGCGTGCCCGTGAGGTGGGCGATCCCTTGATCGTCGGCAGATCAAGCCCCGAAAAATCCGGATAAAATAGCACCTCCTGCTCGGTGGAGTAACCTCTCCACAGCATTTCAACAGGATGAAGATATTAAGCACAATGAACCACAAAGGAAGCTTACAGAGCACTTAGGACAGTAAGAACACAAACGAGCTCCTCACCGAGCTCCACTCAACCCAGATCTCACGCAAGAACTACCTGCTCTTCGTGTCTTTTTGCTGATGGACTCGCCAAGCTCCTTGTTTCTTCCAAGTGCTCAAGTATCAGTATGTTGCTCAAGATTCACAGTTGCTTGCTCAAAGAGATGGATCAAAGTTGTCGCAAGAGCACAAGTGTTGTAGCTAAAGAAGAGTCTCTTCTTCCAGTTCTTCCACTTCGCAGGACTTTTAAGCATCTGATCTCTGCAGCTCACATCGCCAGTCACCAGACGCTCCATTGCAGCTCACAGCTGCTCAACTGCAACTGCCCAGCTAGCTGACCTCTCCTGGACTCCCTAAGCTCCTCTCAGCCGAGCTCTAGTCAGCATCCCAGTGGCGCAGTCGTCCGTTGAAACCTGAGAAGAGGAAAACGTCAAACTTGTGGCATCGAAAGCTCCCAGTTGACCATCCTTCACCATTTGAAATCAAACCTGTCACCTGCACACTTAACAGCAGCTTAGCAAATGAAATCAAACGTGGATCAGAGGAAATCAGAGTTATCAAAACGAAATCAGAGCGAATCAAAACGCGATTAGAAGTCTGATAGCGCATTTGAATTAAATCTGTCAGCTACTGATCGGTCACCGGACCGATCAGAATGATCCCTGATCGGTCAGCAGACCGATCAGGATAGGCCCAGTCCGATCAGGCTCCAGCCTGATCTGTCCACAGTGAGAAGCCAGAAATCGCGACCTTCTGGTGATTGGTCACCCTGACCGATCACAGATCGTGGATCGGTCACCGGACCGATCCATAGCATTGCTGGGATTCCCAGCTTTCGCAGCCAAACCTCACTGATCGGTCACCAGACCGATCAGGTTGTGTCCTGATTGGTCCGGGGACCGATCAGGGCATGCCCAGACCGATCAAGATGCATCCTGATTGGTTATAGTGAGAAGCTCGTGATATTTGATCGTTCAGCCTGACCGATCATGAAATCCCACGAAACCTACTGACCTCTCCCTGATCGGTCACCAGACCGATCAGGAGACGATCAGTAGCCTAACAAAGTCACTGTATGCTCCCTGATCGGTTACCAGACCGATCAGACGTCACTGGATCAGTCACCAGACCGATCCACGAAGGAACTTCGTGCCAACTTCCCTGATCGGTCACCAGACCGATCCAGGCAAGGCCAAATCCACTCTAAGTCAAGAGAACGGGCTCCCAGCCTTCTCTGACTCGTGCTCAGTCCCCCGGACCAAGACTCCATGCCCAGTCTCACTCACGGGGACTTCAACCTAGCTTCCCAAGCTAGGACCTGGCCCTCCAAGCCAGGGTTTCATCCAACCTAGCCCTCCAAGCTAGGATCTGGCCCTCCAAGCCAGGGTTTCATCCAACCTAGCCCTCCAAGCCAGGGTTTCATCCAACCTAGCTTCTCAAGTTAGGACCTGGCCCTCCAAGCCAGGGTTTCATCCACCTAGCTTCCCAAGCTAGGACCTGACCCTCCAAGCCAGGGTTTCATCCACCTAGCTTCCCAAGCTAGGACCTGGCCCTCCGAGCCAGGGTTTCATCAACCTAGCTTCCACTAGGTATGCCTAGTCCCCGACCAGGACTTAATCTCAATCATCTCATCATCCTAAATTAAAATCGGTGTCAACACCAAAACAACAATCAGGGTCAGACTGCATCAATAATCTCCCCCTTTTTGTTGTTTGACAACCCGATTTTAAGTTTAGGGATTTGAAATCAATATCTCAAATTTCACTATCGTAGGAGAATTAGGATCCTCCCCCTACAACAGTTAAGCTTGTAATCATCCCAAACTTAACTAACCACTCTCTCCCCCTTTGTCAAACACCGAAAAGAGTGTAGACTGGTTGTTAAGTTTAAAAACATACTTCCCCTTAAACCTAGGGGTTCTCCCAAAACAACAAAGATATGATTTAATATTGAAAGCATATGAAACCATGTGATAAAGATGAAGCAGGATATAGCAATCACATGCATCATATAAACACGGAATAGGAATAAGACATGAACTAACAATAAACATGGAGTAGCAAGTCATACATGAAAATAGTCATAAAGTCAGATGCATCACACAACATCAGAATATAGTCAAGTACATCATAAAGGCATAATAGTCATAACACAACTCATGAAGGCAAGACCAGAGTACAATCAAATCAATCCTCAGCAGGGTCGTCGTCCGATGTATCATCAATAGATATGAAGCTCCCTGGTGCAGTGCTGCTGGATGGCGCAGCTCCAGAAGATGAAGGCTGGTACAGATGACCAGCGGTCCAAGCGCGCCACTCCTCGTACCATGCATCCTGCCGAGAGCGGACCCTAGAGATATCAAACTCTATCGCGAGTAGTCTGCGATCGAAAGACCGAAACTCAGAACGGACCTCCTGTCGCCAGAGCTCAGAGATATGAAACTCGTCCTGCATCGTCTGCTCTAGCTCAGCCACCTGCCAGCGGAGATCGGGATCTGGCTCAAAGTGGCCTTCTGCAGTAGCGGGTGGCTCCTGATGAAAGGCTGGAGCTGCGGGTATCTGATCATGGGCCGCCCTAGGTAACTCCCCCACACCTCTCCTATCCTTCCACCTCAGCCCCTGCGGTCCGACGATAATGCCAGACTGGGCCAACACACATTGGCCAAGTCGGCAGTCCTGCCGAACCATCGGCACGATCTTGCCCTGTGACATGTCGATACCGACCGAATGAAGCCAAGCAGTAATGATATGTCTAAACGGCATGTAAACCGTCTGACGGTCGATCTGACTGTAGGTGATGATAGAGAAGTATATGGTGGTCACTATGTCAAAGTCTAACCGCCGATGCATCCCGTAGAGCATCAAGCAGTGAAATGAGTGAATCTCGGCTAGGGGCTTAGAAGTAATAGGTACCAGATAGTTAGTGCTAATTTTAAACAGGATATAATCAGTGGGGGAAAGGCGGAGAGCAGCAAACGTGGGGAAATTACCGGCGGGCTCACCGGGACCCCCTGGCCTTGGATGGCCGAAAAAGTACTCGAAGATAGAGTCAGGAGTGACTCCATCGAAGGGAACCGGTAGAGGATCCGGAAGATAAGGGTAGAGCGGAAAATCATTATCCAAACGTCGACAATCAAGGAAGGCAGTGAAAGCTGATAAATCAAAATTGAGGTTGATATCGGCAACACGGGTCCTATACCCTGAACCCTCTCCACTGACCATGTTGTTATAAAATTCGGAGACTAAATCAAAATTTATTGGTCGCTCAAGGAAGAATGGATCCTAGCTCGTAGAACTCAATGATCTGGCGTACAAAAGGACAGTGTTCGTAAACAAACGCTCGGTCCACAGTTCGACAACGTAGGAGTTTGAAGGTTCGACTGTGAAAGAAAAATTCGAAATGAACATTTTGAAATCTGACATCAGAAGGAGGTTGGGGTCTAGGAGATGAAGAGGGAGCCCTCGATCGTGAGGTACCCTCATCCGGTTCTTTACCTTTAGAGGATTTCCTAAGGATTAGAATAATAAGACACGACAACAGATTGGAGTTGATGAATTGAACACACAATGATCAGTGAATAAAGGTTTAATCAAGGGAATAAGGTTTGATCAATAATCAAGTGACAATAGGGTTCGATCATATGGGTAAGGCGCGACAAGGGCAAGGTCACGACAAAGGATGACAAAAACACACCACAAGTAAACAACATGGTTATCCCACAAGAAGTATGATTTATGGAGTAATCAACACGATAAACCAAAAGAAGTCTTACTTAGGTGCCATTTGCTTGGTCGAATTGGTTGAGGGAAATACAGACGACCTGGCACAAGCACTTCAGAAACGAGAGAAGTTTGCTACTGAGAAGTCCAGACACAACACAAAATTTGCAGAAAGCTCACGGTTGTGGCTCGCAAGGAAGAGCCGATCCGCAAGAACAAAAGCTACCTTACACCTCGAGACAAATCGCAGGAAGCTTGAGCAGGAAACACTCGAGCGCCAACTCAAGAACTCACACACGGAGAAGATTGCAGGGAGAGAGCTCAGCGCAGGCAGAAGAGGAAGAAGAGATTTTGGTCGGCTAGGGTTGAGGAATAAGGTGGACACATGATTAATCGGGTTGGTGGACCGATCACCAACCAAAATTTAATGTGATCGAACGGATCACCGTTCGATCCAGGAACGCCTAGACCGTTCAGGCTCCAGCCTGATCGGTCGGGCTTGGTCCTGATCGGTCGGGCGACCGATCAGGCAAGCCCCTGATCGATCAGGAAGCGAACAGAGAGTTTGCGCGATATTTCTGTGAGTCTCCTGATCGGTCTGTGGACCGATCACCAAGGTGGCCAGATCGGTCTGAGGATCGATCCAGGCCAACACAGAATGTTTTGTCAATTTCTCTCGAAATAGCTGGATCAGTCAATTGGACCGATCAGGCCAACTCCTGATCGGTCCGTGGACCGATCATCCCTATGTCTGATCGGTTGGTGGACCGATCAGGTATCAGAAATTTTCTGATACGATTCTGAAACTTCAGTTTCAGACTTCCTATCGAATTCCGATGTGATCAGATGGAAGATTATCGACCTTGGATGGGTTTCCTTGACTATAATTAATCCCTAAACAAGGATCAAAGGACCTTATGGATTTAACAAATCAATTTGCTCCACCCAAGTGAAGTCAAATTCAATCACAAACATCCATTCAATGTTTAACTAAGTTTGTATCAAAATAAAGTCTCCAATCAAGTTTCCTTGATTGGAATGTCCAAGTATGATCATGGAGCCAAGTACATATATGTTATGCATTGGTTTTCCCCATACTTAGTCAACTTAATAATTATTATCTCGTCAACCTAATTCCTCAAGGGATGCATTAACATTTTGAGTAATTAGGTTGATCCTAACATCTCACCCCATTTCTAGCAAATAAAAACGTTTTGTTAAACCTTATAGTTTGTGTGAAATGCCCCCTTGTTGCCCAATAACTGTTCTCAACAATTCGAATTGATCATGAAAGGTTTTGAATGCTTTTTAATCCTATGAAGCGCGACACATTCCTGATTCCCTTCGTAGGAAACTAAACTCATTCTCGAGAAGTGGTTTAGTGAAAATGTCCGCTAGGTTCGATTTGGACTCTACATGTGAGAGTACAATGTCTCTTCTAGCAACATGATCTCTAATGAAGTGGTGACGCACTTTAATATGCTTGGTCCTAGAATGGTGGACTAGATTCTTGGTTAGGTTTATCGTGCTAATGTTGTCACACAACACTTGCACACCCTTGTAGCTTAATCCGTAATCCTCTAGTGTATGAATCATCCACAACAATTGCAATACACTCTCTCCCATGGTGATATATTCTGCCTCGGTCGTGGAGAGAGCAACACAATGTTGCTTCCGACTTGACCAACTAACTAGTGATGATCCTAAGAATTGGCAACCCACACTTGTGCTCTTCCGATCCAACTTGCACCCAGCATAGTCGGAATCGGTGTAGCCAATTAGGTCAAACGACTCGGTACAGGGATACCAAAGACCAACTCCAATTGTACCCTTAAGGTATCTCAGAATTCTTTTAACAGCAATTAGATGAGATTCCTTGGCACAGACTTGATACCTAGCGCACATACCCACAGCAAAAAGAATATCAGGTCGACTAGCTGTGAGGTATAGCAAACTACCTATCATGCTCCGATATTGAGTTAAGTCAACAAGTTTACCACTCTCATCATTGTCTAATCGTGTGTTTGTTGCCATGGGAGTGGTTACCTCTTTAGAATCACTCATGTTAAATTTTTGGAATATCTCTTGAGTGTATTTTGATTGGTGCACATGGATTCTGTCACGAGTTTGCTTGATTTCAAGTCCAAGGAAGAAAGTCAACTCTCCCACTAGACTCATTTTAAATTCACTCTCCATGTGTCCAATAAATTCATTTAAATAGCCCTGATTGTTTGAGCCACAAATTATGTCATCGACATACACTTGGGCTACAAATATATTATCACCATCTCTTCGCAAAAATAGTGTAGGGTCTATTTATCCTCTCACAAAGCCTTTTTCAATAAGAAATGTCGACAACCGCTCATACCAAGCCCTAGGAGCTTGTTTAAGGCTGTAGAGTGCTAAGCTTGAACACGTGGTTTGGAAATTCGGAACTCTCAAACCCCGGGGGTTGTTCGACATAGACCTCTTCTCTTATTAAACCATTTAGGAAAGCCGATTTGACATCCATTTGATAGAGTTTGAAACCACGATGTGCTGCAAATGCAAGCATCAGTCGTATGGACTCTAATCGTGCCACGGGAGCATAGGTCTCATCATAATCAAGGCCTTCAATTTGACTATAGCTCTTGGCTACTAAGCGTGTCTTGTTTCTTACGATTTCTCCCTTATGGCTCAATATATTTTTGAAGACCCATTTGGTTCCAATAATGGTGGTCTTCTTAGGTCTAGGGACTAAATCCCAAACTTGACTTCTTTCGAATTGACCTAGTTCGTCTTGCATGACAATGATCCAATCGGGATCATTTAATGCTTCGTCAATTTTTCTAGGTTCAATTTCGAAAATTAGGGCAACTTCATTAGCCTCATTCCTAAAGAATGATCTAGTCCTAACCCCATGATGGATGTCTCCAACAATTTGGTCTTGGGGATGACTAGAGGCTAACCTAGTTTGCCTTGGTGTTGGTGGTGCTTCTTGGATGGTGTCACTAGACATAGGCTCAGCCTCAGGATCCGGCTGATCTATGGGTTGTCTAGGCTCACTGTCATCAGACTCATCACCACCATCTACAACACTTGGACTTCCATCCAAACCTAGTTTCCTAAGTTTGAATTGAACTCCTTCTACATCTCCTGATTGATCATTTGCTTTGGGAATTTCCTCAAAAACAACATCTGAAGACTCTTCAACTAATCTAGACTTCTTGTTATAGACTCGATAAGCTTTGCTGACGAGGGAGTACCCGACCAATATCCCTTCATCAGCTTTCGCTGTGAACTTTCCAAGATGATCCTTGGTGTTTAAAATAAACACCTTACAACCAAACACCCTAAGGTGTTTAACTGTAGGTGGTTTTCCAAACCAAAGTTCATGAGGAGTCTTCCCTAAGAATCTATGTATTAGGACTCGATTTTGCACGTAGCAAGCTGTGTTTACAGCTTCGGCCTACAAGTACCCCGGTAAGGAGTACTCATTGAGCATGCTTCGTGCAACCTCTTGTAAGACCCGGTTCTTCCTCTCTACAACACCATTTTGTTGTGGTGTTCTAGGAGTAGAGAACTCGTGTCTATACCCTCTCTCTTGACAAAACTCTAAAAATCTTTGATTTTGAAATTCACCTCCATGATCACTCCTAATTGTTTTAATTGTTGATGATTTTTCATTTTCAACTCTTCTACAAAATGAAATAAAAACATCTAGGGTTTGATCCTTATATTTTAGAAAATACGTCCAAGTATATCTAGTAAAATCATCAATGATCACAAAATAATATCTACTACCATTCAAGGATATAATAATGCTACAATCAAACAAGTCCATGTGAAGTAAATTCAATGCGGTAGAAGTACTTACAGTGCTTTTACCTTTATGTGCAGATTTTGTTTGCTTACCCATTTGACATGCATCACAAATCTTTTCCTTTTCATACTTGATGCTTGGTAAGCCACGAACTAGTCCCTTGTTGGCCAATTTCCGGATATTCTTCATGTTCATGTGCTAGTCTCCGGTGCCAAAGGTTAGACTCATCTTCTCTTGACATGAAACACTTAACAAAAGCATTAGTAGCACTTTTAAAAGAAACTTGATAAATGTTATCTATCCTTGTGCCTACTAGTACCGTGTCAAATGTGTCATGTTGTCTAACTAGACATTGACTTGATTGAAAATCAATTGTGTAACCCGCATCACACAATTGACTGACACTTAGGAGATTAAATGTCATCCCCTTGACTAGAAGGACATTCTTAATCCTAAGACATTCGGATATTTGAATGTCTCCTATCCTACAACCTTAAGACTACCATTGTTACCAAAGGAAACATTACCTCTACTTTTTCTTTGAAGGGTAGTGAATAAGGATCTATC